>JADLZN010009007.1:0-561927 GCA_018155175.1 Sinocyclocheilus anophthalmus
GAGCCATGTCCTTCACTTGACCTTCAGTGGGGATGCCCACAGCACGCTGGGCTCTGGAACAAACACACAGGTGGTTATTATCAACAGACACAAACCATCTCAGCCATGAGACTGCAGGGTTTCCCTTCTACCTGTGCACATTCTCCATGGCTGCAACCTCAGCCAGAGCAGCCAAGCTGAAGAAAGCCGGGAGGCTGCCGGGCGCATCCGTCAAGTCCGCTTCCGCTGATCTGGGGTCATTGTAGCAGACCCCCCTATTGCATAATGTCTCTTGAGTGAATGGCTTTTCATCCTGATTCTTGGTCTGATCCTTGGATTTGTCTTCTGCTGTAATAGAGAGTAATAAAATAATTTTAGACTTTTCAACAATGTTTTTATTGGCAGGACAGCAGAGATGAGGCAATCTTAATGTTTCTAAGGGATGCACACTCACATGATATAAAAAATCCAGTCATATCACTGGCTAAAAAAATATGCATTTTATTCTACATGAGAAAGATCCACCATGTTGAGATGACAGCTTAATGTGGTTTATTTTATCTTAGTACCTGTTTGTTGGTGGCCACTGGCCACTTTTGGTTGCGGTATAAAGGTGAGAAATATCTGTGAATAGTGCATTTCAACAGTAGCAAGTGGCATCAGTGGCTAACTTTATTTACCTGCTGCATCGTGAAGTCAATATATAATCTATCTTCTATATATATTATCATATATATAGAGTAATATAATTTAATAGAAATTGATTAGATATATTTGTTCTGTTCATATTATATATATATTTTTTTTTTAAATGAGATATATATCTATGTATTATATAATATAGTTATATATACACATAAATAGAATGTTATTCAGCAAGGATGCATAACTACAAAAAACTGATTTCAAACAAAAAAATGTAATAAAAAAAACATTTAAACTTTTTTTAACATTTAAAATAAATTACTGTATTTTTGATCAAATAATGCAGCCTCGGTGAGGGGGCCAAAAGACGACTTTATAAAACAAAAGGTTAAAAACATTTCTAACTTTGAACAGCAATGTACATTGAAAAACAAAAGTAGAACATGGGTGTAGAGCGTTTCTGCAAGAAACTATAAGTGTAGAAATCATAAATAAGATGTTGTAACAGGACAATGTGGGTTCAGCTCACCCTCTGCAGGTGACACTCTGCCATCAGCAGTGCGCACCAAGTGTGTGATTTTACTCTTCCTGGCCTTCCTCTTCTGACTGCCCACAGGCGTATCCAGAACCTTCTGGGGTTCAGGAGAGGGAGACACACACGGACTGCCCGACTTCACCACTGGACTTGATTCTGTACCCACAGTTGGGTCAGTTGGGACAACGTCTAAAGGAACAGAGTGGGGACATGTGAAATACGTCAAAATGAGACCTGGAAGTCCTAATGCAGATGCCTGACAATGAATGATGCTTTAGGATGTTATATTGCATTTAACTTGTGCCACTTGTACTACACCACACCAGGTTGCATCAAAAGTATTTACATAACTGTGACACGTGTGCCCCTTTAAGATAACCAGAGTATACAGTGACCTAGATATGACAGCGTTCCCTGCTATGCGGCAGGAAACATTGAGGCACTGGGCTAAACCACAGATAAACAACAACCAACACCATGCAAGCACAGTTTCCAGCACTCGTTCACACAGTCTTGCCATCTGAACACAGAATGAAGCTGATATCTAATGGCTGTGGGGGTGTCACCTTTGTCTGCGGCACTGGATTTCTCCTTCCTGTGTTTGTACTTGTTCACTATCTTGTGGAATAAGGTCTTTTTCTGAGATGAAGATGAACCTAATTTCAAAAGCAATAAAACAAGAACAAAAAAATACAACACAGCATGCTATGTTAGGTGGAAGTTATGTCATTCTGAACATGAGATGACTACTTCCTAAAAAAGTAAGCAAATGAGGAAATGAGTGTGGGGGCCAGGAGGATGTGATGTCAGTTTCCATGCATGCAGTGAACTCACCCTTGCAGGGTTTGGTCGGTTCAGGAGGGCTGGACATACTGTTTTTTTTCTTCTTGGTTACCGCCACGCTCTTTTTGTCAAAAGTCAGGGGGCTGTACTGCGGTAAGCTGTTGAACTTTTTCTCGAACTCCTCTTCAAGCTTTCCTAGCCTGTGAGTTTTATACACAGTAAAACATTAGCCATCTGTGCAAAGTCTGCTCATCTGGATTTAACATCTGCTAGATAAACTGACTTTAATATTGCACAAAGAAACACGATGGAATGTTCTTCAAAAATTTTATTCTGCAATTTTAGTCTGAAACTATGATCATGGGATGGCAAAAATGAGTATGATACATGCTTGAAATGTACAAAACTCTTTGGACTCCTTAATTATCAAGCTAACCTAATGCACAGAAACTGAGAAATGTTTTGTCTTTTTAGACCATTAACACTCTCCAATTAACCTAATAAGAAAAGGCAAACCCAAAAGTTAGCCTCAACGTCAAATATACTGATTCAGCTAATATTAATTACATTGGCGCACTCAGGAGGGGCTCAACCACGTCGCCGACGGAATCCCTGACCAGGTTGATCCAGTATGTCCCTTGCAGGTACCCAACTTCTCTCCTCCGGACTGTAACCCTCCCAGTCCACCAGGAACTGGAAACCCCGACCACGGCGTCTAACATCCAGTAGCTTTCTCACAGTGTACACTGGAGTGCCACCCACTATACAAGGGGGAGGGGGGGGTCGGGGAAGAAACAACAGGATTCAGAAGGGAACAAACACAGGCTTAACCCGACCAAGCGTGTAAGGAAGCTTGAGCCGCACTGCCACTGGACTCAGAACCTTTGTGATGCGATATGGCCCAATGAACCTGGGTGCCAGCTTACGAGAAGGCACCCAGAGAGGCAGGTCCCTGGTGGAAAGCCATACTTTCTGAATACACGTGTACTGAGGAGCAGGAGTCCTGTGACGATCAGCCGCTGCTTTGGTCCGTCTGGAAGCCCGGGCCAAGACCTCCTCAGCCCTCCTCCAGGTGCGGTGACACCGACGGACGAAGGCCAAGGCAGACGGGACCGCAGCTTCGGGTTCCTGAGCAGGGAAAAGAGGGGGTTGATAACCCATGGAGCATTGAAAGGGAGACATACCCGTGGACGCTACAGGAAGGGAATTGTGGGAATATTCGACCCACGGTAGCTGTTGACTCCAGGAGCTCGGACTATGTGATGCCAGACAGCGGAGAGCTCTCTCGAGATCCTGGTTGGCTCGCTCGGACTGCCCATTGGTCTGAGGGTGAAAACCTGAAGACAGACTCGTAGAGGCCCCGATCTGCCGACAGAACTCCCTCCAAAACTGAGAGACAAATTGAGGTCCTCTGTCGGAGACCCAATCACACCCCCGGAAGACGACCATGCATTTTTGGATTGCCATTCGGCTCCTAGAGCTAGATCACGCGCTTTGTTCTGGTTGCCGGTTGTCACGGATTCCACAAATCAATAATCTTTTCCTAAATCCTCACTGTCTAACCCTCTAATTTTGCAGGTTTATTTTGTCATTCACTTTTTATCTCTGTTTTCGCATCTAAGGGAAATTAAAGATTATGGGCATGAATTAAGAAGTTTGATTTATTAATTTGTTCCCTCATTTTACTTAAATCATGGGTTATTTAAGGAACAAAATTAATTAAACATGGACAGTGGCCACAAATTAATACGTCGTAGGAACGAATTAACAAGTTGTTGGAATGAATAGCCTATCTGTCCTGTGTTCCGCAGCCTTGCAAAGCGCAGAGCCCGATATGAAAGAATTATCTTGGGAAATGACTTGGTTACTACATTTCTATTGCTTTCCATGTTGAAGAACTTTGTGTTGTTTCTATTTTAATGTATTTTTTAAGTTTAAATCACATTAAAAGCGTAATTTGTACATTATGAATGAATGGTGACGCATTTATATACCGTCACTCACAGCCGCTCGCACATGTTTTGTGCATGAGCCTCCCGCAGCCCAAAATTAAACTGCTTAATCGACCATCGATAGCTTTAATCGATTGCATCTCTTATAGACAATTAACCGATCATCGATTAATCGCGAAATCTAGTAATAATATAGCAACCGCGGCGCCCATTGAAGTGATGTTGCCCAGGAACTACCGTGAAACGCTTAGTATAAACACTTAGGTAAGGATGACAGTTACGATGTTTGTTGCAACGCTCTTAAAGAAATCCCTTACCTTAGGGATTTTTTCCCCCCTCAGGAATACCCCTAAGTCAAATTACTTAAGGACTTTCATGCAACCGGGCCCTGGCTTTTTGTGGATGAGCCCTTAGATGTGCAGTGCTGAAGGTACTCCAGGACCATGTTTGGGAATGACTGTTTTAAACTTTCATAGCAATAAATGGGCTGCTTCCGAAATCACATACTCTCCTAAGTAGGTACTTTTTTGAATAAGTAATTACTTGGAGACCACAAAAGTAAAGTGTCAATGCTTATGCACACTCAGAATCACGCCTGATGTAGAGGTCATCGGGTACTTTTTGCCTTAGCTCTTTATGACTACTGTGAATTGGACACATTTTGTAACATAATATACATACACATACTAACTCATTATGGCGCTTTTCCATGTAGTGGTAGCTCTGGCTCGGCAGGCTCAGTCGGCACGGCACGGTTCGGATTCAGCACGGTTTGCGTTTCCCACTGCAGTTCAGCCTCCCCCAACAATAGCTTTAGAGTGGCGGGAGTAGAACATGTCGTTATAGTTGCGCCGCCTTACTTCACGACTCCTAAAAAACCCTTTTCATCTCGTGTTGCGTATCAAGCTCTCGCTGATCCGCCTCCTTGCTACGAACGAGAGTAATGGATGTTCTTCACAACAGACAACAAAAACTTTTGGTTGTTAAAAAAGGTGTGCTCGTTCAAACCAGTTGCGTTCGATCCTTCGCTGGCTGTGCTGATTTAGCGGTTCTGTTGTGTTTGTGTCGCAAGGTCAGTGACGCAGGTAGTAACGATTCTCTCCGGCCAATCCGTGATCAGCAGGGGGGGGAGGGGGGGAGAGTTTACACTTGACCGTATTTTGTTTTTTTTTTCGAGCCGTACCGTCCCATGCAGTGGAAAAGCGCCAAAAGTATGCGATTTTGGATGTAGCCAATGTCTTTCTTCAGCTATGGCAGGGGTGTCCAATCATGCTCCTGGAGGACCACCATCCAGCGGAGTTTAGCTCCAATCCTAATTAAACGCACCTGAACAAGCTAATCAAGGTCTTCAGGATTCTAAAAACGTCTGGGCTAGTGTGTGACTAAAAGTTGGAGCGATCATCATGAGGACATTAGCCGCAGGAACAGGATAGGACAACCCTCGCTATCGGGCACAGTGGAATATAAATCTCGGAAACACTAGTTCTATTAATTGCTCCTAACCCCCAAAAATGTCCAACGGTATTATGTAATATATTATTAGTGCCCCTGCAAAGTTATATGTTAAACGTAGATAGAATAGTTTGTTTTTACATTTGTTTCAAAGTATTCCTAGTACAGTAACTACTATTTTTAGTTGGATTTTCAATTGTGAACTTTCTGTTTTTTTTGTTTTTTTTTGATCTGAGACAAGAGTAAAAAAGTGTATTTATGAAAAGCATTTAGTAAAGTAAAGAAAAAATATAAGTAAATGTTAAAAGTTAATCCATTAGTTTTAATAAAAACCACATTGAAAAAAACACCCATATATTGTATAATATCTCAAGATCTTTTATACCGTTTCCTCTGATATGATGCTATCAGTTTGATGCATAATGCTTTTTTCACTATTTGGTTGTTCTCTTTCGCTCTTAAATCTCTGAGCAGACCCTGCTTCTTTAGAACAAATATAGTTCCTTCAGGGGTTAAGCTGTAGAGAGCACTCCAAAGATCATTATTCGGGTCCCCATTGAGCACACCTGCTGGCATTAAACTAATCACTGGCGTAATGATAGGTTCAATTGAACCTCCAAACTCACCTCGAATCACTCAGGAAATAGACTCCATTCTGATGTTTTCTACCGCCAAACAAGGGAGACAAAAGCTGCGGCTCTTAATTCGCAGGTAAGCCTTTCACCAGTGTTGCCACAGCCTGCATTTAACTGACAGAGTGACTCAAGCTTTTGCCAGGGCTCATTTTTGGCTGTATAATGGTGTCTGAAGATCCCTCCGAGTCCATTGTGACGAACGGGGGTACATTATGATCATTTAGAGAAAAAAAAAACGGAAATGTCCCAGAGGGCTTTAATCTTTCTTCATTATTTCCCCATTATGGATAAATGCTCTCTGAGGGCCTCTTTCTGGTTATAAATGAAATACTTTGACTCCTTCTCCATCCCTCGTTCTTCTGCCTGCACACCTTTCACCCTTTGCTTTCATCTTTTACTTTGGGATATCTCGGAGAATGAGGCGGCCGTGTGTATTGCACTTGCAGATAGAAGGATAATTAAGTTGATAAACAGGGGTTGAATGGAGTTAAGTGTTAAGGGAGCGGGGAGAAGCTCTCTTCTCTATTACTGATGGTGTATTACCACGTATGCATTGAACTTGATACGTGAGTCACCGAATGTCATTTGATGATGGTACCTGTCAGAAAACAAGATCATATGGATCAACAAACCAGCTATTTTGAAGGGGTGGCACTGAAATGACCTCAAGGGCATACATAAAACTGCCAGTGTTTCCTATCATGCATATAATCACGGCAAAAAACTATGGGTTATTTTTTTTAACCCAACTGATGGGTTACACATATTGGGTCACTATGTTGGGTTATTTTCTAAAATGTTGGGATATTTTTTTTAAACATTGTTGGGTTATTTTTAATAATAACCCATCATTGGGTTAAATTGGTTCCCTCGGCGACAGTTCAAATTTTAATGGACGACAAGTGACAGAGTCAGGCAACAGAAGAAGCTGCTGCTGAGTCAGTATGAGGTGAGTAATATTGTTTTTTGACACAACTCTTATAACATTACACATATTATAAAAAGAAATGTTAAATGCACTCTAAAATGGAATGGGTTTAAAAAGTTGTAAGTTCCCTTTAGTCAGTGTATTGTACTCCGGAGAGTGAGCTCGATTGTAAATGAATAACTAGCTGTCCCAGTTAGGTTGCTAGCAGTAATAAAGTAATTTAAAAAAATGAACAAAGACTAGCGAAACTGTTTAGAGATGTATTACAGTTACCCAACATTAATAATGTGTGGTGAAATGTATATGTTAACGATAGGCCTAACGTACTATACTATAAACTTAAAGGGATACTCCACCCCAAAATGAAAATTGTCATTAATCACTTACCCCCATGTCGTTCCAAACCCGTAAAAACTTTGTTCGTCTTCGGAACACAATTTAAGATATTTTGGATGAAAACCAGGAGTTAAGTGTTAATCTCAGATACAGTGTCAACTTCATATATAAAATATTTTCCAGATAATATTTTTAAAATTTTGTTTACTGCAATCACAATATAAAGGCCTAATTGAATTGTTTTTATAATAGCATATATTTTTTTTTTTTTCCAAACCGTTTTTTATAAAGTTGGGATGCAAAGAAATCATCATAATAGAGGTCCTTGGCATCAAAAAGTTTAAAAAGCCCTTGATCCATTGTGTGGGGAATGCATTGGGAAAAACAATTATATTGTTGAACTATACTGCAGTTGTGAGACTGAAGTTGTGCTTTTAAAGATATGAATGAGTTGTAGTCACAGTTCATACTCGAGGCCAACAGCCTCAGTAGCAGAGCAATTTGTTGTAGTGCTTTAGTCGTTTTCAATGGTAACATCAACATGAGTGTAGAGGTGCTATAGTTTAGTGACTGGAGTGTTGTTATAGAGGTTCAGAATGTGTCTGGGAAATTTGTGTGGCTCAGCAATAGTATCTTGCTCATTCTAGCAACGGCAGATCTACTGTTGTGTATTTATCCGGCAAGACCACAGCCGTGCCAATCAATCCCAAGAAAAACCCAACGAAATCCTTTCTTTTTATCCTTGAAAAACTGCATAATGAAGAACAAATCAAACCCGGCTCATCTGAAAAAAAGAGAATCTGAATAACATTGGGAGATAAAAATAAAGCAAAGAAATTATTAAAACAGAATGACATGAAGTGAGTCTAGAATGCCAGCGAGAGCAACCGAGAGAAAAGGAACGAGGAAAAAAAACAGTTCTTTGGATTAAGCACGCATTGGGGAAAAAAAGAGAAGAATCTAAATTCTCGGGTCCTAATCTCTTGCTCGAAGCGGCGCTCTGTTAAGCCCTGGTTTGGGATGACAGGTCCCCCACCTGGACAAGCTTGGACAATGTCTCTGCAATGTCTCGTTTCTGCAGGAACAGTGAGCCACAGACGGCTAATCACGTCCGGAACCAAAGGCACCTGCCCTATCTGCCTCTACATTTGGTGAGGAATCTTTAAAGAGGCTAAACCTCACTTTCATGCTTGTCTTTTATTCACGGTAAGTGCTTATCGAAACCGAGCTGTTGCCACTGCCCCGTGTTCCCTCCCACAAGCTCGGAGAATGCTTGACGTAAGTACAGCCAATCTGGGTAAATACGAATCTCTCCTTACTGTCACTGTTGGCATATTATGTCCCTGAGGGAACATTCTTTTCATAATATCATAAGCTGCTTAGCGGTGTGCTTCTATTTAAGGCATACATATTAATAGCTATAAGGAAATCATATTTGAACTGTTCCCTGCAATCAATGTCTTTAGGATTGCTGTTATACTTTGTATAAGAAGGTGCTAATAACTTGGAGGCTCTTAGACTGGGCGATCTAATCCCTTTGTACGATAAAGACTCGCCATGCCGAGAGTGGTTGCCAGATCGTGGACCAGGTGCTTCAGAGGGTTAGTTCTTAACGTCGTACTACAGCTCTGCGCTTACCCGTGTTTTGTCTGCCATTTTTCCCTTTTTCACTTCCCAGAAACCTGGCCCACTACGCCGCCACCCGCAAGAACAGCAACGTAGCGTTGTGCGAGCCTTGTGTTTTTGTTGCCCTTTGACAGCCTGTGTTCCCTCGTCGGACAGTGGAATGATGACTGACCCCTGTGGGACTACCAGGGAGTTTTTCCCTCCCTTCTGCTCTATCAAAAAAGTGCTTGGCTTCCTTATATGTCGTGAGTGTCTCAGGCAAAATCTACACCCTACCCCGCACAAGATCGCAAGCTATGTATTACAACAAGACAATACGGAGTTGCGCAATAGGCTGTGCTTCCTAACCGCGATCAGCGTGGATGCTGATAGACACGTGCGCCCTAAGTATTTCCATAATAGCGTCCAGAATTGCTTTATCCGGGTTATTTCACAGTGGTGCATAGTACGACCGCAGGTTGCGAGGGGGCTTCGATTAAACTCATTAGAAATATAATTCACAAACCCTTACACCCCGAGGTATCTACGTACTCAAGTTTAAATTCCCAAATGAGAAAAAAGGCTCCTTCGAAAGAATGCATTTTGAAAAGTTGTAGCATTATTTTTTTTTACAAATGTGCTTTTGACTTTTTTGGACAGGAAGAATTGCAAAGCACAGTATGAGTGCGAGGAAGATAGGAATCTTTCTTAGAATGTTCTTAGAAAGTAAAAAATCACCCGTGTGGTAACATTAGCTCTTTCACACGCCTTGTTTTGTTTCTTTTACCACGAAATAGTGTTACCAATGTCAGTTGTAGTGGGCACCGCCTACCCCCATTACCTGCTGACTGCTACAGAAGAACATGCAGGGTAAAAAGGAAGTGTCTAGAGAAGACACCCACATCTGGCGCTCAGACCTCATGACTGCAGTCAGATTCCGCGCCCGCAGAGGCGCCTCGCAAGAACGGTAGACGTATCTAACCTATGAATCTCTAGGAATGCACGTTTTGGGAGCGCACCGTATCAGGTTATGTCAAGCGAATTGTCCTGTGGTGCAACTCCCCCCAGCACTTATGAGAATAGAGTCATATCAACCTGCCCATATTTGTAAAAAAAAGGACAAAAACTAAGGCTAGGGATAAATATTCCACTGTTTTTAGTTTGAAAATGATTTACACACCGCACTACACACACACAAGCCACACCCCTCCGCTCGCCGTGTCCATTATCCCCGTATGTGTTGACCTGCAGGCTCCTGTGTTATAGCTATTGACCGAACGTGCCAGGTGTGTGTCGAGTGTGGCTCTACAGACGCACCTCACTTTCATGCATTCCCTGCACTGATTTCTTCTCACACGAAAGACGGTCCACACAGACTACGACTCTAGTTGAGCAAGAGAGGGACACTGTTATACATTATTGATCTGGGTAACCTTGCTTCATAGTAGTAGCATTTCACATTGAGAACCACTGTAATGCAAAGACTCATGCAAGACTAAGCTGTGTGTATTTGCCCTGATGACTCGAGACCTCTTTCTAACCGGGCTTAATTATCTAAAAATGTCAGATATTGTTTACCAGTCATTCTTAATACAAAGACACAGAAATATTTGGATGTGCCCTCATTTCTAATTACGATGGGCTAATTGCTACAGTAATGCGCTCATTAATTAATGCTCCAGTGTCAGGCCCTGATCGCAGATTTTACAACATCCAGTCCTTTGGCATACATATATCAGTGTTATTTGCTGATATGCTTTACATATTTTCTTTTTAGCACTGGAATGACTTAATAAGAAGGTAATGTTGGTAAAATAACACATTTGCTTCTCCAGCATCTGAATAAAGGACACATGCTTATAGTCATGTTTTATCTCCACAGATTTGTTTTGAATTCCTCTAAAATGCATGAATATGAGATGAATAAATCTTAATTCCAGCATCATTATTTATATTTCAGATCTCCTAGCCCATGTGTCTTGTGCCTTTTTATTTGCATTGAACAGGCATGCAGTGTTTAGAATGTGAGCGTTTTATATTAGATGCAACAGATTTTCTCCATAGGCCTCCACGATCAGCCAGATTTGAGGTGTTGTGGGTGGCCATCGGACTGGATAGTGGGCAATACGTCTGTGTCACTGCACATATCACCACCAGGAGGGGCTGGATCACAGTGTTAGGAGGCAGGACGCAGGCAGGAAGGAGAAGAAGCAGAGCAGGGGCATGGTTCTTTGAGCTTAGATGAGTGCCTCAATTGTGAGGGTATGTTCCTCTAAGCCTCTGGTTGACAGCAACACAGTACTCTTATTTAAAGCAATTTCAAACATGTCTTGTCTGACAAGTTTTAAATCCTACTTAACACCCCGTAACAGCCACGAGTTTACTGTCAGAATTAAAGAGGCAAATTCTCAGAGGGGGAGAAATTATCACTTTCATTTTGTTCTCCTCTGTTCTGCAGAAGGGACATGGCAGGGATGTTTACCTAGGGATGAATACATTACTCCCCATTTGCAACACAATGCCTTTCAGTACCATGAAAGACTCCTGAAAAGTTTACCTTATATTTTAATTGCTGCCATTACGGATGAGGGAATGAAAGGGAGTTTCAGTCACTGCGGATGATGGGATGTCGGGTCTTAGGGGGCAAAGCAGATGTCTCTGGAGATCAAGCTGGTCTACATGAGCTCTGTCGGTAATGGTTGTAAATGATGTGGAAGAAGTTTATCCTTTTGTTCATTTGAAGGTGTTTCAAATATATATTTTTTCTACTGTAAAATAATAAATCCTTGAATTAAATGCTAGGTATTTCCTATATTCTTTTTCAGGGGTAAGAATTATATTTTAATTAATTTTGGAACAATGTTAGTCCAACAAAAGTTTGGAAAAGAAAAAAAAGCTTGTCACTTAAAGCGGATAGTTTATCCTCCTGTTGTTCAAACCTTCTTTTTTTGTATACTTAACAAAAGATATTTTTGTAAATAAAACAAAGATTGATTATGTTTTGCAAGAAAATACTGATTAGTTTTTACTCTTTTACAATTTATACTTTATATTTCTTATTTTGTGTGCAGCAAAAGAATGTAACAGTTTTGAAAATGTAAACAATTATGTTAGTAGCATGTACATTCAGGCATACTAAATTTTTATATGTACAGTGTGTGTGTGTGTGGTGTATAATATTATATATATATATATATATATTATTATATATATATATATATATACACGTATATTTTATATATGTGTGTGTGTGTGTGTGTTGTGTGTATGTACAGGTGCATCTCAATAAATTACAATGTCGTGGAAAAGTTCATTTATTTCAGTAATTCACAACTCAAATATGTGAAACTGTGTATTAAATAAATTCAATGCAAACCGACTGAATAGTTTAAGTCCTTGGTTCTTTTAATTGTGATGATTTTGGCTCATATTTAACAAAAACCCACCAATTCCCTATCTCAACAAATTAGAATATGGTGACATGCCAATCAGGCTAATCAACTCAAAACACCTGCAAAAATTTCCTTAGCCTTCAAAATGGTCTCTCAGTTTGGTTCACTAGGCTACACAATCATGGGGAAGACTGATGATCTGACAGTTGTCCAGAAGACAATCATCGACACCCTTCACAAGGAGGTTAATCCATAAACATTCATTGCCAAAGAAGCAGGCTGTTCACAGAGTGCTGTATCCAAGCAAGTTAACAGAAAGTTGAGTGAAAGGAAAAAGTGTGGAAGAAAAAAATACACAACCAACCGAGAGAACCGCAGCATTATGAGAATTGTCAAGCAAAATCGATTCAAGAATTGAGTGAACTTCACAAGGAATGGACAGAGGCTGGGTCAAGGCATCAAGAGCCACCACACACGACGTGTCAAGGAATTTGGCTACAGTATACCTCTTGTTAAGCCACTCCTGAACCAAAGACAACATCAGAGGCGTCTTACCTGGGCTAAGAAGAAGAAGAAATGGACTGTTGCCCAGTGGTCCAAAGTACTCTTTTCAGATGAGAGCAAGTTTTGATTTCATTTGGAGAACCAACGGTCTACAGTCTGAAGAAGGGTGGAGAGTCAGAGCTCCAAGGTCTGAAGTCCAGTGTTAAGTTTCCACAGCCTGTAATGATTTGGGGTGCAATGTCAACTGCTGGTGTTGGTCCATTGTGATTTTTGAAAACCAAAGTCACTGCACCAGTTTACCAAGAAATTTTGGAGCATTTTCATTCTTCCTTCTGCTGACCAGCTTTTTGATATGCTGATTTCATTTTCCAGCAGGATTTGGGACCCACCCACACTGCCAAAAGCACCAAAAGCACAAATGACCATGGTGTTGGTGTGCTTGAATGGCCAGCAAACTCACCAGACCTGAAACCCATAGAGAACCTATGGAGTATTGTCAAGAGGAAAATGAGAAACTCTGTAGACACGCAAAAACGACGTATTGTCATAGAACGGAGGCCGGAAAGGGCCACAGCTTAAAGAAACCTGGGCTTCAATACCACCTCAGCAGTGCCACAAACTGATCACCTACATGCCACGCCGAATTGAGGCAGTAATTAAAAGCAAAAGGAGCCCCTACCAAGTATTGCGCACATGTACAGTAAATTAACATACTTTACAGAAGGCCAACAATTCACTAAAATGTTTTTTTTATTGGTCTTATGGAGTATTCTAATTTGTTGAGATAGTTAATTGGTGGGTTTGTGTTAAATGTGAGCCAAAATCACCACAATTAAAAAAAACAAAGACTTAAACTACTTCAGTCTGTGTACATTGAATTGATTTAATACACGAGTTTAACAATTTGAGTTGAAGTACTGAAATAAATGAACTTTTCCACAAAATTCTAATTTATTGAGATGCACCTATGTCTTAAAAAAACTAATATATAGTGGGAGTCAATGATGACCACTAAACTCTGTTTATTAATTTTTATTAATTTTTTCTTATTTTGTGTGCAGTTGGTTGAACTGGCCCTTTAAGATTTTATTTTCTTGTGTTAGTAGCATCTGTACATTCAGAGCTGGACACGCGTTCTACCAGGATTCCATAGCGTTATGCACATTTTTATCTGCTTCGAGAAGTAAAAACAAATCACCAAATGTAACAATCTCCTCCCTGTCCTGGTTGCACTGGCATGTGAGGAGGTGCAGAGATAAGGGCCCTGGTACGTGTCGGTGCTGTGTGAAAGACACTCGTTATCTGTTCCTAACGTGGACTCCTGCTTAGTCTAGGCAGCCACAGAAATATGTTGGAGAAATCTGATATGAGAAATCAGCCCATCTGAGCATCAGTGCGAGCGCATGCCTTGCAGGCTGATGTTTACTTTGCCCTGGCCCTGTGTTCTTGAAGGAAATATGTCAATAGCCAACGCTCCGACTGGATCCGGCACACTGGCGGGAGCTTCCTTAGTGACCTCATAAGGATGAGACGACTCATAGATGTGCTGAAAGGGCATTTAGTGGAATGCGAGCTGTTTGGTGATAAAAGGCAAACAAACTCTGTCCTATTCAATCTAAATGTTGATAAAAATGTTTTTGTTTTGTTCATTCAATAGTTGCAATAGTACAGTGAATAGTGTAGTAGTTGAATACACTGTGAATTACTCTTACCAATGTAGCTATATCAAGTTTGCTACAATAAACGTCTTTTTAAAATCAGTGATCTTAAGGCAAATTTCAAGATTGATGTTGAATACAAGAAGTTTGTTAGAACTCATCCATTTGGAACACTAATTGAGGTCACTTGTAAGACTGGGACAAAGCAACATTAAACTTGCATCATACGGTTAGCATTTTAATAGCTTTGAAGAACAGACAAAATGTGTTATTGTGCAGATCGTACCTCTTAAATATCTAACTTGCACACAAAAAAAAAAATCAAATTTATGGTTAAAAATGGCCAACTGTGATTTGAAGTATGGTGACAATGTTAGGCATTATGGTATAACATTTAGGACTTGTATGTGTTATAGTTCATAAATGCACATTACATTAACTGACAGTTTGAATGGATCATCTCATCTGAATTACTTAAATCTGACATCTACCTTATACTGATAATCATTACTATACACTAATAATAAAAGTGCAATAGGTTACATGATGACTTATGGGGATACATCCAAAAATGAATATTGTTATTTACTCACTTGTAATGTAGTTTGTGGAACACAAAAGAAGATATTTCGAAGAATGTTGATAACAGTTCTTGACTTTGATTTCTAATGTATGGACAAATACAATGAGACATTTCTCAAAATATCTACTACGTTATAAAGAAGAAAAAGCCTCATGGGACTGGAACAACATGAGGTTGAGTACAGAATTTTCACTTTTGGGTGAACTGTCCCTTTAAAGTTACTAAAACGTAGCTTTTCCATCAGTTACAGCTAATAAACAGGTGTAGACTAAGCACAGTTTTTTTTTTTTTTACATGCACCACCACCATGGTTAAAAAAAACAGACACATAAATGATATGGAATTTACAGTCAAACCAAAAATTATGCAGACACCAGATATAATTAGATTTTTTTTTTACTAGTGGGTGCAGAACACTATAGTTCATTTATGTAAGTGAGGATAGCAAAATAAAGTAAACTGTGACATACCAAAAAATTCTTCATACAGTGGACTACCAGTAAAACTGATAAAAAAATTTAGGACCAAAGATTATCAGACCTTTGGAACTGACCATTTTGCTTAAAGGAATAGTTCACCCAAAAATGAAAATTCTGTCATTAATTACTCACCCTCATGTTGTTCCAAACCTGTAAGACCTTCATTCATATTCAGAACACAAATTAAGATATTTTGTATGAATTCTGAGAGCTCTCTGACCATGCATAGACAGCAAGGATCCTTACACGATCAAGGCTCAGAAACGTAGAAAGGACATCGTTAAAATAGTCAATTTGACATCAGTGGTTCAACCGTAATTTTACGAAGCTACAAGAATACCTTTTACACCACAGACTGAACTGGTAATTGGTTGACCTAAATTGGTATTATCTAATTGTGTACTTAAATTTAACAGCTGACAGCTATTCAGCCTAATTCATTACATAGCTTTACATCAAAGCTATCTGACATTATCAAGATGAATATGTTCTGACACAGTTTAACTCTTGAGATCTTGTCATATTTTATTACAATTTTCTAAACTATAGCAAATAAACTGTGATAATGTGAGAAAAGGTGTCTTTAACTTTTCAAACTTTTCAGCATTTATGGTAAATTAAGTTCACTAATAAATCATTACTTGGACATATTTTATTTATTTTGCTGTAGCATTTTTACATAAGAAAAATTGCTAGTTTTACAGTGTAAAATTTAAAATGAAAACACATGAGCAAGTTTTTACCTTCTAGTAACCTACACAGGCTTAAAACTTACAGCTTTACAGCAACTGAAAGAGAATTTTATCTGCCCAAAATAACACAGAAGGCCTTAAAGAAATAGTTCAGCCAAACTTTCATGATTTACTCACCCTCACATCTATGACTCTGGTTCTTCTGCGGAATCCAAAATAAGCTATTTTGAAGAATGATAATAATTGCACTGCGAACAAAGCTGACAAACAGAAAAGATTTTGCTAAGAGACAGTGAACAGCAAAGAATCCGGAATCTACTCTTTTGTCTCTGTACTCTGTAAATGGTGTTATTTGATAAACTCCATAGTGTATACAAAAATCTCAATGGCTCTTTGAAAACACGTAAATACAGTTCCTTCCTTTCCTCTCAGTGACAAACAGATGACAGAAACCTACAGTTACATAGTGCTTTTTCTCCTGGAATAACTATGTAACTGCTTTTTTAAAAGTGCCAGCAGATGTCAGAGAGTGAATCTGAATTTCATTTAATTTCAGTCTCTTTTTGTGGATCAAGCAAACCTGTGTAACAATCACCCCTGCTCTCCGCTACAGTCAGTTTGTTACTGGTCAAAACCAACCGTATCTCGTGTGTGTCTGTTACACTTGTGCACCAGAGATGTGCGCTGTTTATTCTACATCTGAGGGAGCCAGAGAGAGAGATACAGCAGTTTTGATTACTGCTTTGCTACTTTTATGGAGGTCCGAAAGGCCATGTCCTCACAGTGGGAAATCAGTAGCTCTGTGATTAGCCCTGTGGGGGAGCTCTGCTGTCTGCTGGCGCCTCACAGAGAGAGCGTTAGCCTTGCCGTTTTGCCCTGTTCCTACTCCTCTCCAACACTCTCTCATTACACGTAGAACTGCAGCGAATCCTTACATGGGGTCAAACACACAGTACAGCCATAGAGCACACTGCCGCAAAGATTAACGTGGATTTTGCCCGAAAGAATGGACTCCAAAGCTGAATGCCGCGATAGACGTGTGGTTTGTAGGTGAAGTGTGGTTTTGCTTAAAGTTAACCTCGATCCCGTTCTTTTATATTGGTTTGAGACTCTAAAATGGGCTATTCGCTGTGAGAATGACTTCAATTTGAAATAGAACATGTCAGTGAATAGTGCAAATACTTGACTAACTTGACTCGTGCCCTGGGCTTTTGAGCAGTGCACAGGCCAATAGAAAATGTCCTGTTTATATTGGATCCTACTGGTATTTTCAAGGTTGTTCTCAGTGGAGCCAAATTGGAATTATTGGAATGTTAAAGCTACAATGTATTACACTGACATGACAGTTTGATGTTTGGGTGTTTTCAGCCTGTGTGGTGCAGGTTTGAAACCGGTAACGTTATCCTTACTGACAATAATTTCTTGTCTTGTGCAAATTTGTTCAAAATATGAATTTGAACAGGTATTGTAAGTACAAGAGAGAGTAGAGCGAGAGAGAGAGAGAGAGAGAGAGAGAGAGAATATTATACCATTTCTGGATGATTAAAGAACATAGACCTGCATGTCTTTGACTATAAAACAAAAATTTCATCTGCACAAAAAGCTGTATGCATTTTATTTTTTGTAAGGCACAAAAGCTTAATAAGTCACCCTGCATTTTATTCTAGGCCTTTTTACTTTTTATTATGAGAAAAGTTGTGACCGAGAAAGAAAACAGACCTGAACCCATGCCCGTATAAGCGTCACAGTTCAATGTGTGCATCTGCTGTAAGGGTCAAAAACATAATATTCCATCAATAAAAAAATAAATAAATAAAAAAACTTCAAAGCGCATGCCGTCTTAGATGGTTTTGGTAAAATTGTCATATCTTTTTTCAATACATGTAATTGAATTAAACATCAAAATGTCATGTTGTCATCAATCATCAATCAGTAAATAAATAAATAATTTGTAAGAATTTATTTTGATTACTTACAAAATTTATTTTTCAAATTAAAGTATTAACATTATTATTATTAATACTACTATTACTACTACTTCTACTACACTCTAAAACATGCTGGGTTAAAAACAACAATTCTGGATTATTCGGCAACCCAGCGCTGGGTAATCTTGGGCTAACATATGCTGCTTTTTAGAGTGCGAAAAACCGACCCAGCATCTGGGTAAAAAATATTAAAAATAACCCAATAAAAAGACCCAACAGGCTGAACAGGACCAAAAGTATTTTTTTAGAGTGTATAATTATTGTTATATAGAAAATGATATTATGTAGGAAATGATATTATACAGGAAATGTTATCATAGAGACTCCTCAATTTGTTATTAAATTATTAAAATTTACAATAATTATTAAAAAAAATGTTTTTCAATGAACATTTTCACACTCTCAGGTGTACCCACCCGACATTTTACTTTACAACCGCCCGTCTAAAAGTGGTGTATATATATATAGACCCATATATAATAACTGTTCAGCATAGAAGTGTTCAAGTTGATTTTACATTTTTAGTACTTAGATCCAGACAAAAAAATCAAAGCATCATGTCATTGAACTAACACTACACCACAACTCTTAACCAATACATCCCCCACTTTAATAGAGAATTTAAACCAAGTTGTTTATGTGTCACGGTTTTGCCTAAATTGTCTGTACATTATATGAAAAATGTGTCACCCAATATTAACCAAATAATCAAAGGAATTGCTAAAAGCAACGGGGGCTTTTGGATTAATAGCATTATTTACAAAGCTATAGCTGGGTATTGCAAATGTGTCTAAGTTAGCAGCTACACATTTGTTCCTAGCACAGTAATTGCTTTTTGAAGTGCAGTGCTTTCACCCATGTTGCCTGAAACAGAAAACTGATCAGAGAATAAATAATAGAGCTAAATGAAATGTGTCTTGTTGCCGTAAGTGTACCCTGAATGTCTGAGCCTTTCCAGTCAGCTTTGATGAGCTTTAATCTCGTCCTTTCTCTAATCCGTATTGGTATGCCTTGTGTAATGTCTGTGAATTTCAGTGTCAAAAGAAGAAAACCGGTGTGTGTTTCCTTGCTGTTTTTTCTTCACATGAGGGAAGAAGATGCCTTCATACATTTGTTGCTGTTTTCTGTTCTATAGTTTCCTTTCAAGCACTGTGTGTAAAGCGTTGGACCACCAGTGTCCAAATTTACATTTGTCAAGCATTAAATTAGTGAAAATAATGCTACTTCATGGTTTAAATCCTAATGTCAAAAATATCAAACCCTCACTGTGGAATCAACGTTTCTTTGTTGGAACTCCATGTGGAAAAACATTGCATTAAACTTAACTTAAAGTCAGTTTTTAGTTTATTTTGTAGTTATAATATTTGTTAAAAGAAAAAGAAATAAAGCAAACTACAGTAGTTTATTGACAAGTACGAAATTATGACTGTTTAATTTAATTTCATTTCATTTACAAGTATGGTAAAAAGTGAATTCAGAATGATTTCCATGTTTAGGTAAAATGTAATTTCTTTCAAAATACATTAACACAGAGTTACTTGAAAGTTACCTGGTTCACAAAATGCACATCATAATATCTGAAATGTTGATAACATTTCTTCAGAATAGCAGCTGCATCTATGTTGATGGCAGTTATATCTTTAATTTTATTGCTTTCTCGGCTCTGGGAGGTCTTGCTTCAGACCCAACAAAGGCAGACATTTGTTACCATCCATTTTCCACATCAACATCAACTTTGTCTGGTTTGTCATCCAAACACAGCTGTGCAATGTGTGGATGAGGGTATTTGGAGGCGAAATAAAGCTGATGGCATCCTGGGTAAATGAGGGAAGATTCACACGGAATAATGAAGGCCGGAGCTGTTTCTCTGTGGCTGATGTGTATCTAAAAGGCTCAGTAAATACAGTTTCTGAACTGCAAGTCTTATCAGCAGATATACATATCCACTGCAACCGCTGGCCCCACATGAGGGCTGTCTATCTTCTCCATCACTTTTAGTCTTTACAAGTCTTCTTTTTACCATTCTTAGGCAGAGCTGAAACATGTTCCACCTTATCTGATGCTTTACCCTTTTCCCCTGTCTGAGCCCAAGGTTTTTTTTAGTTCAGTTTTGCAAGATTTTTCTCCCCAAAGTTTAAATGTAGGATTGTTTTTACATTTTATTTATACAAATGTATTGATATTTATAGCATTTATTTTTATTCATAATAATAATGTAATTCGAGGTCTTGAATATATCCCGCCTAAATCAACTGTTTAAATAGGAAATATATCAACACAGGACAAAACTACTCATTAAGTAAATTCAAGGGTTCCTAAGGAAGATTTATTTTATTTTACTTTATTGTGGATTTCTGGATAAGAATAAATTATTTATTTATTTATTTTAGTGCTGTCAAAAAATTAATGACGATTAATCGCATCCAAAATAATCGTTTTTGTGTAGCATAACTATACAGTGCCAGCAGAAATGATACAACCCTCTGATAAATATTACACGAGGTTTTTCTTAATGATCACTAATATAATTCATGGAAAGATGGCAAAATTGAAACATATTAAACATATACTTAATAAAAACAACAAAATATATGCCAATATTTTCTGTAAGATAAGTAAATTAGCCAATTTTGTTTGAATGAATGATTGCAGAAATGAGTACACCTTAGATTTAATTCAACAAATGTATAGTATTCTAGTATTCAGTATGTCCTCCATAATTTTAAGTACTGCTCTGACACTTCTTGGCACTGATTGTACAAGTTCATGACACATTTTCACATCTGTTCTGTTTAACTCCTGGAGGACAACCTCCTTAAATGCTCTGATCTTTAATGGGGAGTGTTGCTCAGCTCGTCTCTACAGAATCCCCCACCGCTGCTCAAGAGTGTTACGACTGAGTGAAATACATGTCCACTGAAGGATTTTCACCTTGGGAGAAAGAATATATTCATAGTCAGTGCTGAAAAAATGCCCAATAATGCAGGGAATGAGGGGAGGGTAGCATCTTCTGTTTTTAGTTTTTGTATTAAATCACACAGTGGTGTGTGAATTTATGACAGCGTTGATAAAGTACAACTCCCTCACACCTTCAGCACTCATACGTCCCTATAGAAGAGCTTTACTACCACTGAACGTTACTGTGGGTACCAAGCACTTCTCACTGTACTCCTCCTCTAGCAACACCAAAACATGCTTTTGGATCCGAAATGATTGAATTGGTCTCTTGAGACCAGAGTATGGATTCCCAGAAGTCTATATTTTGTTAATATGGGCCTTGGAAAAAGCTAAATTAGTTTATTGTGCTTTGACTACAGTTGTTAGTTCTGGTGTGGATAAACAACCATGCATGTCACTTCTACATGCTGCGTCATACTCTGTTAGATAAAGTGTCACTCTTTTCATAGCTTTTGCCAGCTCTTTTTCTAGCAAAAATTCACTCATCACTAATGAAAACTTAAAGTGAAGACCTGAGTATTTCAGGAGCTTATCACAAGTCTGTTGTTTTTGAATGTTGGTGCTACTTCCGCTGTATTTTCACACTTAAAACAATAATTTGCTATTCCTCTTGTACCTTTGTCCTCTTTTATGCTAAGAAATAAGTCACCTTGGCAGTTCTCTCCCAAGTGGTTCCACTGCTGCCAGCATTAAGTCTGAGTATGATTCAGTGGGCTATATAACATTTTTAATTGTCAGGAAATTACTTGTCTTTATAAGTTTTGGTTCAATATACTTACCTGGTGATCAAAAATAGCCTTAAACCTATAAAAAAAATGTTTTAGTTTTATTTAGTAACGTTCAGGAGGGTGTACTCATTTTTGCAACACAAAATTGTATCACTTTGATGATAACAGGAACTGGATATTGTGATTGAGTGTACGAACACATCTTATTTGGCTGATTGTTTTTGTTGCCTCTTCTTTGGTAATTGAGCAGCAGGACCCTTTGTTGGAACAGTACATCTCCGTCTGAAAACCCTAACAGTCCTTCTAAGTGAAGAGTATTGCTGAATTTGGTAAGTTTCTTTAGAGGGGGTGTACTCATTTATGCTGTGCACTGTATGTGTGTGTGTGTGTGTATACTGTGATTATATTTATTATTATATATAAATACACACACATGCATGTAGGTATTTAAGAAAACGATGTTATGTTTATTTATTTAAAGTAAAAATTAAATAATATGATATATAATATAATTTATATGAATATAAATATATACATGTAAATACTTGTAAATATTTTCTAAATATATACTGTATTTGTGTGTCTTTATATATGATGCATAATAAATGTACACAGTGTACACACACACACACCACACACACACACATTATATCACAAAAAAGTTTATTTTTCGGAATATGATTAATCTGACCTTATTGTTGCCATTCTTCATTCATTCATTTCATTCATTCAAAATCATAACGTTAGGTCCACTTTGTTAGTGTGCCTAACTATTATGTACTTACATTTAAATTAATCATTTGATACGATGCACTTATTGTGTACATGTTTTTACATTGTACTTATATAAAAAAAACACCTGCATGTAATTGTCTGTAATTAATTTCTGTAATTACATCTATAATTACACTGTTGACCCACCCTTAACCTTAACCCACCCTTAAACCTACTCAGACCACCAAACCTGTCCCTAACCTCACCCATATCTCACCTCAATAGCAGCAAAAGTGTTTTGAAATACAATATGAACACAGTAAGTACATTGTACTTATTTGCTGATAAAGTATATAGTAGTTGAGGCCACCTAATATAAAGTAGGACCACTAATTATTAACTAATTTGATTTATTTTATATATCTGTCTATCCTGAAAAATAATAAAAGACAAAAGAGTAGTTGAAACTAAGCCCCTGGCCCTTGCAATGCAACCTGCTTGTAATCTGTTCACTTGCTTATCTTTAGGTTTCCATGTTAGTTTGGACTTCGGACTCCATCTGATAGTTCATGTTTCAATAGGTAAAGCATGTGTAGTCTCCTCAGGCCAGCTTATTAAATGATAAACTGTGTTTCTGTCTTTGCTCTGCTGGTGATGTATGCTGGTAACACAGGAGCAGAGCAGTGGGCCTGTCTTAGTGTTTAATACGCTGACTGTACAGCCCACTGGCCAGTTTTACCCTGCTGCCACGGAGCTAAAGCCAGAGTAAAGATGACAAGGTCAAAGCCCGAGTGAGATGTTGACCTCACAGAGCCATGACCTTGACTCTGTTTGGCATACTTCCTGTGCTGAATCTATGCTCCTTTGGCCTGCATTAGGCGTTTGCAAAGACAAGAGCTCAGTGGGAAAGGAAAAATATCATTTGTTAGCATCATAGCAGAATCTGTCAGCTGCTGGCTTGTGGCTGAGTTTTTTTATTTTTTCATTGTAGGCCTTGACTTTCAAGTTGAATCTGTCACACGCAGTGTCTCATACTATACACTGTGTACTACACTAGATGACCGAGTACATAGCATGCAGTGTATGAAGTGTGTGATTTCTATAGGGTGGTACTGTCTTACATGGAACACTTTTTGTTAAATATTTTTTTTTCAGTTTTCCAGTTAAAGGAAATTCAATGGCTGATAATAAAATTCAACAAATTAAAGACTATGATTTTTTTAAAGACTATGACATTTGTTTGAACTACTGTTTCTCTGTAGGTGAATTTAAAATATCACATATGAAAAATTATTTAATTTTGACATTTGCTTACATTTAACATTTACATTTAACAATGTTATAAAATTATTAGTGTTTTTAAAGATTAACTTTAAGTGAGCATTATATAATTTTATTATATTAGCGCTTTCAAGATAAGCTGACATCTAGATGTTGGCAATTGTAATGTCTTAACTATATGTTCCTAAAATAAGCTTTAAAAAAATGTATAGGCAATTATTTTTTAAGCACCCAATAATGATGTGAAACATGATTGTTTTACATGTCTAAAGCATATAAAGTGAATAAACTAGTCTTATGGACTACTTAATCACTTTCACTTTTTCATAACCCATGAACACAACCTAACACTGTAATACTCTTGCCCCTTTATATTTAGAGGATAATAACCCAAAAATTTACATTCTGTCATTAATTACTCACCCTTAATTACTTGTTCCAAACCCATAAGACCTTCGTTCCTCTTCGGAACACAAATGAAGATATTTTTTGATGAAGTCTGACCCTGCATAGACAGCTACGCAACTGAAATGTTCAAGGTCCAGAAACGTAGTGAGGACATCATTAAAATAGTCCATGTGACATCAATGGGTGCAGCTGTAATTTTATGAAGCTACGAGAATACTTTTTTTTGTGTGCAAAGAAAACAAAAATAAAAACTTTCTTCTCTTCCGTGTCAGTATTCACCACACGTTTAGGAGAGTACCACGACCCATGCGTGTGATGCTGCTGAGTCGGCATTCTGACAGGGAACCTGTATCCTGTATGCGCTGCGCCTTGTTTACAATCAATAAGAAGACGCACCTGTAACCCATAAGTTGTACACATAGTTGACCGAGAGTGCCTGGCGATAAACGTATCGACTTATTTATCGAGCGGTACACCTATACATTCGATAACGAATATAAAAAATGTATCGATATGCAACTGCTCTGAGTGATG
This sequence comes from Sinocyclocheilus anophthalmus, assembly GCA_018155175.1. NCBI lineage: Eukaryota > Metazoa > Chordata > Actinopteri > Cypriniformes > Cyprinidae > Sinocyclocheilus > Sinocyclocheilus anophthalmus. The sequence goes on from JADLZN010009007.1 coordinate 24,770, forward strand.
CGACACAGCTACACACAAACCCAAACACGCTGAATGAGTGCTTTGTCTGCCTGTGATGAGGAGATTATAATAAATAATGATATTCTTTGATTTAAAATAAACATGCATTTGAATGCAAAATAGTACATCAAATGTTAGGATGCATCAGGGTTGTCATCAGTGGGAGCACAGAGATGCATTGATGAGATTGTACTGACTTTGTTGCATTAATGTTTTGTTAGTTCAGCCCACAGTTGTTGCATTAGGCATTTAAAATTTTAGAGAAATATAGAAGCTCAATGCGTAGAACATCTTGATTAGGTTAAAACCGAAACCGAGCCATTCACACAGAATGCATATTCAGCGCATTTTTTAAACGGACAAATACGACTGGTGCACTCGCGTCTCACACAAGAGCTGTAGCCCCGTGCAAAGTTAAAACAGTTTTAAACTTTTAGAAAACATGTCACGAATTTGTGGAAGTTTATTCTTTTTCACTGCATCTCATATGTTTTTAAAAGCAATCTGCGTGAATGGCGCTCTCCTGTGGCCTCGGGAGACAACTCAAAAGTTTCCTTCAGACCTATTTAATCTACATATAAAACATTAGAAATTAGATATTTGTTTAATTTTAAATCTCTGGAGCTCAGCCACAGTGATCATTTGGTTCTTCTTTACCTCTCTCACCAAGGCTCTACTCTCCCCGATGTAGCTTGCTCAGTTTGGCCGGACGGCCAGCTTTAGGAAGGGTTCTGGTCATCCCAAACGCTTCCATTTAAGGATTATGGAGGCGACTGTGCTCTTAGGAACTTTAAGTGCAGCAGACATTTTTTTGTATCCTTGGCCAGATCTGTGCTTTGCCACAATTCTGTTTCTGAGCTCTTCGGGCAGTTCCTTTGACCTTATGATTCTCATTTGCTCTGACATGCATGTGAGCTGTAAGGTCTTATATAGACAGGTGTGTGGCTTTCCTAATCATGTCCAATCAGTATAATCAAACACAGCTTGACTCAAATTAAGGTGTAGAACCATCTCAAGGATGATCAGAAGAATGGACAGCACCTGAGTTAAATATAATAGTGTCACAGCAAAGGGTCTGAATACTAGTACCATGTGATATTTCAGTTTTTTCTTTTTTTATAAATCTGCAAAAATGTCAACAATTTTTTGTTTTTCTGTCAATATGGGGTGCTTGGTGTACATTAATGAGGAAAAAAATTAACTTAAATGATTTGAGCAAATGGCTGCAATATAACAAAGAGTGAAAAATTTAAGGGGGTCTGAATACTTTCCGTACCCACTGTATGTAAAAATAGGATAAATTCAAATTTTTTTTTTTACCCTCAATTCAACCGAAGATGTAACCGTGATCATATATCTGATTAGGAACACATGCCCATTTTTATTGTTCTTCATGAATGAAGTCCAAAAAGTAATCCCTTATAGAATAATATTTCAATATTTCCTACGAAAATATTTAATGAATCACTTAAGTATCACTTTTTTGTTTATTAAATCTGCATGTTTATAGTGATTATACATGTAACTTTTTATATTAGCGTCAGGCAGTTTTGGAAGCACAGGATTTATGTCCCACCCAAGCAATCTGTCCTTTTTCCACTGTCAAAGCAATTGAAGAACAGTTGGGGAGGAGAAAAAAAAAGAGGAAGGCGAAGGAAAAAGCAGATGAAAGGTCAACAGGATGTGAGGCTTCTATTATCAGCAATCTTCTCCTGGCTTCCACAGGCAGCTTGTTTCTAAACTGCCACCTAGCCAAGCATGAAGGGAGTATAATTTTAGCCAATCTCCCAGTAGCTTGGGTGTACAGAAAGCCATTGTAGGCCAGCAAAATGGTCACAATAGAGGCACTGGCCACTGATAAAGATCTGCATAGGTAATGCCAGGGCAGCAATAAGTGAAATTTTTGCGTCCCTGCATTCAAACAGCACTCTCTTACAGCTCTGACCACTATTTGTCCCTTTGGCTTTGAAAGTGATGGATAGCATTTTTGTGCAGTATAATTGCAAGGGCCAGGGCATGTGTGGAAATTGATTAATTCCCTGAGCGAATAATGCATTACCCTGGATACTTCTTTACTGTTTATCAGGCCATGCAGCCATAGGCTTTGTTTGCTCTCTTAAACTTTCCCCAGCTACCCCTAACAGGGCCTTTTCAAGGGATCTCTGCTTTGAAAGGCTTCTAGTCATTTCGGTAGTATTTGTTGTGCTACATCTTTGGTATCAAAGGTAACAGCGAGGGCAGAAAGCAGAGACAAACACGTAAGCCATTATACCTGAATGCATCACTCTTCAAATCGTATTTTACTCGTGTTAAAGAGACAGTTCGCCCAATAATGAAAATTGTTGTGATTTTCTCACCCTCCTGTTTTTAGTGACAATTTCCTTGTCTGTACATTTAAACCTGGAATCCCAAGATATTTGATGTGTAATAAATGTAGTTGTTTTGTTTTAAGTGTCTCATGTCCGTTTGTAGTGCACAAGGTTTAAATGTCCACAGATACAGTATATCGAAAAACCATAACTAAGGTGGATAACAACATTTTGAAAATTTCACAATTTCCCTCTCTCTCTCTTTCTGTGTGTAATATACAGGTACATCTAAAAAAATTAGAATATCATGAAAAAGGTCAATATTTTTTGTCACTCATTTCAGAAAGTGAAACCCATATATTATATAGATTCATTACACAGAGTGAAATATTTCAAGCCTTTAGTGTGCTTTAAGCTGTTTATATGATATAGCAAATAAAGTCAGTGTCTCAGAAAATTAGAATATGACATAAGATCAATAAAAAAGTGATATTTTAAACAGAATGTCAGGCCTTCTGGAAAGTATGTTCATTTCTATGCACTCAATACTTGGTTGGGCCTCCTTTTGCATGAATTACTGCATCAATGCGGCGTGACATGGAGACAATCAGCCTGTGGCACTGCTCAGGTGTAATGGAAGCCCAGGTTGCTTTGATAGCGGCCTTCAGGTCATCTGCATTGTTGGGTCTGGTGTCTCTCATCTTCCTCTTGACAATACCCCATAGATTCTCTATGGGTTCAGGTCTGGTGAGTTTGCTGGCCAATCAAGCACAGTAACACCATGTTTTTGAACCAGCTTTTGGTGCTTTTGGCTGTGTGGGCAGGTGCCAAGTCCTGCTGTAAAATTAAATCAGCATCTCCATAAAGCTTGTCAGCAGAAGGATGCATGAAGTGCTCTAAAATTTCCTGGTTGATGGCTGCTTTGACTGTGGACTTCAGAAAACACAGTTGACCAACACCAGCAGATGACATGGCAGCCCAAATCATCACTGACTGTGGAAACTTCACACTGAACTTCAAGCAACATGGTTTCTGTGCCTCTCCACTCTTCATCCAGACCCTGGGACCTTGATTTCCAAATGAAATACAAAACTCGCTCTCATCTGAAAAGAGGACTTTAGACCACTGAGCAACAGTCCAGTTATTTTTTCTCCACAGCCCAGGTAAGAGTTTTTTTTTTACGTTGTCTGTGGTTCAGGAGTGGCTTGACACGAGGAATGCGACATTTGTAGCCCATGTCTAGGATTCGTCTGTGCGTAGTGGCTCTTGATGCGCTGACGCCAGCCTCGGTCCACTCCTTGTGAAGCTCCCCCAAATCCTTGAATGGATTTTGCCTGACAATCCACTCAAGGCTGCAGTTATCCCTTTTGCTGGTGCAACTTTTCCTACCACACTTTTTCCTTCCAACTTTCTATGAATATGCTTGGATACAGCACTCTGTGAACAACCAACTTCTTTAGCAATTAACTTTTGTGGTTTACCCTCCTTGGGAGGGTGTCAATGACAACTGTCAGATCAGCAGTCTTCCCTATGATTGTGTTGCCTAGTGAACCAAACTGAGAGACCAATTTAAAGGCTCAGGAAACCTTTGCAGGTGTTTTGAGTTAATTAGCTGATTAGGGTGTGACACCATGACTGTCCAATATTGAACTTTTTCACAATATTCGAATTTTCTGAGACACTGCATTTTGGGTTTTCATTATCTGTAAGCCATAATCATCAAAATTTCAAGAAATAAAGGCTTGAAATATTTCACTCTACATCTAATGAATCTATATAATGTATGGGTTTCACTTTCTGAAATGAGTGACCAAAATATTGACCTTATGTCATGACATTTCAAATTTTGAGATGATAGCCTGTATATATATATAATATATAATATATATATTAATAATGTATATGTATGTATGTATATAGTGTGTATATAATATATAATTGTATAGTATGATGGTAGGTATACTATGTGTGTAAATATAATACTTTATAACTCTGTAATATGTATGTATGTGTATATATTTTTATTATATATATATATATATATTATATCATATAAATATCCTGTATATATATATATCAGGGCGTTTCGCTCGAATGAGGCGAAGGGAGGCGTGTCTCCTCTCCTCAAAGTGATGAGAAAATAATTGATAAATATTACTACCTAATGACATTAAGTCTAAAGTTACGCGTTTTTATAAAGTCAACACTGTCCAACAACGACCCACCCGCAGCTAAAGGTCAGGCGGAGTTCTTGCTTCCGTTCAGCTCCCATTGACTTTCTACCAGCGACCCTAAAGCTGCCGTGACTTTTCTGGAGGCTCATTGAGATGAATGGGGGGAAGTCACGTGAGAGGAGGCAATGCCTCCGTCGTGCTATAATTGGATATGATCGGTTAAGTTTGGATGTGATTGGTTCGTGTGATAAATTCCGCCTCTTGTTTTTGTGCGAGCTCTCGGCCTGAATGAACTTGAAGAAAATGATGGCGTTATTGACTATTTATAAAGTAAGTAAACAACTCTCCTGCTTAGATATCACTGCTTTGTCACGTCAAAATTAAACATGAAATGACTTGAAAAAGTGATGACCGTGTCAGTTTTTAGTGAGCATTCAGCGTGATTAAATGAAAGATATATCTTCGTGTCTGTTGCAGTGTTTACAGAGCTTTTATGATGACCCGAAATAAGTTGACTATTAAAAAGAACAGCTGAACATCAGTTCACAAATAAAAAACGGAGTGTCTATTTACAAGTGCAAATAGCCCGCCTTGTTGGCAGAGGCTTTTTACACTAACTCTGCCCACCAACGTGCGATTACCAAGCTTACAAAAGACTATCGTCTAATACATCTCCGTAGCGTAGTGAAGTACTGTTTTGAAGTACGATTTTGATGCGATCGACCCAGGTTTCGAATGCCGGTTTTTGTGTTCTAATTTTTTTCTACTTTTTCAGTCAGATATCACGTCGTTTGTCTTATTTGTTATATTGGCATACTGTTTATAATGTACGACAATACATATGGTTGCAGATATTCCCACTATTTGCAAACGTAAGTATTAAATATTAAATACGTGACCCTGGACGACAAAACCAGTCTAAGGGTTCAATAAGAATTTGTGAAAGCTGAATACATATCTGTCCATTGTATGATGTTTGTTTAGTGATAGGACAATATTTGTTCGAGATACAACTATTTAAATATCTGGAATCTGAGGATGCAAAAAAAACAAAATATTGAGAAAATCGCCTTTATAGTTGTCCAAATGAAGTCCTTAGCAATGCATACCTAATCAAAATTAAGTTTTGATATATTTACGGTATTTACAAAATATCTTCATGGAACATTATCTTTACTTAATATTTTAATGATTTTTGGCATAAAAGAAAAATCAATAATTTTGCCCCATACAATGTATTGTTGACTATTGCTACAAATATACCGTGCTACTTATGACTGCTTTTGTGCTCCAAGGTCTCTCTCACACACACACACACACACACACACACACACACACACACTCTGAGTGTATATACAGTCAAACCAAAAATTATTCAAACACCAGATAGAACTTTTGATATTTTTTTTAATAGTGGATGCAGGACAATATAGTTAATTTATGTAAGTGAGGATAGCAAAATAAAGTAAACTGTGACATTATACCCAAAAATTATTCATACAGTGGACTACCAGTAAAACATTTTTTTAGTAAAATATTTCTACATTTTCCTGCAGATATTCTTCATATTTTATTCTTCATGAATGAATAATTTATGTACTCTTTATACTGAGTCTGATTCCTTTGCTGCAACAATTAGTTTTTTTTTTTTGGTTAATGTTTACTTTTTATTTACTCCACTTTAGGTCTTTAAGGTGATAACAGATGTCAGTCAGACCTACTCTATTGAAATCCCATATTCAAAAGAAAAGAAAAGGGGAACAAAACACAACAAATCTGAAAGCAGTAGCATTGTCTACACCGCAATCTCTGTATTGTCTAATCTGAAAAACAGTGCTTTTGGGGTCTCTGAATGTAGCCACAATACACATTCCCATCTCTTGTCTAATCTTCCTCCGAACAGATGCCTCAACTTGAAGTGGTGGAGTTGATGAGGGACACGAGTAAAGATCAAGACAAGTTGGCTGGACAGGAAAAAAGCGTGTTATAATTTTCACATGAGAAAAATGCAACCATCAGAGACAAACATCTGATGTCCTCATCACGAGCCATTTGTCAGAGGTCTGATAACCGGCTGTGGGAGTGACACAACTTGTTTCACCTTATGACTCAGGAGCTGGTTCTCTAGAATCTTTAGTGACTAAATAGAAAATGCTGTTGTAGCTATATGCAGTTGTACATGTAATTTAATCTTATTTGTGTGCAAGTAAATAAGTAAAATATATGTAAAAATATGTAAATGTAAAAAAAGTATTTTTTTTTAATATACACACACACACATACTGATCCTGTATATATAGGCTGATTCTGTTTATACAAAAGCTGTTCAGTGGATGATTGGTTTTCTGCAATATTTTCAGTGGTGCAGCTTAATGCATTTATGAAAACATAAGGTTCTTTTTTTCATTTATGCAAATAGTGATGGTGCCCTTGTGTGGATGTTTAACTGAGCACGCACATCTTTGTGCAGGAATGCCGCTCTCCTTCCAGGTTGTCTCAGATGGAAGAATTCCAAGAAATTGCTTGACACTTAATTAACCTTTTGAACCACCTCTTGCTCACGACAGTTTTACCGACGACTTCTCTTAATAGTTTTATGACCTTGCCGTCAATAAGACTGAGATAGACTGAATCGAGATATGATTTAATTAAAGAAGTGCATATGTTTAAGAAATATAACCACACTGGTATGAAAACTGAGGGGGTGTGGGGATCACAGAAGTATGACCTTGCTATGAAATATTAAGCATGAAAGAGTTGAAGGCAAAAGTAACTAAATCAAATGGAAGTTGCACTCTAGTTTATGTTCAAGATGAACTTGAGCGCTGCACTGTTTCTAAAAAACTCTTGAAATGCAAAAATAAGAGAAAAATAAAGACCATTGCCATTTGCGGCTTTAGAATCTCCAGCAATTCTCTTTTAAATCATGGCTTTACGTTTTCATGGTCTATTGCTATAATTTAAATAAGTGTTCCTTCCTTACAAGGTCAAGATAACTAAAGTTTACTGAACAAAAGTTGATTTTTATTCAGGTTGTGTGATTGTTGAAAGAGTTTGAAGTCAGTTTTGTGAGCTGAAGCACTTGCCCTTAAGAGAGTTTATAGGTTTTATACTTTCCCCATTTATATAGTAAATGTCAGTATATAACGTGAATCACCAGTGAAGTGTGTTCATTGAAGAATCACTTCAGTTCATCCTTTTTGTCAAAAGTCAGGCCATCTTTCTTTGATTTCTTTCTTTCTTTCCTTCTTTCTCTCTTCTTTTATTAAAATACTTTTACATACGTGCTCCGATAACGATTCATCAACATCTTTAGCAGAGTAATGAACACTGTTCTTTTTCACTAAAATCCCAAACCGTACATACTGGTCTGAGTTTCTTTTTCTTCCACCGTGGTGTGCTGTAGCTCAGTCCAGGGACGTGGCCCTCTTAATGTGAATGAGGAATACGTTTCTGCACTGTTGGATTTCATTTTCCTCAGATCAAATATTTAAGATCAAGAGTGAGAGAGTGTGCAGCTTAAGTATATTGAACTCCTGGAATAGAGACTGTGCTGCTCAGACAATGGCGGATCAGGAGCGCAGTCACCCATGATGGCCTCGGTGACTGCCAGGGACCCCTGCCATTCTCATACAGCAGTCCTGAGGAGAATGAAATAACTTTATAATGGTAGGGGTGTTCCTGGGTTTATACACTGATATAATAATCCGTTTTTCACACAATGGAGATATGATCATTATTATTGCTGGCAGTGAATGGGGGGGGGGGGGGGGGGGGGGGGGGGGGGGGGGGGGGGGGGGGGGGGGGGACGTAAATAGTTCGGAATGGAGACTTTCCTCTCTAATCCTCCTGCTATGAAAGGTTAAAGACGGATTTGAATATTATGATCCATCCTCCTCCGTTACAAAGAAATAATTGTGGTTGAACTTAATACTCTGTTTGAAAAGCCTGTACTTCCAATGTAAGGGTACAATTCTGTGTTTGCTTACTGCATTATGTTCTGGTACAGGAATGTCATGCACGTATTTGTAGCAGAACTGGCACACTAGGACCAAATATAATATAATTATAATTGGAGGGTTTTTGGAGGATTTGACTGACTATATATACAGTGCCTTGTGAAAGTATTTATACCCCTTCATTTTTTTCACGTTTTATGTTGCTGCCTTATGTTAAACTGCTTTAAAAATGCTTTTTTCCACATTAATCTACACTCCATACACCATAATGGCAAAGCAAATAACAGGTTTTTTAACATCTTTCCAAATTTATTAAAAATAAAAATCTTAAAGGATTCCACTGCATAAGTATTCATACCCTTATCTAGGACAGTTGAAATCTAGTTCAGGAGCATTCATATTGCTTGTAGATGTTAAACTGTGGCAAATTCAATTGAATGGGTATGATTTGGAAAGACACACATGTCTTAATAAAAGGTCTAACAGCTGAAAATGCATATCAGAGCAAAAACCAAGCCCTGAGGTGAAAAAAAAAATACCTGTAGTGCTCAGAAACCAGATTGCATCAAGCCACACATCTGGGGAAGAGTTCAGAAAAAAAATCTGCTTCATTGAAGGGTCACATAAGCATATAGACTTCGTAACCCATAACGGAAGAAGTTTGAAACAACCAGGACTCTTCCTAGAGCTGGCCTTCTGGCCAAATGATCATTGATGAGAATGGCCTGGTTAGACTGGTGACCAGAATGCTGATGGTCTTCTAGTTTGAGCTCCAAGTGATCATCTGTGGAGATGAGAAACCACCGAAGGACAAACTCACTGTAACACTCCCCATCTGGGGCTTTATTGGGTGTGGCAAGACCTCAATCCTCTCCTCATGCAGTGAAGACACATGAAAACACACTTGGAAATTGCAAAGAAAAAGCCCTAAAGGACCCTCAGACTGTGAAACTAAACTCTGGTCGATGAAGCTCAGTTTCCAAGCAATCATTTTCAAGAAACCAGGCACTGCGAGTATCTCCAAATAAAGTGTCTGGAGCCGCTCATCTGTGGGGCTGTTTTTCAGTGGCAGTGACTGAGGGACTCGTCAGAGTAGAAGAAAAGCTCAATGCACCAGAATATTGAGATAGCCTTAATGAAAACCTTGTCCAGAGCATTCAGAACCTCAGACTGGGCAGAAGATTCCCCTTCCAACAGGACAATGACCCTAAGCACACAGCAAGAGTTGCTTATAGACAACTCTGTGAAAGTTTCTGTTCTGAGCGGTCCCCGGCCAGACGTGGGCCTGAACCCAATCAAATATTTCTGGAGAAGCCTGAAAATGTGTGTCTGCCCCCATCCAACCTGACAGAGCCTGAGAGGTGAGGAGAAGAATGGCAGATAATTGAAAAATGCTGATGAGCAAAGCTTGTCATAACCAAAAAGACTTGAGACTGTAAAGTAGGGCTGCACGATAAATCGCATTGCGATATTTAACGCGCATCTTGTCAGAAAAGCCGGTTCTGTAATCAGCGGTAAATCTCCATCACGTGCGTGCTTTCACATTGAGCATCATTAACTACACAGAGCCGTTGTTCACTGACGAGCTGCGCAAAACCACAATCATATTTTGCGCATGTTTTGCTCAGCTTGTCAGTGAACAACGGCTTTGTGTAGTTAATGCTGCTCAATGTGAACGCACGCACGTGATGGAGATTTACCGCTGATTACAGAACCGTTTCTGACAAGATGCGCGTTAAATATCGCATGCCATTTATCGTGCAGCCCTACTGTAAAGGTGCTTCAGCTAAGTACTGAGTTAAGGGTATGAATACTTATGCAATGTACTTATTTCAGTTTTTTATTTTTAATAAACTGATGAAGTTGTGACATGTTTTGGCTTAGTCATTATTGTGTATGGAGTGTAGATTGATATGGAAAAAAAGTCATTTAAAGCAGTTTAACATAAGGCAGCAACATAAAGCTGGCCACACACTAGAGGATTTTTTTGTACAGATTTCCTCATTTGATTCAGATTCAGAAATTCCAGTTATTCATATGAATAACCAGATAATTTAGTAACAATGTCAATTATTTTTATGAAATATATATTGTATAACATATAATCAAATTATACAGGGAACCTTCTTGAACTTGGTATGCTACAAAATTATAATAATAATAAAAAATACAAATATGCAGTTCAATTTCCATTTATTTAACACAGCCTTTTTTATTTCATAACATTAAAATCAGACAGCACATTCAATTTGGTTAACAATTTGGAAAATCCAGAGAATGAAGATCAGTATTTTTAAGCAGCATTAATTAAGAAAATTGAATTACATTGGTAGAAGATATTTTGAGGATACAAGGATTCAATCTTGACCATAGCTAGCACCCAAACAAAATCACAAATATTTGGTTTTGCGAAGTGAATGGAACAGGTGGAGACCGCTATGATAACCTAATCTGCAGTATGGGACAAGTTATGCTTTTATTAGTAGAAGCTTTTGAGAAGTTGTGTGCTGGATTACCAACATGAACAGCACTAAATAACTTAAATGGATGCTCAGTGGTGTCAAGCCACGTGTTCAGAGGGACACGGCTGGTAGGATTGCATTTGACCTGATTTTTTTCTCCTTTGTTCTTCACCCACAAAGATGACACCGTTGATATCAGTCCGAACTGGTGCAGCATGGGACCAGGTGCCCTTCCCTCTCCTTCATCCTGTAGGAACAGTACCACATCCCTGGCAGACAGAGGTGCATTAATGGCTTTATATGGTCGCTTAATACCCTAATCCTGTCGAATAGAGTTTGGATGGATTTGTAGGAGATGTCAGGCCAATCCGCTGGTTCATAAACACTCTTGTAATAGTGGCTCTGTTGGTGTAAGGAGAGCAGGAGAGATGGTACAATAAAACGGGCCTACCTGTGACAGTTCAAGTGAGCCATTCTGCGGCAGAGAGGGGTTTAAGTGGACTTAAGTGAGATTAAATCCTTGTATGATTCACACTTTGTGAACGCTGTGGCAAATTGGAAGCAAAGCTCAGTGACCCAGTTCCACTTACCTGTCCTACGTGAAACACTCCCTTCAGATAACAGCAAGAAGGAAACTCGTGGAGATGAGATTTCCATGACATGTAGGCCATGGCTCATTATCCTGATCATAAGCATTTTAAAAGCAGTTTAATTGGTCAGTGTACTTTGTCTTTTGACGTGATTAAAAAGATTCTAGCTTCATCTATGACTATGAATAGAGACTATTCTTGCTGTTACAACTAATACATATCTAGCTGTCTGTAAAGAGTGGAATATTGCTTTTAATTTAACAATGAACAAAGATTCTACTGCCTTTAAAGAAACTTTCTGGGTTAAATAAAACTGTTAACCCTCTGGTCATCATTGGTCATTTTAGGCTGGAAAATGTTGTGTTTTGAATTATTAATAATAATAATTATTATTTTTACTTTATTGGATGGTATGCAACTATGCACCTTTATGGCACTTGCAATAATAACACAAAAAATTAATTTTTATGGTAAAAATGAGATATCATCTACAAATCGGCTACACTGAAGTAGTATTTCATAATGTCTAAATATATATACATTTGGGAAACATTATAAAACATAATTAAAAGTAAGAAAGTATGTCTGAAAAAATCCTATTTCTTATGTGGAACACATTAAAAGAAGATGTTTTGAAGAATATTTAGTTTGGGTTGTTCTGTTTGTGAAAACTTTTTATAACAACCAAAACCAAACTTTCTTCAAAATATCTTCTTTTGTGTTTCACACAAGAAATTATGACATGAGGGTGAATAACAGATTAACGGACAACTCTCAGAAGATTTTAGCATGGTATATGACAATGTTAATGTATTTGGTCTTGGCGGAATAGATCTGCTACGCTGCTGCTGTTGTTGGTTATTGCTGTAGTTGTAGATTATTGCTGCTGCTGCAAGCAAGTACAGGAACTTGCTACTGCCAATGCATACGGTGATACGGTGCCGTGAGTAATTAAGACATACTGCTGCTGCACAAATAGCGTATAAAATAACCCGTAGCAGATCAATACAGGTGGAGCTGGGGAAGGTGAAGGGTTTCTGAAGCAAGCTGCAATTGCTGCAGGAATCTCTAGTGACTGCTAGCCAGCCACAAAAATGAAAATTTTGTCATCATTTAAAGAAGTGAGTTCCAAAACTCAAAATGAATTTCTTTCAACTATTTATCACGGAACACAGTATTTTTTTTCATACTATGGAAGTCAATGGCTATCGTCAACTGGTTGGTCACCAACATTCTTTAAAATATCTCCTTTTGTGTTCAACACCTGAAAGAAATTCATACAAATTTAGAACAACTTGAGGGGGAATAAATTATGAATTAGCATTTTTGGGTGAACTGTCCCTTTAATATCTTATGTAGTTTTAGTTCTTATTTAAATGTGTTTGTAAAAAAAAAAATCTTCAAAAACAAGACTATATTTTTTATTATTTATTTTCAGTGATTTATTTAGAGTGCTAAAAGTCATAACCCATCTGTCCAGTGCACCTCTCAGAAGTATCACCTTCACACAGGCAAGAGCTCCAGGGAGGTTGGCGGGATGAAGATGAAGGAGCGGTGCGTCTTTGCGGCTCTCCTCACGTCACCTTGAGATTACTTTTTCGTTACACATGAGACCCATAGTGAAACAGCCTCCTGAAGCATTAAATAAAGTTTAGCTGTGTGACAGAGCTCGCTGCACCTGAACAGTCAGCCAGCTAATGATTCCTGAGAGGCAGCAAGAGTCTTCAGTTGGTCACAGTGAGAACTTGGATTACTCCCATACATGTCTAATGCAAATAAACAAACACACTACATATATGAACATATACACACATATGCGCTGAGGCTTCTATTAGCATGCTAATGCCAGTGTCCACACATGTAGCAGACGCACACCTTCTTGGGTGTTTGGTATCATCTCTGATATCTGGGGGAGATGAACTGCGTCAATTAAGAAAAAGATTAACAAAGATTATTAGTACAGTAAGCAATGCAGTCAGCTGGAGTGGTTTCTTGATGGTAAGATGTTGAGATATGTAATATTCAGTGACAGCTACATGCTCCACTGATCTAAATGAAATGCGTAATTTCGAATGTGATTAAGAGGGTGACCATTTTCTTGTCTGAAAACTTATGTCGGATTCCCCAAATCTCCCCCTCACACATGGCTGCCCATTCAAGACAAGATTATAACACTTATGCATATTAATAACAGATTTACTGACAGATTTACGACTACAAATGCAGCCATGGAGTCCCTGCTAAAGGTTATAATTGTTGCAAATTATTTCACAATTTTTTTTTTTTTTAGATTTTACTGTGCAATTTAGTTTATGTAAAATAAATAGCATAAAAGTCTATTGTACTATTTACTCTATGTGTGTGTGTGTGTGTGTGTGTGTGTGTGTGTATATACTGTATATAAATAAATAATTTTGCATGGCATCTAAACTAACCTTGACTTGTCTATCAATACATAAATAGTTAGTTCACACATTATATTAAACGTTATATTTAAATATGCAGTGGTGTATAAAGTACCTGAAAGCCATACTCAAGTAAAAGTACAGATATCTTACCAGAAATTGACTTTGGTAGAAGTTGAAGTCACCGTTTAGAATATTACTTAAATAAAAGTCTTAAAGTATGTTATATTTATTGTACTTAAGTACGAAAAGTATTTTTTTTATATCTTAAATGTACTTAAGTATTGAAAGTAAAAGTACAGGTAAATGCAAAATTGAAAAGAATCAAATAAATATATAAAAAAAATTTCATACACAGCTTGAGTATTGTGTTCAGTTTTAACTCTTTCTTCCATTTTGTATTTTTGGGTAAGAATAAGAAGCACTTCATCCGGTACTTAGTGTCTTTCATTCCAACATACGAAAACATTTCTGGAATCTGCATCTGACATAGCATTTAGATGTATTTACACAGTTTATGTATCACAGAGGGGACATTGATGCATTTAAACTTACTGATGCATAAATAGGCCTAATGTTTTGGTTTTAACATAAAACGTTGAATACTGATATATTTGAAATAATTTAAAACATGAAGAAAATATTCGAAATATGAATTTAAAACCGCCAGTAGGTGACAGCAAGTGACTGTTAAAGGAACACTCCACTATTTTTGAAAATAGGCTCATTTTCCAACTCCCCTAGACGTTAACCGGTTGAGTTTTACTGTTTTCGAATCCATTCAGCTGATCTCCGGGTCTGGCGGTAGCACTTTTAGCTGTAGCTTAGCATAGATAATTAAATATGATTAGACTGTTAGCATCTCGTTCAACACACACACATATATATTTATATAATACACACACACATATATAAATATGTGTGTGTGTGGCCTATGTGTGTGTGTGTATATGTATAATACACATACACACATAAGTGTATGTGCATACACACACACACACAATGTATAATATCATTTGTGACATTACTATTTATTTATTAATAGACAAGTCAAGGATAGTTCAGATTATAAATGTATACACATTTTTTTGAAGTAGTATAAAAATATTTACAACCCCTGAAATCACTATAGCAAATAGTACAGCCGTGGCCAAAAGTTTTGAGAATGACACAAGTATTAATTTTCACAAAGTCTGCTGCTTCAGTGTTTTTAGATCTTTTTGTCAGATGTTACTATGGTATACTGAAGTATAATTAAACGCTTCTTTTGAATAAATAAATCATAAACTTGCTGCCCTTCTTGACACCAGGCCATCCTCCAAAAGTCTTGGTCTCACTGTGCGTGCAGATGCACTCACACCTGCCTGCTACAATTCCTGAGCAAGCCCTGCACTGGTGGTGCCCCGATCCCGCAGCTTAATCAACTTTAGGAGACGGTCCTGGTGCTTGCTGGACTTTCTTGGGTGCCCTGAAGCCTTCTTCACAACAATTGAACCTCTCCTCTTGAAGTTCTTGATGATCCAATAAATTATTGATTTAGGTACAATTTTACTAGCAGCATTATCCTTGTCTGTGAATCCCTTTTTGTGCAAAGCAATGATGACTGCACGCGTTTTCTTGCAGGTAACCATGGTTAACAACTGTTAACCATTCAAGCTGGCGTTATTAAGCCTCTTATTAAGAAACCACAACTAGATCCTAGTGAACTGTCAAATTACAGACCCATCTCAAATCTTTTTTTTATGTCTAAAATTTTAGAAAAAGTTGTTTCTGCTCAATTGTGCTCCTTCCTGCAATAAAATTATCTTTATGAAGAATTTCAGTAAGGTTTCAGGCCCCACCAAAGCACAGATAGTGCACTTGTTAAAATTACAAATGATTTGCTTCTTGCGTCAGACCAAGGTTGCATCTCATTACTAGTTTTAGTTGATCTTATTGCTGTGTTCGACACTATAGATCATGGCATACTCATAGATCGATTACAAAACTAACAGGTATTCAAGGGCAGGCTTTAAGATGGTTTAGATCCTACCTGTCCGATCGTTACCATTTTGTTCATTTAAATGGGGATTCATCTCAGTTATCACCAGTAAAATATTGAGTGCCACAAGGATCTGTCCTAGGTACTCTGCTATTTTCAATATACATGTTAACCTTTGGTAATATTATTAGAAAATACAGGATTGGTTTCCATTGTTATTCTGATGATACTCAACTATATATTTAATCAAGACCAGATGAAACTTCTAAATTAAGCTAACAGAGTATGTTAAAAATTTAAAAGATTGGATGACCAATAAGTTTCTCCTATTAAATTCGGATAAGACATAGATATTACTTATTGGACCAAAAAACAGTACGCAGAATCTCTTGGATTACAATTTGCAATTAGACGGATGCACGGTTACTTCCTCTAGAGTTAAAAATCTGGGTGTTATATTAGATAGAAACTTGTCTTTTGAAAATCATATTTCCCCATGTTACAAAAACAGCATTTTTCCATCTTAGAAACACTGCCAAGTTACAAAACGTGTTACCTGTTTCTTATGCAGAAAAGCTAGTTCATGCATTCTATTGTATTGACTATTGTAATGCACTGCTAGGTGGTTGTCCTGCATCCTCTATAAACAAGCTACAGGTAGTCCAAAATGCAGTGGCTATAGTCCTTACCAGGTCAACAAAATATGATCATATTACCCCCAATTACCCCAATTTTACAGTCTCTGCACTGGCTACCTATTATGTTCCGTATCATTTATAAAATATTATTACTTGCCTATAAGGCCCTTAATGGGTTAGCTCCTGCGTACCTAACTCTTCTACCACGCTACAATCCATCACGCTCCCTAAGGTCACAAAACTCTGGATTTTGGTAGTACCTAGGATAGCAAAGTCCACTAAAGGAGGTAGAGCTTTTTCGCATTTGGCTCCCAAACTCTGGAATAGCCGTCCTGATAACCTTCGGATTTCAGACACACTCTCTCTGTTTAAAACTAGATTAAAGACACATCTCTTTGGCCAAGCATTCAAATAATGCATCTCATAATCTTGTACTGCAGTTATATCTGATTAAATGCCCATTATTATTCTTTAGTTTGGGTTAAACAAATAAATTTTGCTTGGTTGGAACAGCAGCTACGCTAATTATGTCTCTAATTGTTTCTCTGTTTTTGCCACGGGTAACAATGATTTCAAGCACCACCCTCCTTTTAAAGCTTCCAGACTGTTATTCCAACTCAATCAGCATAACAGAGTGATCTTCCAATCGCCGTATATGTCCAAAACTTGGCACATGTGTTTTTAAGACTAATTTTTTTAAAAAGATGTTCCTTGTCTTTGTCATGTTCTTTTCTTTATGGCCACGGCTATATGTGTCCAAGAACTTGGCACATGTGTTTTAAACTAGATTTTTAAAAAGATGTTTCATTTTCTTTATCATGGACACTCTTATAATTCTTATTTAGTGTATGTATAATCATAAGTTGAATGAAACAGCAGCCTTGACTCATAAGTTCAATTCAAACACTGTGTAACCACATATTGCACCACTCTCCGGATAGACAAGACATATTTCAGATTCACTGCTGCTGTTCTGAGCCCATGAATGCCATGAACTAAACTGCAACGATAGCACAGGTTCATTGTTTGGATTGCAGGCAAAGTGGAGGTTTAGTCCTCAGACACTTCGATTTCCATGATCTTACACGACAGAAGAATTAGTACTAGAGTGCTACATGTTCACCAGCTCTCCTTGAGTGGCAACTTGAGTCCACTAGTATATCCACCTCCTTTTGTTTGCTTTTGTTCCTCTTTGTGACAGACGGTAGTGAGAGGGATGGTGAAGAGCGAAAAGAGAGGGAAAGAAACGAACTCAGTGTACAGAATGTGTCAAGGCCCACAACTCTCTACTCTCTTCAAACCACAACACAGCAGGCATGATGAGATTTAGATTCCTTTTTCTCTTGTAAGGAACAGGCCTTAAGCAGGTTTTTTTTTTTCTCCGACAGATCCAACTCTGTATGGAGAGCACTGGTATGTGTGCGAGTGTGAGATGTAAAGAGCAAGAAAGAGAGAAGGAACTAAGAAATGAAAGAGTTAGTTAAGGGGAGCAGTTAGTGCCAGCTTTCGGTGGCCTTTTTATAACATGATTTACAATTTCTCAATGTAATGTATTAAAACGTTGACAGAGCAAAAGGGATTCACAAGATGCTGCATTAGAAACTCAATTTCTATGATGAATTGCCTGGGGCTACTGAATCGCAAACTGTTCTCCCCCCTCCACCTTTTCCACTCCTCCTTCCATTGCACTGAAGTGTTTTTTTTTTTTTGTCCAAATCTTCTTAAACCTCCCTCTTAATCTGATCAGTTGAATGTAAGGAGGTGAAAGGATTTCTGGACTAAAAAAGCATTCATTTTTTTGCCGTCTTGTGTTCCGTATTTCCAAATGCTGGGTCAGTAATATTCAAAAATTGCTTAGTTCCCTGTGCTGCCAGTTGGTTTACTCCGATCCTTTCTCATCCACGCTTGTATTAACTAAGGGGTTCAAGGCTTCTTTTAAATACTCATTGTGACAAGAATGGGTGCAATATTAAACTGTTTAAATGTGTTCGCATTAACACTGCTTAAATGTGTTCAGTTCAGTGCATTGTTACATTTTTTCCCAACCTAATTATACCGTAATGCTACAAAATTTCCTTTCAAAATGGAGAATGATTTGGAAATATTTGTTCACTGAGGGTAAAAAGGTAAGTGTCACCATTTCCCTTAAAGCAGTACAGAAAATAATGACCTCAAATTGGTTATTGCTGTGTAAAGGGATTTAGCAAAATTTCTTCAGAAGTGCAGACAGCGGGAATGGTTGTTTCAACCCTGTGTTGTAATATCATATGTGAGTGTGAGAATGTGAAAGCTCGGACAGAATGGATGCTTTCAGTGTAAAAAAGCTTGCTTGGGCAGCATTAGCTACTTTAGCTTACTTGTGTATGATTAGGAATTGGAGAAATGCGTTCCATAGCTTGCATAGATGGATTTTTAAGGGGTTCATATAAGATGGGAAGCTGGATTTTTCTAGGCTCTTTTAAAGTAAAAGAGTTAGATATAGACATACTCACAGCTTATGAAACTTAAAACATCTTCCACAGTCCAGAGACCATTTATTGATTATTGTATGTTGCAGCCAGTTTGATAATCTTATGTAATCTGTAATGTAATCTATAACATTTACATACATAATGTGAGACCATTTACACATATATGTGTGTGGAATACATATTTGTGCTTTTTGAAAACTTGAAGACCCATATCTATAACAAACCAACAAAACAAAAACGTAAAAAAATAAAATAAACATATGAAGGAAAAAATATTAAACATAAAAATGTATTAATATTACCAAGAACTATATTAGCCCAACAATACACACATTTTAATTTACGTGTTTGGTGCCATGTATGCTAAATTGCGATGGCTAATATAATTTGCTGCACACAACACATCGTGCTTGCCATGAATATTATTTTAATCTTAGTGAAGCTTGTGAATTTAAAGTAAAATACTGTGGAGTTAGGTTGAATGTATGGCATTTGACCCATATTTTGGTTGCAACCCAGTACTTACCCAGAACCACTGCTGTATAATAAGGTTTAATGCTGGTCAAGCTTAAAGTTGGTTTAGTGCTGGTATTGCTAGGGGTTCTGAACATAGCAGCATAACTTATGTTATTCATCAGCATGGTCTTTCTGGTGAGGTTAAATCTCTGTCTTTTGTGAAACACAAAGATGTTGAAAAAAAAATATATATATTTTTTTTGTCCATATAATGAAAGTCAATGGGGTCCAATGTTGTATGGACCATAACATTTTCAAAATATCTTCATTTGTGTTTCTTAGAAGAAAGAAATGCATGCAGGTTTGGAACAACAAGAGGGTGAGTAAATGATGACAGAATTTTCATTTTGGGGTGAACTATCCCTTGGTGGAGACACCAGAATCCCATTCAGCAGGGCCCTCAATGAAGCCTCATTCAGAGAAGCCAAACAAAAAATGTTCTCCATTCAGATCCCAGGCAAAAAACAAAAAAAGAAGACATATAAGTAGAGATTCCAACCCTGCCGATAAAAACAATAAATAAGAGCAGAACATTACATTCATGGAGAGCTTGGTTCAGTGTTTCTAGATCTTGCCGTCTATTCGACATGGATGATGGTGCCGTACTGTGTGATTGTTCCTCATCATCCATTGTTCTGTGTGATTTACAACATGTGCACAATACCATGATATTACTTGCGGTTTACACTGGCTGAATGTGGTGTGAACATGACGTGAATGCTCTTAAAGAAGCTCAGCTCACCCTTTTGTTTGAGGTCTTGATGGGAATAGTAGAGCCTTGAAGCTGTCAGCCCAATAAAGAAGCCATTCCAGCCCTGCCTCGACACTGGGTGGGGGGGGACCAGATTTAGTTCACTGCTGTTTCCTTCCCACAAAAAGCCCCTGCATTAAAGAAAATCCAAATATTTGAGCATTACCAGAGGATGATAATGTAAAATCAACTTAAAATTGCCACAATACGATGTGTGACAGTTTTGCCATAATGCGCCTCGGTGGGATTAGTCATTCATTAAACAGGTTTGCCATGCAAAGCTACTGTCAGATATTTGTCTGGAATTAGAGGGAAAAAAAACAAAACAACCGAAAAGATCCCCTGAACAATTAACATCACCCGCCTCATTATAACGACCAACTTAATCTTTAAGCATGTGAGTTCCCTGGTTTGGATTTCAAGGCGAGATTTCCAGTTCTCTTTGTCAGAACAAAACAAAAGAATGGCTAAAACAAAAGCTCATGTAAACAAATGTTCCGATTTGTCTAAAAAGAAATCAGCTCTGTATATATCAGACGTGATATTGTCTCAAAAACGCATACTAGACAATAACACAATGAATATTCATTTCTGTAGTGCTTTATGAGATGTCTTACAATTCAGCGGTTGAGAGAAGTAGGAAACTGTGTCTTTTTACAGAACTATTTCATCTATTTCTTGCAGTGTGCTTTAGTCTGCTTTACTATAACAGTACATGCTTTTAAAGGTGGTATCTGAGCTTTATGCTTTGTGAGGAACAAACATAACAACAATATAAGGAATGATGTGGTATAAATGGATAAAAGCATCACAAAAGATGTATGAAAATGATTATCATTGATACTGTTACCAGGCACTTTAACGGCAGGTTTATCTTTCTCTCACATCTCAAGCCAAAGTTGGCTGCCTTGTGTAAATGTCACATTTGTTGAAAAGCTGTGTAAGTGTTCTTGTTGGAACCTTTACCAGATGGTATTTGAATTCAAGATCCCTTGAATGACCAATCACATGCTTGGTTCAAGATTCCAAGTTCTTTCAAAATTGAATCTATTTCAGATCAAATACTTATGTGTGAAAGGAGGACCTGTAGGGCTCCCTCTATAGGAACTTTACAGAAATTGCATAGAATATTTTTTTTTGAATTTTATTTATATTATAAATCTGCAAAGAAAAGAGAAAAAAACATATGATTCATTAATAATAGTAATAATAATAATAATAATACATAGTTTATACATTTTGTTACTCTATGAGTCAGAACTGCACCCCCATGCACGGGTTCGAGTCTCTGTCCCGGCAGGTATTGTAGGTGGGGGAGTGAATGTACAGTACTCTCTTCCACTCTCAATACCCACAACTGAAGTGCCCTTGAGCAAGGCACCAAACCCACAACTGCCACGCCGTTCTGGCAGCAATCTGACCGCTCCACTGTGCTGTGCTGGTCTGTGTTTACCGGTGTGTGTGTGTTGCTACGCTACTCACTGCATGGTGTGGTGCCAATTGGATATGAGTGTAAAGTGCTCATATGATCAGCCCCTTTTTTACAATGATGTATATTAATCTTAAGCTTCTCCTGAAGTGCCTTGTATGAAGTTGTCAGCTCATATAAACCCATACAGAGTGGTTTATTATTAACGTGGGTTGAAAAGTGTATACATGTTTTGGGGCGGTCTAAAAGGTGCTGATTCCCGGTGTGTGTCTTCCCCTTCCATGCCAAAATGAGCTGCAACTATTCCCTGCCTGCCGACTCTCAGATGGGGGGCCGGACAGCACTAGACTCTCTGCTTTGCGTATGGCATAAACAGAGAGAGAACACATGAGCGAGAGTGACGAGGACCGTATTCAGCCGTACATTATGAACCGTACTCAGCTGAGCCCCGACAAGGAGAGAACTACGCAGAAGATGACATAAAGGCGACGAATGAACCAGAATGTCTCGAATGGTAGGTTTGAATCATTTTGTATACATTAGATGAAGTTTTATTACACCGCTTTTTAAGGAAGGATGGTGACATCAAAGCACGGATATCAGCAGCTCAATAAAATGGCGGACATGGCACAACACACTGAGAGCTGAGGATATGGTAATACACACCTGTCAGTCAATAGTGGTGGGCGGGGCTACCGCAATATGACGTCATATTGCGAACAGGATCCAAACCGCTTGTTTTTTTAGCCTTGTTTGGTTTTATGAAGATTAAAAAAAAGACTGTATGGTATATTGTTTACCATTCCGGAAATGGCGTGTGTGCACGCAATTTCCAAAACACAGTTCTGTCCAATACCTTGTAGAGAGTGTATTTGCGTAATAGTTGTGCCCTTTAAAGTAAAATAAAAATATATATTGAACTTTTTGGTCAATAGTAGTGTATCTGATTTGCCACAAAAAAAAAAAAAAGAGAAAGCATCTGCGACCCATTGATGATAATCAGAAATGTTTTTTGATCACAAAGTCAGCGTATCAGAATGATTTTTAAGGATCATGTGACACAGTAGCCCCAGACACATGTGAACAGTTTTTGTATAATACTATTTCACAATATTACTGTTTTTTCACGGTATTTTTTGATCAAATAAATGCAGCTTTTGTGAGCATAACAGACTTCTTTCAAAAACATTTAAAAAAGTCTTACCAAACATACTGACCATGAGTTTATATCAAATTGATATACAAATAATAGCACCTATTATTTTTATTTATTAATATTGAATTATTTATTTTATCTATATATATGATACAAATATATTATAGAGTGTACTATCTAGCAGCCTCAGCATTACTGAAATATCTTATTTTTAAAGATTAAAAGACTTTATATCCATAATAATATTGTGTAAAAATAAAGTAAAAATGGACAACCAACGCGCTGAACTGTTATAAGCTGCTTTTACCACAACTTGACGTGGCCTTGCTGATTAGATCTTTATGTAAATCTTATTGGACAGAACATCTTGTGTGTGTGTGTATACGCCACTGTCAGCTCCTCCATTCATTTTGCAGTCTGATTGAAAGGGGCACAGATTAAATTTATCTGTCACAATGGCTAATGAAAACCCCCGCCACATCTGACCAAGACCTTGGTGGCCTTAGCGATAATACAGCTTTGTCCAAGCCACCTCAGCCCTATAAATGAGAGAATTCCTTGCCTTTGGAAGTGTTTTATATGTCATTCTTTCGGGAATGATAAAGAGATTGGTCTCCAGGGAATGTTTTGTTGCTGCCATAAAGGGAAGGCCATGTCAGCGTTATTATTTTTTCTTGTGGCAATCCACACGTTTTCAGCCCACTTTAATCTGTTTGGCAGCTGGTCAGGTGGGATGTGGCCTTGCCCCTCTGTCACCTCTGCAAGGGTCCCAGTGGTAAATATGAAGCTGCGTCATGGCTTTTCCAGCCAGAGGGAGGACCAAGCGCTTCTGCCGCATACAAATACCCTTTTGATACGCTTTAGGCCTGAAGAGGATGAACTGACTCATTCACTCTACATAAAGGAACTTTTATTTAATCTGCTTTAAAAAGGAATCAGTGTAGATGTCAGGCCGCTGACAATTATTTGTTTGCCCCTTTCGTTAACTTTTCTGATTTGAAGGCCTCGACTACGATTAGGTTTTCTGTTAAAGTCAATCGGTTTAAAAGTATATTGTCATGCATTTAGTAGTCTTTCAACACAAAATACGAGGATAGAGCTTTCTTCTAGCGCGCTGTATTGTTTCTTCCTCACCCGTGAGCCATTGTATGAATAATAAGTCAGAGTATGCAGTGAGTGCTGTAGGCACATAAATGGCCTTAATATGAAGTGTCCCCATGGGATGCTCAGGGTCAGCACAATAACCTCTTAATACCATCTTTTCTTTCTCCATTTCCTCTGCGATGAAGGGCCTCTCCAATTACCCTCTTAATCCTTCAGTCAGTATGCCGCCCGAGTCGACAAATAGAAAGTGAGAAAAAGACAGAGAAGAATGCGGTGGTTATTAAAAGGACCCCGCTTTGTCTCAGATTCAGTTTTGACCTTGGGTAAACTGTGGATGATATGGCTGCTGCGCCATCCAACGTCTAAGGGAGGAGGGAGCGCTAGCCACTGATGACTTGAGTGGTTTTGAAGGGGCCCAGAGCGTGTGCACAGCATAAGTAGGAGGCAAACGGCACCTCTGTAGACATAAGCACTGGTAGGCTGGATGAATGAAGACTAAGGGAGTGGACAGTTCATATAGCCATGGCCTTTGTTAAATGGTGCAGGCTATTGTTTTTTTTCACCGACTCCGCTGAGGACAACAACGGACTAAATGGTGGGCCTGCACAGGCCTTGCAAAAGTTGTTTCTGTGCAGGTGTCTGTGTGTTTAAAAGTGTGGTGCGTATTGTTTAAGGACTATATTCTCATTGATACTGTGAAAAAAGTACCTTCATGCATAGTGATCACTTTGTAGCCTTAATTCATTTGAGTCGAAAACAAAACAGTTCTGTGTGCGTGTTGTTAATGGTTTCCCAGGCGGGACATGATCCCTTCCCCCTTACTGCGTTCTTTATTGCTGTGCTCTGTGCAAACACCGACTCCAGCGGGTGTGGACATGTGGAGTCTTGTGTGTTCTTTCACAACTTGAAAACATTGGCGGCGTCCACCCGTACAAAGACATCTATGATGAGGATTACTAAAAAAACAACACAAATAAAAGGCCTACAGTATGTAGCCTGCTGAGGGTTTGGTGGATGCTGAGCGAGCTAAGACTGTTTCAAACAAACGGCTGTTTGTTGTTTAGGTTTTCGAATACGGCACTTTAGAATAGGGAACGCATATTCAATAATAATTAAGTTTTACCCTCAATAAATTCCTAATTTGCTGCCTATTAATAGTTAGTAAGGTATGTGTTAAGTTTAGGTATGAGGTAGGATTAAGGGATCTATCATACAACTATCGTCTTGGCAGAAGTCAATGTTGGCTGCTTAAAATATCTTATAAACAGACATGTAACATGTAACTGGCTAATAAGATAGGCTAGTTAATAGTGAGAGTTGGTCCTTAAAATAAAGTGTTACCAGGTTATCTTTGTGTAAATTGCTGCTTGTAATTTACTACTTGTTGAAAAACAAAAAGAAAATAGTAATACTGTCATTATTTACTTACCTTCATGTCATTTCGCAGAAACATGTATGACTGCACATTCCCTCCTTATAACACAAAAGGAGTAGAGTTAGATTAATGAATGACAGAGCTCTGCCAGATTAAATACTCCTTGAAATGTTAAAGTACTATAGAATCAGTGACGACATTTTTTTATCTGTAAATATTAATTTATCAAAAAATACATTCAAATTTAAATTCATACACAATGGCTTGAAAACACCATCTTCTATAATGAGCATTTATTTAATTATTTTAAAACATTTAAATGAATAAAAAGATATGCTCGCATTATAGAAGAGGCATTTGAGAGATACAGTATTTATATAATTTATAAATTCATATACAGTTAGTGTCTTTATTTCTGTTAAAAAAAATGTCATGCGTGATACAACTGTTCTGATTTCATAAAGAATTTTTTAAAAACTAAATTCAATGAAAGAATTTGTAGATAGTTTAAGATGGTTTAATCTTTATTAGTATTATTATTCACTTTTTTCCTCGCAAATTTAAGTGATGCAATCAACATGTACAACATGTCATGTGCAGTAATAAACAAAACAAAACAAAACACAAAGACTATAAAATGTCCAAAGCGACTTACAATTGAGGACAATAAAATAACTGATCAAATAATCAAATAATTTTAAAATAATTGTATGTAAATTGTATTTACTTTTTATATTTAATTAAATTGGTATTTATTCAACGTATGTATTCGGTATAAAGAAAGTCTTATCTTTTGCTTTAATGGTTACCACATTTGATGGTTACAGTCATAAAAATTGTCTCGAAAATTATGTAACCAGCATGAATAAAAAGACTTTAGCACATTAGACATTAGATTTTTTAGCACATTAGATTTAAATACATTTTTATAAAATTGCCTTTTCTTCATCATAGACACTTACTTGTTCCACTGACTGACAGCATTATTATTCACACGTTCCATTGAGCAGTGCACTGGACATTTGAAATGAGTGACATCGACAAAGATGTCATAATTGTGTTGTCTAATGGTCTAATGTTATTGGTCTGAATTATTGACTGAAGTTCTCTTCCAATGGGGACAAATACAACTGTGACACCACTGGGACAGTTCTGGGTCTTTGCCGTTCAATAATATGTTGTGTGCACTGCTAATGATCTGTGTTGAGGTATTCTGTTCAGAACAACCAGCAATTGAGGTGGATCTTAGAATTTCAGAGCCTCTGGGCCCATTTTCCAGCACAGCGGCTTAAAGGCAGGACGGCTCAGAGTCAGAGTAATACTAGAGCGTTTGTCCCTGTCAAATCTATCTTTCCACTCTTGCACACACTGTGACCATTTCACATTGACCCAGAGGTTATCTTATGGAAGGCTTACAGTGGAGCAGAAGCTCACTGTCCGTTTGCTTTGCTCATGGGTGCACCAGAAAGATCTAGTAACTCTGTTACAAACAGGTTTGATTTTATCAGGTAAATCTAAAAAGCTGTATCTGTATTAAACGGGTTTTATCTTTTGATAATCACTATTTTGCAGCCTTTTGGACATAAAGTCATTTTCAGTTCCATAAGATGAATCTTAGTTTCCATATCCATTATGTTTTGGACATCCGCTTCCTCATTGAACAGATTTAGTCTGTTGTTTTTCACACGCATGGCCAAAACCTTATAGAAAAGATGATTTTTTTCCCTTTTAAAATGAATGGTGGCATTGCTTGAATATTAAGATAGCAGAAGCAATCTGTGCTCCTTTTTCAGACCTAAAATCACAAAGTATGCTATTGTGGGCAAGGCTATTATGCTCTCAGCCTTCTAGTGGGCTAGTCGTGAATGTTTTTCATATTACCGTCTCTCCACTTGACTATTGTGCCATAAAGAGATTTTCATCTAGTACATTGACTCACAAAAATGCCCACATGCATGCAAATAAAAAGGGACTTGACAAACAAAAGCTCTCCAATGAAAACCGCAATTGTGTGTGGAAGTATACAACATGGCTATAAAGCATTTAAAGGAAAAAAAATTAACATTTGAAATGGACTCAGCTGTTGTCTGCTAATTAGTTGTCCTTGGGAGAGAAAGAATGGAACAGTCCCTTTCAGTGTCATTCTGTGCCCTTGCTATTTAGGCCTTCTTCCTCCAGACTGTTCAAGGTAACCGGCAAACCTCCTTATTTGGACTATAGGATATGTGTGTCTTTATCATTTCATTTTCTCGCTATTAACCCTATACAGCAGCCCAATATTACATACATACAGTCAAATCTTTCTTGTAGGTTGATTGTGCCGTTTCTTTGACAATTCTTCTGCAAAATCTACTCTGTATTGTTAGGATCTATCTTTAATTAACTGTTTGCCTGAGATGTAGGGATGCACAGTATATATAAGTACCATATCAGTTATCAGGTGATGTTAGAGATTTTTTTTCCCATATCAGTCAATATTTATTTGTATATTTTTTCTCTATTTAGATTACCTTTGTTTCCATTTAACACTTACTTAAACAGTTTAAAGCTAATAGTATGTATATGCCATCATCACGCTGACGAGAAGGACCGCACGAGGTTTAGCAATCAGAGGACTGCAAGTGTGCGTGTTACGGGACTGTCAGACTCGGACCTCCAACACACGAATGAGTGAGGTTACCTGTAAAGTTACGCGTCTCATAACAAGTCTTTTCTTGTTACGGTACAGTTTAAAAAATGGTAGTACAATGTAAAAACATGTATGTACACAATAAAATACTTTTAGCGCATTTTACTTATAGCATTCATAACAATTAATTTTAGTTGTTTGTGTTTAAGATTTATGCACAACATATGATTTTAATATTGCTAAACCAGTTATCAGCCATAACATAAAATAATTATTGGTTTATTAGAGTTTTAATATCCCTTTTTTTTGCTTGAGGTTAAAATATGTATGATGTATTATTATGCCCCACTTTATATTATAAAAAATAAGTACAATGTACTTATTGTATTCATATTGTATTGCAAAACACTTTTGCTGCTATTGAGGTGGGATACGGGTAAGTTTAGGGACTGGTTTGGTGGTATGGGTAGGTTTAAGGGTGGGCTAAGGTGTAAGGAATGGATCAACAGTGTAATTATGATTGTAATTACAGAAATTAATTACAGATGTAATTACATGCAGGTTTTTTTAAAATGTAAGTACAATGTAAAAACATGTATGTACACAATAAGTGCATTGTATCGAATTGTTAATTTAAACGTAAGTACATAGTATTTAAGGCCACTTGATATAAAGTGGGACCAAAAAGAAAAAACAAAGATATAATATTTTCTTATGTGAAGGATGTCAAGGCAATATGATAGGATTTTGTCAGTGTTTCATTTGTGGGTAAACGATCAATGAAGACTTTATTTTAGATGAAGCAATTTCAGCACTATTCATGTTTTGATCACTGTTAGATGCTTGACCATTATCTACATCTGTGACCTATAGAGATGTATTATACTGTTTTTAATGCCACCTAAGATCCAAAATAGCTTTTAATATTTGTTAATAAAACATTAGCTTTCAGACATTCATTAGACTGCTGTTCAGAGCTCAATGCTAAGAACATGTGAATTTGGTCATTGCCAGTGCTTTTAAATCTTTGAAAATATTTTGCATGTTAATTAATTGGGTTGCAGTGTTAACAGTATTATAACAGACCTTTAAACTGGCCTTGTGGCAGTTTAACATGGGACACAGAAATAAAAGGAAGGAAGGAAAGAAAGATATGAAATAGATAATGACCACTCTTTGCAATAATGTGCCTCTATCTTTTGTAGTGTACACTTTTTTAGTGCACTGTTTCAGAACACTAGTGACAGAAAATTGAGACAAATTTTATTCGTTCACACAAATTATTATTTCAGGGGCAGATTGTTGATTAATAAAGACTTATTTTCATGTGATTCCATGCACAATACTATGTGTTATGATCTGAATTTTTTTTTCTATAGTGCACGATTTGTAAACTAATACATCTTGATATTTAATTTCTGAACTGCCGCAATACATACAACAACCAACATAGTAAAACATTACCAGAACGAACACACTTGCTGGACATTTCACTTTTGAAAGTATTAAACCTGTAAGAAGAAATATCATTTTGCAGAAATACCCCCCCCCCCCCCCCGCCCCCCCCCCCCCCCAATGATCCTGGATTGCAGTCTCTGTTTAAAAAAAAATGTAGGTCAACTTCATTTTTCACACTGTATCTTATTCAAATGTGTTTACTTTTGTTTTTAAAAAGTTCAGTGTGATGGCGTCCGTTTTTCAAACAGCAGTCGGGATAGAAAACACTTTCCGTCGAGGTACATTGACGAATCATGTGAATTATGCACCTGTATAGCACACACCACATTAAGCTCCCTCAATCACAAAGTCAATTACTTTTTTAGAGCAGTAATCATAGAGGTCCTTGATCCATACCTAGAAAATCAATAGGACAATCCTCAATGAACATTAATTTCCACAAATTTCCATGTCATTTATTTAGTGTATGAACCAGAGAGCTGAATAGGCTGGAAGCCAGGCAGACTTATATTTACTTTAAGCTTGAACCATTTAAGTACGAATCATTTTGATACGACTCTTTTTGGTGTGAATCATTTGTGTGAGTTTTGCGGGAGTGGGAGAATGAGATGTGGCCTTGGCAATGAGAGCTTTGTGTGCTTGCCTTTTATACCCTGAAGAAGTCAAACCGATGCTCCAGTGTCTTCCTTTTCAAACTCCTTCCCAATTTCTCACTCATCGTGGCCTATTCTACCTTGAGCTTAAGGAGTGGGTCGTTCATTTATTGCGTCCTGACTTGATTCAGATTTTAATAAAATTTTATGTTTTAATTAATATTTTCTTCAAATGGAAGGTTCAATATATAAACATTTAATCTCTGTGCCAGGGCAAGCACAATAAGTTCTTTGCAGATGTATGATCTGTGGATTAAATGTTAAGCATGAAGTGACCCAACGTGTTTAGTAAAAGATTATTAGGATGTCACTTTTAAACATGTCGTCTAATTCCTATTGAGGAAACAAAATTTAAAAAAAATGTACTTTATATTTCACCGATTTAAGAACATTGACCATTGCTTCAAGATGTCATACGCTGCTAGTCTTTTCCTACAAGCAGGCAATGTTTATTCGGATTAATTTATGGATCTATTGGATGAAACGGTCCATGCAATGGTAAACACTTTTTATCAGCCCGCATATAAGAAAATGCTGCTTAAAAAAGACGAATATAAAAAAAGAGTTGATCAGCAAGTTCTGTCAGATAGAGGATGTCAGAGAGGGTCTGACTGCCACCCCTCTATTATAACCCTACTTTTCTGTGTGTCCATGCAGAGGACCTATCTCTGTTCCTCGTACACACATATTTATGCTGGAAAACAGCAGCCTAAGCACAAATTGGAATTTAAAAAGGCTTTAAGGCTGTAGATTCCCTCCTTTCCTCTTACTCTCTTGAATTTCCATGCTATAGCAAAAGCGGGGAGGGAAAAAAAGTCACATGTTTATCTTGCTTGTGCAAATACTAGCTTTATTTCTCTGTTTATTTGAAATCTTATCATCCTTTTGGACACTGCTCGACCATTTTAAATAACCTCTTATTTGGTTCACCTCACATCCTAACTGAATTTCTCCAGTGCTCTATCCCATCACTCATTTCATCTGAACGAAATATCTTCCATTTCTTAATCTAGTCCCACACCTGCTTAGAAGTCAAACTATTCAGCTGGGGTAGAAAATGCTATTTTAATTCCATGATGTAAAATTGTGAACCTTTTCTTTAAGTGCGGTTTTCATTTGGAGTGGTGCAGGAGTGTGTGAGTCCCTATGTGGGCTCTATTGAGCTTGAATTTGGGGGGAAAAATATTGTCGCATATCATTTAAGTATAATAAAGTTGCAGCACATTTCCAAAACCTGTTTTTACATTTACAATGCTAAATAACCTCATTAGAGTGATAATATTCTGCTCATTGAAGATTAGCTTTTGACTTTTATATTTAATCAGATGTTTGCTGAGGTAAGGGTCAAGTGTCCATTAGAATTCCTTCTTTTGTTATTTACTTTTATTTTTTATTATATATATATATATATCTATATTTTTTGTTTTAAAGTTTAAACATGTGACATTCTATTTAGCTATTTCAAGAACGGTTTTACATTTAAATAATAGATGTGTATACATACTGTCTATTTATATATTTATATATATATATATTATATATAATATATATATATATATATCTATCATATATAATATATATAATATAATATGTAATTTTTTAAAATATGTTTTATAAGTATTTTTTGGAAGTTGCACCACATGACATTTTACAATCTAAACCTTTCTTTGACATAAAAATTGTCAAAAATATATGTAATAAGACTTACTGAATTTGACACACAGTTATGAGGGTCTGTAGGTGTCTTCATATCATTTATTGTTTTGGTTGGACCACATGACTTTGTTAATCACACCACATGACTTTGAAGGAAAAATATTAATAAGCAGTAAAGCATTTTTGTTAAAATAGGTTTAACAATATAAGAAATAATGTTAAAAGATTATTCTAAACTACTAAAGATTTTCTTTTCTAAAATGTCATTGTTTTAATGAGGCTTTTGACTTTATTTCCCTCCCCAAAAAATATTAAAATTAATATTAATACAGATATTGAAACCATGTTCATCATAGAAGACGTATCATTGTATTTTTAATGTATGTTTGAATAAATTAAACAGATAAGACAAAAAATTGTTCACCCATAACAAAATTCAAATGAAAAGGGGTTTTGTTCACTTGTTTAGTTGTTCACATATATTTTCAGCTATTCATTTACTGAGATTTTGCTACAGCCAATTGATTTATTAACTTTATCCTTAATAGAATCCCGATGTGTTGACATGGGGGCACAGAAGCGAGAACGCTAGTTTAATTTTTGAAATAGAATTGGTGACTTCATTATTACATAATTGTTCGACGCTCAGACAGCGACGATATTAAAACAGATAAAGCATTGTGAACGTGAAGGTGATTTATGGCATATGGTCAGTGGCTTGTGTTTGTAATTATATCTTAATTGAATTTTGCGTTCTGTGGGGAACGCTTTATTTGTTTAAGCGCGGCCGCGGTGCGGCAAGAAGCTTGACACAGCAGTTTCCTCTCATGTGAGCTGGTTTGTGCCGAGAGCAGGTTAACACACTCCCGAGGCCCTGAGAGATGAAAAAGCATAAATTAAAGCACTCCCTCAAGGAGAAGAGGGGGGCGCCAGGTAACGAAGGTATTATCAGTGGTAGGCGAGAGCTCAGTTTCATCCTGCTTTTCTTTGTTAACACAAAGCGGGTCACCTCCATAGGAAGGTGAGTGAAGTAAATGGGAGGCCCTCAGACAATGGTGGTCAGGCGATAAACTCTCCCCCTTCGTCCTGCCCCTCTATTCATTACTTTCGGCTTGTTTTGCCGCTCAGACAAGAGGCAAATAACGGCTCCAGCCGTGCCGGTTGTTTCAGGAGAAAAAGATACGAGTGCACGCTTACGAAGGTGCTTTGGTTGGGGGTGGGGGGAGTGGCGCGCAAACACGCACACACGTAGTCACTTGAGAAATGTTTTAATTATGTACAAAAGAACGTTCTTAATAAAAGAGGGAATTACGGCAAACGCTTTGAACAATCACGGGAATTTGGCCAAAAGGAAACGAGTTGATTGCCACATACTCCTTTACTCAGTTTCTCTGCCGTTGCTCTCCTCCATTTAAAAAAGGCCTGCAACTTCAAGCAGTTTTTTAATCAGCTAAAAAACATATGTGGCTTTGCTGCTAAGACAGCTTGGCCAGGCACTGATAAATGCCTATCACTAATTTGCATACGGTAAAAGCTACCCTTTAATCAGAACCTCTAATCCCTGTCGGTATTAATGATTTTTTTTTCCTCGTATAGTATCATGTTTGCTAATTCCAAAGTGATCAGCTTCTTGTATGCGTCTCCTTTTCTGTGCTGGCATAATGGTCGAGTTGAGAACTTCTGTTATCCTACTTTGGCACATAATTAGGACTACAAAGGAGGACAAATCACTGTGAATGGGTCTCACAAAGAGGAGGCCCTTTTTTCTTCGCCTTCCTTTTTGCGCAGTCCTCGTTAACGGCCGTGTCACTTTTGAGAAAAGAAACGGTGGAAAAAATTGGACGCTCTGCAAATGCGGGGCCCGCGACAGTAGCTGCATTTTTAGAGAGGCTGAAAAATATCAAAAATTTACCATGTAATTAAAACGTCTATCATTGAGCTCATGGTTTAGAGCCTGCATACGTCTTCTCCAAATGGCACTCCAGGCTATAAAACACTCCATTTAATTTGACTGCTAAGCACCTTGCAGAGTACATCAATCCAAGGTTCTTTTCAGTTTATATAATATAAATACCACTTTCCTTCTCCAGTTAGTAAAAACTTTGCTGAGTGCGTGTGTGTGAGGGGAAGAGATCAGCATTAGAGGCAAAAAAGTGGCTGCCACTTCAGCGCTGATTACACAGCATTGCCTTTTTTTTTTTTGGAAAGGCCTTGATTTGAAAGAATCAAAGGAAAAAGAATAGAATGTTGTGTGGTTAAAAGGTCTGGAGGGCAGTGGTATGTGTAAGCACAATGAAGAATAAATGGCTGTGGAAAAAAAACAAATGTCAGCTAGGTATACACGCGGACTGATTTATACAATTCATTTGGGCCATTACTTTTCATTAAAGATCAAATGAAATGGGTACTTACTTACTAAGAGGCCTTTGGGGAGCTGAATTGCAGAGAAGAAAGAAGATTAAACTTTACATTCAGCCCCAAATTTAATTCAGAAGTAATCAATCGCATAATGGGCCTGCAACTGTAGCCTGGGTGATTGAAATGAAATTACCATATTTTTAATCTTAATTTTCCACACTGTTTATCTGACACTGTCAATATAAAATACAAACAGATAATGAAATAGCATTATATTGACACTACAATCATCTCTCGAGCAGCCCTCTGTGATTAAACCGCTGGAATGTTTGATTACATTTTGTTGGCTGACATTACAAATGACACGGATGCTTCGCCGAGACTTGCTGCCGGCTGGAAAATGAGCCTATCCATCAAGGACTCCTGGCAGCTTCCCCCTTCCAGTCGATCGCTACTGCCAACGGTCTGGGCACCCTTCTGTCAAGCCGTTTAGCACCGCTGAGAAAGAGGAGGGAGAGAGAGAGAGAGAGGGCCGGGCTGAAGAAAGGAGTGATTCACGACTCCTTTGCTTTACTAATGATTCAAAGCAAAACAGAGAGGAGGGGAGCACAGGAAGATCTTGAGTAGTCTCTTCACTCTTTCCTATGCTCACCTGCTATAAATAGAAAGGTTAGGAAAATCTAAATAATTCATCTCTTGCATTTGGAGTTGTTTTTCTTCATTTTTGGAGAATTGTGTTAAATTGCTAATTTAAATAATTATTAAGGTCCTTGCACACGGAGTCTGACATTTTCGTATGCGTTTTTTTCCGTATTCGTCATCCTTTCCCATCAAAATGCTTGCTACGAATGCGAAAACTCCGAAAATGTATTTATTATTTATTATTATTTGTTTAATGACAGATGAAAGTTTCGGAGGCAGTGTGTAAATGTGATTGACACAATGTGAGGTCATATTAATTTTTTTAACATGCAAAAATTTCGGATGAGAATTTCGGACTCAGTGTGCAAAGACCTTTAGTCCTAATTAGATTAAAGCCCCGTTCACTCCAAGAACGATAACTGTAACGATAACTATAAAGATATTAGCATCCACACCAGTAAACGATATTGTCTGATTTTTCTAAGCGCACACACTCGTATACCGCTTTAAATTCTCAAGCTTGTTATAGCAGGATTGATTCTGAT
The DNA here is from genome assembly GCA_018155175.1 of Sinocyclocheilus anophthalmus. Taxonomy (NCBI): domain Eukaryota; kingdom Metazoa; phylum Chordata; class Actinopteri; order Cypriniformes; family Cyprinidae; genus Sinocyclocheilus; species Sinocyclocheilus anophthalmus. The sequence goes on from JADLZN010009007.1 coordinate 60,031, forward strand.
TGGGTGTCAATGTTAGTATCGTTCTCCAGCTGGAAACAAAATTGGAAACAGTGAAAGTGATTCCAACGATATCGTTTCTCTGTGCCTTTATCGTTATAGCTGTGGTGTGGACTCTGCTGTTCTTTAATATTGAGAACATTTTTAGAACTATATCTTTATTGTTATCTTTATAGTTATCGTCCTTGGTGTGAACGAGCCTTAAGGCTAGGAACTGGAATTAGGTAATTGAGAGTCAAATCAGTTTAAAGGTGAAACCATATTTTTTTTTCTCTCTCTTTTATGTTGTTCAGGCCAATATGGCAGTTACAAATGCAAAGGTTTCTGTTTACTGATTCCATTACAGAAATGCATCATAATTTTTTCTGAAAAAGAAAGTGTTAGCAGTAATTGTTGTATTACTGAGATAAAGTGATTAGTATTCAGCTGGTCATGTGATTCCAAGATGGCCACCCCCATGAGGGTCCCACTCCACCTAAAGTAAAAGAGCTTTTTATAATGGTGACTCATATACTTCATTGGTTTAAAATGTATGGCAGTTAAAATATATCTACAAAATGTAAGATTAATTTAGATTCGCTTGTGTTTTTTTAGCGTGGGAAAAATACTGCACCTTTGAAGTAATGTATATTGAAAGCTGGTAAAGACTGAAACAAAGTTGAGCTGCAGTTTTAGTTATGATGCTAATGTCATATTGAATGTCTGTGATGGCTCTTGGGCATATTTCTGTTTAATTAACTCAGTTGCACTCTGATCTGTTAGGGAAAAGCATATCAATCCATCCATTGGTGCACAAATAAAACAGATGCTTCAGCTGTGATCCTCACATCTTTCTGAGGTCTGAAAAAAAAGCTGATATGAGTCTTGCATTTAATCTGAGCTTGCAGTTCATTACTCTGAATGACGTAGGATATACGGCATGTTTACTTGAACTGGAAAAGCAAATAGCCTTTTAATTACACATTATTATTTAAGAAATTTATATTGTCCCATATTGTTGATTAAAAATGGATAGTTCTGATCAGGGTTAATGGTAATACAGTATAATAATGTGTGTGTGTGTGTGTGTGTGTGTGGTGTGCGCGTGTATCTCTCTCTCACACACACACACACACACACCCACCCTCACACACACTGATCAGAACTATCCATTTTATATAGACATATACGGTATAATAGTATATATATAATATATATATAGAATATATATATTCTGTTAGGGTCTTGTTTCGGTTAGTGATTATAATCTTCTAGCAAAAGATTTAATGAATTGTTCAAACATTGATAAATACTGAAACATATAAATAATGAAATAATAAAATGTTTGTTCAATAAAATGGTTTAAGAATAATATTATTGTATAGTAATGTTTATAAAAATCGAGGCAATAGAGTCTGTGCTCCATTTGTAAATATAGTTATAAACGTACACATTTGTATATCATACAATATTGTATAGCGCTGCTCTCTGCTATGTGTTTAGTCTGCTAAACTGTTTAGTCATGTAATCACAATGCAATTGCCTCTCATACCTCACTGTTTCGATATATCACAGTTATGGATATACATGGTGTTCTCTGATTTGGGAAATTAACCACTATATTTTTAGAAGATGTGGTCCTTAAGGCAGGATATTGTTGTATATAGAATGCAGCAGTGAAGAGCTCAGGTTCTGCTGAGAACTAAACCAAAGGGGCTGTAAGGATTCGAAGGCATCAGCAGGTCTGAAGGTCCTCCTGATAAGACACAAGCTGAGGTTCAGGCTGTCCAACCCCAAGAGCTCTTTTGTATTGTGACCTTGCTGCCCTGAAGGTCAGGATTGGGATGGGGCCCGCTGTTCACAGTTGATGTAAATCGGCAGGACAGTTTCTCTTGACATTTTGGTGATCGCTTTTACATTTAATAGAATAGTGCAAGTCTTTGAAGGCAGTATGACAGCAAGATAGGATTTGCAGAACTGTTCAGGCTCTCAGTTCTGCATAAGTCTGCAAAAAAGAAACATCAGTTGATACCATTTTCAGAGAAAGATCTGATTCCCCTGTCAAGTTAATTGAAATCTGACGAGAGTCTAAATGAATTTGGGTGCATTATTCTAATGTTGTTTTCTTGATAAAAGCATGTAGGCTAATAGAAATTTCAGGAACTGTTGAAGTGTTGCAGTGTTTAAAAATGGAACTGTGTCTGACTTTGACCAATGTAGAGCAGTTAGAACTTTGTGGTTAACATGGTTGTTGCATTATTTGTGGTTGAGATTAGTATGGCTGATGGTCAATATAAAGCTGATATATATGATTTTATGCAAGAATTTAAAAATAGTAAAAACACATGCATAACAACAGCTGAAATTAAATTTATATTTATTTTACATTATATTTACTAGAAGAGTATGGCAGGCATATGGGCCTACAAAATACATTGCACACTATGCAAAGAAAAAAAATGGATGGGAAGAGGTACTAGTTGAATGCCCAAAGTGAAAATGTAGGAAAGTAGTGATGGAAAGGTGAAAAGAGTGACAAATTACATTACAGACTGGGTATTTAAATATCGAAATAAATGAGATATTAGTGATTATTCCAGTAACAGGCAGAGAAAGAGCAGATAGTAATGGGATGGAGTCAGTAAGGGTGCTACCATGTAATTTTTATGCCCTCCCGATCATGTAAAGAATAAGCTTTGTCTGGATAGTGTCTATAAGACTGGTTAAAATTGCTGCTCTGTAATGATAAAGTTATTCGGTTTATGTTTTCAGTGGCTTGTTGGTGTTCAGCTGCTTCGATATGTTTGCTGCTTTATTGTTTTTACTTCCTTCTGGAATATAATGCCTTCTTTAAAATAGGAAGGACAGTTGTTTTTAAGTCTGACATTTTTGTAATGGAGAAAGACTCTGATTCATGTCATTTGTTTGAATGTGACAAGACAAGAAACCTTAACAGAGCCATTTTCGGGCATATTAGACATATGATTAGAGTGAATGTGTGCATTTTCTTAAATAAAAATATTATTAGCAAATAATTCAAATGCATTGCAATAAATTCTCATTCATTTACTATTTTTCGTCAAATTTCGCACTCTTTGCACAGCCCTATGAACGGTTTTGATTACTACTATGCAATTTAAGCTATCAAATTTACTCATTTTTATTGTAATTCGTCACTTGAAAGAACAAAACACAACCCCTGGAAGTGAACATAGTGAATTAATCTAACAGGGTATGCTGTATGTAGCATATACAATGTCATTCTACACTAACCATGAATGACAGGTGTTTGTTCTCTATATTGCTATCTGTCTATATATAATTGTTTTTCAGAATGTCACATATCAAGCACATATGCAAAATGAGTGGACCGATCAGTGTGCCAATTTCTATTCAGTCTGCACAATTGAGTTAGTAATGAGAAAGGGGAAAAAGGTCCCTCGAGCATATGGAATACGGTGCACGGCCCAGCGTTCATGCCTAGATTTCTTTCCAGGTTTCTGCGAGTTACGAATTCAGCTTGCGCTCACTAGCTCTCTCATGTCTGCCATGAGGCTCAGTGTGTGCGGTGCAGGACCCAGCCTGACCCACAGCTTTTTGATCTGCTGGACAAAAAGCAGACAAACCCACAAAACCTTCCCTCTCTTGGTGGGGGTAAATATTAAGAACCACAAGAGGCCCAGGGTCTTAAAGGGTAAAATAAATGAAAAATAAGACGCAAAGTCAGAGCGTCTGGGAGGCTTTTCTTCCAGAGCCTGGCTGCACAATAGGAGAGCCTGATAGGACGATAAGAGCTGCCGCAGCCTAGTAAAAAATCCAATTCCTGAAAAGCGGGGAGCCCAGTGGAGACAGAGAACCATCTTCCCTCCCAGTTTGTGGGTGGAAGATCCTATCATAATCACTGCGCTATTCTGTCGAACCTGAAAACAGATCACAAATGACAAATATTGACCCTAAACTACAGGAACCAGACCTGCTCAGGAAAGTTTTCTGGTCTAACTATGAATTGGTAGAACTGTAGGTCAGCCATGGTAACCTTTGCTTCCTGTGTTAACTAGATCACAAGTTCCAGTCTAATATCTGTTGATGTTTTTTTTTTGTTGAAAACCTTGTGATTTATTCATGTTTGATTAAATACTAGATCAGTTCTGAAACAAGATACAACCAATGTCAAGATGCCCTCTCATTTGGCCAGTACATTTTCTTGGCAATTCCATTTTAATGGCTTTGCGTGTTTGCTAGAACATCCTGTCTCTTTTGGAAAAAGTGGTGGACTACAGTTGATGACAAACTAAAATTACCTATTATCTTTTCCATGGTTTCATTTTAAAGATTAACTATATCAAAATCTCTTTTTCCTAAAAACAAGATGTAATGAACCCTTTGACCTTGATTTTGTTTTCTCTTCTTTCTTTCTTTCTCTTTCTTTAATAAAAAAGTTACTCTTTTTTATTAAAATATATTTTAAAATAAAATGTATTCCTGCGATACATTTTCAGCAGCCATTATTCCAGTCTTCAGTATCACATTCATTCAGTTACACTTTAGAAATCATTCTAATATGTTGATTTGTTGCTCAACATTTCTTCTCAGCTCGTCTCTTCTTTCTCTTGTTATATGAATTTGAAAACGTTGTGCTGCGTGACATTTTTGTGGAAACAGTGAAGCTTTTTCAGGATTCTTTCAATAGAAAGTTCAAAATAAAAGCATTTATTTAAAATATAGATCTTTTGTTATAAATGTATTTAGGTATAAATGTCTTTATTGTCATTTTTTAATCAATTAAATGTGTCCTTGCTGAATAAAAGTAATTTCTTTCCCGAATGGTGAATGGTAGTGTATTGTGTTTCTTTCTTTCTTCACTCTCTCTGTGTGTTTTTCTTCCCCAAGATTACAGCTACCACAATAATTTTGTCTTCATTATATCTGCACAGTTGTATCAACCTGATATATATAAAAAAAAAACTGGGAAAAAAGCATGCTTATAGAAGAGGTTTCATCGTGCCTAACGGTTTTTTAGATAAATGAATAGGTAGAACAAAAATGATTGTCAAGATAAAATCCGTCCCTCAAAAGATTTTGACCTTCAACAGGAATCTCTGAGTCTATAGGAAAAGGTAGAGAATTTGAGGTAGTTATCCCTGTTTAACTTCCGTGTAGCATTGTGCCCGGGCATAACCTTATTTTCCCCCTCTGCTTCAGAATACACAGTCATTCATTACAATTGAGTTGTTGTTGTTGTGTTGGTGAGGCTGCCATAGCCATTGGCTTTCAGCACGGGCATGCAGGGTTATCAAACAGTGAAGGAGAAATTGCCTGGGCTCTGCCATGGCCCTGATTGTGCTATCAGAGCCGTCAGGGAGGCCTTCCATAAAGGCAGGGGGCACTGGGGAGTGTGAGGCGGTGTCTGGTGCGGCCCTCCTGATAAATCAGCCTGCCTTCCGCTTGGCAGCAGCCTGCCTGCGCCACATTGCCACGCTCCTGGCACACTCTGCAGCCCCCCAAACACATCGCGTGACCCCCCAGACCTCACCGCTCCTTCCTCCGCTGCCCTCGCCGAGTTTTGTTTTGTTTACCCCTTGGTTGCTCCTCTCTCCCCCTCCCCCCTCAATCATTCACTTTCTAGCTCGCTGCCACGCCACATTGTTTTTCTTCACCCCTGCCAAAATAATTACTCTACCCTCCTCTTTTATTCGGCAGATTTTTCCAAACTTGATGTATTAAATTGGGCATCTGTTGTGTCCGCTGCATAAATTTAGCCGTTTTATGTATTATGCAGACTTTTTGTGGCTTTGATAACAATATTTTTTGGTGTTGTTGTATGCGGTTTTGGCAAATGGCTGACTGGTAATATTGTCATATAATTTATGATTATCAGCATTTGATCCGAAAAAAATTAAATTGCCATAGTGCTGGAACTTTAGAGGCTTGTTATTGCAAATACACAACAAACAGTCCGATTTCTTAAACTATTAATAATAAACAGTTATTAGATCAATCAATGTACTTATTTTATTGATAAGTAACATATAAACATCTTAACTATGCTATTTACAGTGGCAACATAGAAATAAATGTGCAGTGGGTTTATAGTAATTTTACAATGATTTCAATTGTGACTCAGTCAGAAATATGTTTAACTATTTTTTTTAATTTAAATGGATGAATGAATTCATTTATTTAGGATTTATGTTTATCTAGGACATTCATACCAATTTTAAATATTTAATTCTATATTCTAATTAAATTACTTTTAGGTCTTAACATTTAACCTGCTGAAGGAGGAAATGATGCCCTTATTTAAATTCCCTATAAGTTTGAGAACGCTTCAGCTTCAATTGGATGCTTGCGTTTATTACCACCAGTAAAACGCTGATTTGTAGACCTCTCAAGGACTGGTTTGATAAGGCTGGAACAGAATCATCACCATACACTGAATGACAAACCTCTCGCTCCCTGCCTTTCTTTCTCACTGCCTGTTGTTTTTACTCTAAACACAAACATATTTAGTTGTAAATATGTTTATGTATATGTTTATGATATAAAAAAATCTGAATTAAACTAAAATAAAATCACTTTGTAATTATTCTGGCCCTGTATTACTTCAGGTGCACTGGGTAACAGCAGATGCTCTGAAAGCAGATGTAAGGGCCGCTGTAAATGTTCTGTTGCACAGATTTTAAAGACACAGGGGCCGCAGCTTCACCCTCGTAAAGTTCAAATCCTGATTAATTTCTGATTAACATACACTTTTGCTTTATCTGTCTAATTCCTCTTGCCAGGTAAGACCCCTGTCAGGAACTTAATATTTCTAATTAGACTGAAATGAATACCTTTGTATGTATCTTTAGCAGACTATTCTTAAATATGTTGCAGACAATTTAATTTAAATTAAATCTCCCGTTTAATTTCCAGAGGTTTTCTGGAGGTCCGGGCCACCTTGATGCTCTAAATCTTAGTTCTTAGTTAAAATCCATATTAATACAGACATTTTACAGAATGTATTTTAGGATTGATACTGTTTCAATATATTTTTTTACTGTTAACATCACATATGCATATAAAAACAGTATATTATAAAATATTACAATTTAAAACAACTGTTTTCTATTTTATTATATTTTAAAATGTAATTCTAATATGTGACCCTGGACCACAAAACCATGTTTGTAGCAATAGACAAAAATACATTGTATGGGTCAAGCTTATCGATTTTTCTTTTATGTCAAAAATCATTAGGATATTAAGCAAAGATCATGTTCCATAAAGATATTTTGTCAATTTCCTACCATAAATATATCAAAACTTAATTTTTGATTAATAATTTGTATTTCTAAGAACTTCATTTGGACAGCTTTAAAGGCGATTTTCTCAATATTTTGATTTTTTTGCACCCTCAGATTCCAGATTTTCAAATAGCTGTATCTTCTCGGCCAAATATTGTCCTATCCTAACAAACCATACATCAATGGAAAGCTTATTTATTCAGCTCTCAATAACTTCAAAACATTGACCCTTATGACTGGTTTTGTGGTCCAGGGTCACATATGATGATTTGGTGCTTAAGCAACATTGCTTATTATTATCAATGTTGAAAACAGTTGTGTTGCTTAATATTTTTGTGGAAACTGTGATACGTTTGTTTAAGATGCTTTGGTGCATAGAACATTCAAAAGAACATCAATTATTCAAAACAACGTCTTTGCGCTCATTTTTATCAATTTGATTTAAGTGAATAAAATTAACAAAAATAAATAAAACATTTTTGAACAGTAATCTGGTCTCATTATTTTAGTTTTAGAATAAATGGTAACAATTTGTATGTATCAAGTTGCAACAGTGATGACAGAAAAAGTTTGCCTATGAGTCAAAAGTCCTGACAAACAGAGGAAAAGAAGTGGAAGGCTTTTCATACTAATACTAAAGTTCCAGGACAGTTAGTTGAAATCTCATTTATTTACAAAGGAATACTAATTAACTTATTTTTTTGCTTTACAATTTCATTGACAAACACTGAAAAGGAGCAAAGATTAAAGAGATTGCAAACAATGTGTGAATGGAAGTGTGCTCTGTGCTCGCTTTTGCTGCAGTGGGTTTGTCTATAATGATGGCTGATGTAATTCAGCTGGGAGGTTGTTGTGAGGCTTCTGACTGGCATAAACGTCAGACCCCCACATTTATCAAAGAGGCTACATTTCTGTTTTATGTTTGAACCGCGAAGAGGGTTTTGTTATAATGGTGTATGACTAACATATCATGAAGCTAGGAATGTCATAGCTGCTCCCCTTAAATGGGAGAATCTAAGTGTGTGATAATCGTTGTTGACAACTGTTAACAGAAATGCACAGCAGACTGGGGTCTGTGTGGCTCACTTATCTTATTAAGGCCCATATCGAAATTTTACACACACATACACACATACATTCATGCACACGCTTGCAGAATCACACTCACAAATACCTTTTTGTAATATTTCTGACACGGTATCTGTGTCTCTAAGGGGCTGTAATGATAAATGAGCTTTCATGTGCAAACGGGCCCTTCTGATAAATGTACCTGTTTTCAGAGGAGTCAATGGCACATATATGAGGTTTATTTCCACGTCCCATGCAATCCCGTGAACATTTAATTTTCTGTGTTTTTCTATACTTTCGAGCAATCGCTAACTTTGAAGATGTGGGAAAAAGTGGACCCCCTGGACACGACAGGACTGTTAATTATCATCAGCTTCCAAAGTTTAAAGTGATGGTTCACCTGTAAATGAGTTTTCTTTTATTATTTGCTGACCCTCATGCTGTTCCAAACCTGTATGTATTTATTTCTTCAATTAAAGGGATAGTTTACCCAAAAATTCTGTCATTTACTCCCCCTCATGTCGTTCCAAATATGTTGTAACTGACTTCTGCACAAACGATATTTGGAAAAATGCTAGTAATCAATGCTGTTTTAATGACTCAATTTTATGGGACTTTTCTCAGAATATCTTATTTTATGTTTCACAGAAGAATGAACGTCAAACAGGTTTGGAACGACAAAAGGGGAAGTAAAAGATGTGTGAACTATTCCTTAAAAATTCAAAAGAAGAAATTGTTTATAATGTACTGGTTGTTCTTTTCCAACAAACGACAATGAAAAAGGACCATAAAAGTATCATAAAAATGTCATAACTTCTAAAGATTTGTAATATAGCGCACATGGTATGTGTCAGGCACTAAAAAAAAAACAGTTTCATTATTGATTCCATTTCAATTATTTTGAAAGAAACACCAGGATAAAAAATTCTCCTTTTTTGATCCATGGTAGAAATAAGATCATACAGATTTACAGAACGATATAAGGGTTAGTAAATGATAACAGACTTGAACTATGGGTGAACTAGAGATGCACAATGTATCATTTATAGTATTGGACAATATTACAGATTTGTACATAAAATATTCCTCATTATCTTTTTGAATTTCCATGTACATATTTAATTGTTTATAGTCATTTCCCAATTTTAAAATTAATGTTCATTACTTGTGATGTCATTTAACACTCACCTCTTATTATGTAAAAATACTAATAATTTAGTAAAACCATTTTTACTAATTATCGCACTGAATATCAATGTATCATACTGTACATTATAATGATGTGATGCCTAAATTCACTTTACCACTTATTTTTGTTTTTAGCTTTCTTTTCATAAAAATAGTATCAAATTTAATTATCTGGCATTTACATTTTTTATGAGAATGATTACTATGAAAATGCTTATCCCTTTAATTACTTTTTAAGCAGTTGACCAGTAAACAAGTATGACCTAACACATCGACCACCATGTGAAATACAGGCCACACGGTCCACTCTTGTGTTAACTATCTTTACCGATCATCCCCACCCACCAGAGGAGCAACCCGTGTCCCGGTCCTCAAATAATGCAACAAGTGAAGCTCACTGACCTGAACCCTCCTCCATGACCTTTCCTCAAGCACATTAGAAACACACCAGTGGTCTTGACCCCCACACTCGGGGGCCGGGGAGAGGCGTGTGCAGCCCACGCGTCTGTGTGTGCGCTCTTTTGTCTGAGCAATGGTCTGAGCGTTCCCTTGGGACACTGCGGAGGTTAATGATCTGCACGGCCAAGCAGGAATAAATAAATCACTTCCAGTCCAGAGTGGGCATAAATCTTCACTCACGCGCCCATTTGCAGCAGCTAGCACCACCAGTTGCTAATGATTGCATTTTTTTCTTATGTGCTTTGGCTGGGCTTTGGCGTTGATTGCTGAAGGGGGAGGCAGGGGGGTTTGGTTTCTCTCTCTCTCTCTTTGTCTCTTTCACCGTAATTGATTTTGAGTCCTTATGGAGACATTCCAGTTGATTGGGGTTTATATGTTTGCCTAAAGGGTTCATTCTAAGTGACAGTTATGTCTCTTCAGATGGGCTGACTGTGGATACACTAAGTAGACCAGTGGACAGGACAGGGGCATCATTTTTGTGAACGTCACCACATGGCGCAGGTCGGAGAGAGATGACTAGACAAAATCATCTATCTATCTATCTATCTATCTATCTATCTATCTATTATTGACTTCATCTTATCTATTATCTATATTCTCATCGGATTGTTGTCTGGGAGAACTGTCTTTCTGTCTGTCTGTCTGTCGGTCTGTCGGTCTGTCTGTCTCTCTGTCTGTCTGTCTGTCTATCTAATAGCGATACAATTGAAAGTACATGCGAGGATACACACCTTATATAGCAACTAACTTGTTCATATTACATAATGTTGAGTTATAATTATTTATCATTATACATTCATATTAATGTAAACTGTTAAGGTATTAGTGCATGTAGAATTTAATGTTAACCTAGACTGAACAATACTTTTATTGTTTTTATAATTGTTTAGTTCATGATAGCTAATGCAAATGAACCTTGTTGAACTTATTAAAAGTGTTCCCAATTTTTTTTTTTAAGTGCGTTAGTTCTTGAAAATTATTTGGTTTCTATACAGTTTGAAGAAGTCTGATATTTTTTCTGTTTTTTTGTATTACCATCCTAATGTATATTTCAGTTTGACTGACCAATCAATACTTGAATGCCACAGTGTTCCAGACAAACACCTTTTTTATACCTACAATATTAACAAATTAATTATCAGACACATATTTTTTTATACTTATATTTTAAAATATTTTTTAAAATCTGTGGGGGGCACAGGCTTAGCTTGATTCTGCATATCAGACCAAGACTTACAAAATGTCATAGCACATAAAGCCAAGTCCTATTTATAAAATTACATGTGTAAAAGTGTTTTTATGTCAGTCTAAATCTTTTAAAACTATTTAGTACACTTTCCTTGTATATACTAAGAAATGAAACATAACATTTTTAAATATTAAAAGAGACAGAGTCTGAAACCTAAATTACTGGTAGTTTTCCAAAAAGTTCAACGTGATTTTTTCTGTGTTTATTTTTCTGTATATTTATGTGTTTTGTGGTAAATTACAACAGTAGTGTTTCACACTCTTCTTGATGTGACTTTTGTCTTTCTTACATTACACTGCACCATATAGTGATAGTTTAATGTATTTTCCCTGCATTGAATTCTGTGAGTGCTAAGCAGATGCTGGCATCTGAATTGCGACATTAAACTTAATGAATGACCCAATATGTCACAGACCTGTTAAGCGGTGTTGAATGTTTCAAAATGGCTAGCAATTAGCAGGCTTTAACTGTAATTAGTGTGTCCGATTGATTAGTATCAATGATCAATATTCTCACTCAAGAGCAATTAGCAGGAGGACTTTATAGAAAAAGGAGCTTGCTACTGGACACATGCAAAAAAATGTGAAATCAGCATATTGAAAAAAGACAAACAAGTTATTACACGTCGACCCAAAAGGCCTGATCTGGTATGTTATAGCTTGTCCTTATTCATATGGTGTCATGATTTCTTATCATACCTTGTTTATTTTTATTCACCTCTTGAAGCATGGAATATGAACAGATATAACAGCTTTAACAATAAATGCTATCACGATCTGATAAGTATACTGAATTTAAACAAGCATTTGTCACACAGCTAATCCATCACAATGATTTATGTTTTTAAATGTGTACAGACGTGTGCCTGTAATAGTTTGCTCTGTCATGCTAAATACTGTGTGTTTTGAAATACATAAGAGAGAAAAGAAACCAAAAGCAAAAGCAGATTGAAGGAATATTCTGGCTTCAATATAATCATTTGTGGCATAATGTCGACAAAAAGTAATTTTGGCTCATCCTTTATGTATGTATGCATGTATTTATGTATTTATTGATTGATTAATTCCTTCATTAATTTTGAAAGAAAATAAAAATCAAGGTTACAGTGAGGCACTTACAATGAACTTCTATGTGGCAAATTTTGAAGAATTTAAAAGAAGAAATATTAAATTTATAATTTTATTAAAATGCTTAAATACATTTTTACATTAAACTTCTGTGTTCTTTGAGCTGTAATGCTGTTCTTGTCATTTTTATGGTTATCTTAGGGTTTACATTGTCATACCAACTAAGCTGTAAAATATAACTTGACAGGAAAAATTAGTGTATTTTTTTTCCACAATACAGTAAAATTGTTAACTTACATTGTTTACATCCTAGGAGAGTATTTGTGAAACGAAAGATTGCTCATTCACCTCCATTATTAAGCGTCTCATTATAACCCAGATTTTTCCTTTTTTAATAAAAAGGAGGCACAAATTGACATACATTTTTAAACATTATGCCACAAGTGCTGTGGATTGAGCTTTACTTTTACTGAACCCGGAATATTCTTTTAAGGACGAGGTGTTTATGAATCTCACATTTCAAGGTAAAGTAGACACCAACAATCTTAAATCCAATCTGGACAATACTGGGATGTCTGCGGACTGTAGGACGGGATGGTGGAGAAAACAATGCAAATGAATAAAGTCATTAACAGGGCTTAGAACAGTGGCACCAGTATGTTCTCTTTTATCCCCTGGTGACACAAAAGAGAGAGGGAGAGAGAGAGACAGAAAGGAAGAATAACAAAAAGAGAGAAAGAAATGCACAGAGGCTTTTCTTCTCTTTAAAATGCTGCATTAGGTCTTTTCCACCAGTCAGTTTTGATAGTTCAAAGCCGGCAGTTCAATAAATAGCTGGAACCGGCACATCTCTGTTCTTGCAAAAAGAAATCAATGTTAATCCTATTACCGGCCAGTTATCACCCTAGCCCGAAACGGTGGCAGTGGAGGGAAAAAAAAAAAACTGAGAATGTCAAAGAGGAAAGGGGGGGGGGGGGGGGGTATGGTGTTAGAGATAGAGAGAGAGAGAGAGGGAGAGCAAGTCACCCTTCATTCACTTTCAAACACAGTTTTGATAATTTACTTCTGTAGAGGAAGCGGGAGGAGGGTACAGAACCCAAGGTGGGGGGGTGTTGAGGTGTGTGTGCGTCTGTCTTTCTGTGTAAAGAGGGGGTCCGGAGTGACTGATGTATTTACACGTAATGCCAAGATCAGACCTTGCTGCTGTAAGCAGGATGTTTGAGGCACAAACGTTGCTTTTCTTCGGCCACATTCACAGTGCTCGACAATCCCTTTACCATCTGAGGCCTGATGCGTGACCTTTCACCCCCTCTCTCTGTCCTGATGAGAGTGCAGTGAGGATTTCTGGTGATTTTGTAGTTTGAGGAGTAGATAGGTGACAAACTCTGATTTATTTTGGATGCAGAATACTGTACAAGGCAATTTTAGAGAGTAAAGTACATTGAGAACTGATAACCGGCTGTTTGAGGTCTGTTGTATTTGCTGAAATTAACAAAGACTGTCCAATTTTAGATTGCGTTTAAGTTAAAAGACAGAAATAAAGGTTTAAAAGTGTTATATCCTGGGATATTGTACACTAATATTAATCGATACTGCCAATCAATTGTCTGATACTGATAAGCCAGTTGTTATTTTAATATCTAGGGCAACTACTAAATAACCAACAATATATATATATACAGTATATTCTTTCTTTCTTTCTTTCTTTCTTTCTTTCTTTCAAAAAGAAAAGACAAAAGAAACGGGACCTAATTCTACCTGGATTCAAACCTACGTCCCAATTTTGTCTTTAATTTCATGCTCATATTATAACACATCAACTATCTGTGCATTCAAATTAAAATTTGCTCGATTTTTGTTACCATTACTTTTTAAGGGCAATGTCTGTATGATCAATTCCAGTAATGCACTCAGAAATTCTGTGGACCACTTGCAACTGAGCACCATCAAATTAATCTTTTCAACTGATTCAATCAAATATTGGTTCATTCTGAATGCATAAAAAGGGACAGTATACAAAAATGAGCGCACAAAAGAAAAAAAAGCAAACAAAACAGACACAGTTGTGTTCAGAAGTGCATTTCTCTTGTGAACAGAGCAGCAGTCTAGATTAGAGCTAATCATTGTCAGCAGGATGCAGAAGTGGGCCTTCTCACTGACGGATTAGCCCTGCCGCTGTTGTTGTTCCTATTGTTATTGTCAGAAAAATATAATTACTGCCGAATCTCATCAAAGCAAGAACAGCCCTCTCAGAGTTGCTGCCCTATTTCATCCGAAATAAAAAAAATGCAGGAGAGTAAGAGAAGAAAAGTAACCTGAATTTGCTTTTGTGGAAACAACCGATTATAGCACAAAAAGGATCTTGCTATGAAAATAGACCCATGTGCCATTCTAATTTCTTTTCTGTGCTATTGTTTTCACGTTTTTACTTTTAAGACCCCCTTTTTGAAAAAAAGCTTACATCAAGTTTTCACCTTGACTTGACTGACTGTATATATATTTATTTCCTGTGTCATGAAAACGCGGGTGACCCCATTCCGGTCCAGCCCGTTTGATATTCCTGCAATAAATTAGATGGCAACAGAGGTGCTTTAACATGTAAAATAGCGGTGACATACTAAATAATGAGCTATGCTAGTATTACAGAGCGCCAGCTAGGGGACCCAGGGGTATTTCCGAGCCTCGGAGCAACCCTTTTTTTCCTCCGAAGGGGGTGAGGGGGGCAGGGAGTATACGGAGGTAGGGCGCTGAATATGGAAATGGCATTAATAGACCCCACGCCCAAAGCTAGATTACAGTGTGTCAACCCCAGTGGCCTGAACGCTCAGTGTTTAGGTCCACCAACAACACAGAGCGAAATATTTATTGAGGAAATTGCTCTGTTTTTTTATTGGTCCCCAGTGAATGTCCAGGCCCATTTTGCGAGTATTATTCTTCCGTTTTGATTCCATTTATTCTCCACCAGATAAACTGGCCATCAAAATGAGGGGGGAAAATTGCAGGCCTTATTTTGAAAGACCAGAGGCGCCAGTGTCGCCGCTTGAATTTGTCACCCATCAACAATCTTGATCTGTTCTTTTCAATGGTTGATTTATCGCCATGAGTAGATGTTCAGAGGGTCTGATTTTAGATGGTTGTAACCCGGTTAACTGCAGGATCGAGCAGCCGTCGTCCTTCAAGTGACACAGCGTTGTTCTGTTTCAATCAAGTGATAGTGTGTAAACACTAAATAAGCATTTGATTCGCCAGAAACTTCATGAGGTCAAAAGACATTGTGCTTTTAGGTTGTGAATCACCACCTGACGATAACTCACAGCTGCGGAATATTATAAAACTGATTGTAAATTCATAATCACACTTTTAACGGCCATATTGCAGTTGGTCGAAGCATTGGGGATGTTTTTGTGTTGTGTAGTAGAGACTTCGAAACTACGAGATTGACGGATGAGACATGGCCAGTGGATTTGTTTTTTCAATCTCGTTGTGTAAAGGATAAAGAATCGCCTCTTTCTCTCATTTCCCCTCCTTTTCGCCATTTTTTATTCCTTCGACTTTCTTGCTGTCCGCTGACTGCTGTAGTATAATAGCCGGAATGTTTTATGTACAGCAGCAGGATTAAATTTTTAATGGCTCCATTGGTAGTTGTCTGGGGTCATAAAAAAGTGCTGCAATAACGCAAGAAAAGGTTATTGGAAACGCATATGTGTTCTTCCTCTTAGAGAAAACCGTCAAACGTTTAGTCTGAGACCGTTTCGTGACCATACGTGCCCTACAAGTTTAATCTTCTGCGAAAAGGAAGGTTTTTTAAGAGGAGCTAAAATGACACATAAAGTGAAATAAATATAGAAATGAGCAGCCACATGGAAGCG
The DNA here is from genome assembly GCA_018155175.1 of Sinocyclocheilus anophthalmus. Lineage (NCBI taxonomy): Eukaryota > Metazoa > Chordata > Actinopteri > Cypriniformes > Cyprinidae > Sinocyclocheilus > Sinocyclocheilus anophthalmus. The sequence continues at coordinate 76,193 of JADLZN010009007.1, forward strand.
GCATCTGTTGAAGAGCGCCGTGAGAAATGGCGGTTGATTGTTAGCTAGCATTATGCACACTGTTTGAGTCTAAATAACCCTGTGAGCGCATCGTAAACTGTCCCTCTCGTGTGGCAGTAGCGTGAGACGGAGGTGCCCCCCTCGTAAACAACTCTGTCATTTTAAGTAAGCGTGGGTCTGCTTACCCGGCACCTTTCGCTCGGCAAGCCGCACCTAATTTGGCAGCCTTTAAATCTTTTGCCGTCGTTGTCGTGAGAAATGCCTGGTTGCAAATGTCTTTTATTGAATGCTGACTCTGTGGTATTACAGGCTTGCAGATATGCCTGCTGTAATATGTCCCCAGCTTTATCTTGTAATGGTAAAAGTGTATTAATTTTAGTGGACTTTCAGAGAGTGTGCTAGAGAGAGCGCGAAGGGACGGGTTTGACACCGTTTGGGATTGGGGCTGCTCGACACACTCTTCAAACACATTTTTCACACGGGGAGCCGGCAAGGTGCGAGACAGCTGAGGACCCTCATGCATTTCTTAGATACCCTAAGCACAGATTTATCAAAATCTATCTGGAGAAAAGGTGTATCTCGGTAATAACTACTTTCCGAAAAGTGCTCCAAAAGTGAGGCTTTGTCAAATGGCTCTTTGCTGTTGGTTGGCTGCACAAGAGAGGATTATGTGCAAGAATACTTGTATCAGGAGTTTCTAATAGAGGAATACAGAATTTATTATTACCTCCCTCTTCAAGTAAAGCTTAAAAACACACTTCAAAAGCATTTTCTGAAATATTTTTCCAGTTGAGGTTAAATGCTTCTCTTCAAGATTGTATATGTTCTTCACTTTTACACTCCCTCCATCTTTGGCTTCATGATGCAAGCATTGTATGAGTTGTCCACGGTAAATAAAAGTCTTTTAAAAATCCAGTTTAATATACGTGTGCCAATTTCTTGGAAATGCACTTTGCATTCATGTTGGTTTCATATAGGTTTGAAAAACTTTCATACTATTTTCAAGAATTTTGTTGACAAATTTTTTTTCAACAATTTTTTGATGTAATAGAAAATGTAATGTTTTAACCATCAAAGTGTAACCATCATGGACAAACATACATATTGAACACATCTTAACAATTAATTAAAAAAATGTTTTAATGTACTTTCATGGTAAATGGTATATAAAAAACATTAAATATTAATTCATAAATATAATTATGTTGCACCAAGTGACATTTGACAGCCTTGTGATAAAAAAGTGAAATGATCATTATCAGATATTTTAAGAAAGTTTTTGACCATGAGACACAGTGACAAAAAGAGTCACACATCCTGTTTTTTCCATCCATCCATCCATCCATCCATCCATCCATCAATAATCAATAAATAAATCAACAAATAAAGTGCCTTGAATACACATTGAGTACAATGAACAAGTTTTTAATTTTATTTTTTTATTTTTTTATGGAGGGAATAAAGTCAAAAATAGCAAGGTGATACATTTGTCCTGATCTTTAAATCTTTAAAAGAAAACCTAAAGTATGTATTTATTTATTAATTTATGAATGAATGACTGAATGAAGTGTTAAACATTATCTTTGAAATTACTATTATTATCTTAGGGTCTCAGGGCCAAAGACACACATTTTTTTAAATACTTTGTATTTTTAAGAAGGCAGTAAATAGGACCCCTGAGGGCCACTACATTTACCCATACACCTAAGAAACATTTTTAAATGTTCTTGGTTCATCCCTTTGTATACTATTTTGCTCTGTGCGTATAGCAGTTAGTGTGTATTTGATAGTTGTTGAAGCTCCCCTGCTCTGGCTGTGGCCCCTACACAAGTACTCCAGCCTCACAATCTACTTAAGGGGGTTTAATAAGGTGTGCGACGACAAATGCGTTCGAGGACAAGCGAACTCTGATAGATATGGCGGAGTCCTGCAGAAACTCCGCAGTATTTCCTCTGGCGAACGGTGGTATGTCGGTATGCCGCGCGTAACGGCTGCACTTCGAGAGGATTGAACCGCGGGTGTTTTTATCAAGCCGAGGGCCTAGACCACCGGAGGCTCCTGTGATGGAGGAAAATCAGCGGTCACAAACAGTCACAATGCCTCCCCGCTCTCATCTCTCTCTCTCTGTCACTCCCCTCTTTCTGACTTCCACTCTCCTGTCCCTATGTTTATCAGGTTCTGGGGGCACTGTATTTTGATGTCAATAAGCAATTTTTCTTGCCTGGTCTCCAGCCTGACCCCTTTAATCCATCAATATATTATTAGAGATAAAGTTTTGTGGACGCCTGCTGCAGTCACAAGATAAATGACATCTCTGAAGTCACGCATTAAAGACTAGATTAAGGCCCTGTGACTGTGTCTTCAGCGCTCATCTGTGCGCCTCTGTCCAACCTATCACACTAAGTGACAAGAAAGAAAAATAATGAACTGAGGCAGAAAAAGCTAAGAGATATTTCTTACACACACTCAGTCTCTCACTCACACATACACACACATACACAGCGGTGTACGTCTGTCTTCAGCTAGGATTAGGCTGCATTAGAGGAGAGCTGAAGAAGAGGGGAGAGATGGAGGGAGAGAAAAAGAAAGCAAGAGAGTGATTGAAAGGGGTCCTCCTTCTGTTTTGGGAGGTTTTCTATGGAACGGCCATGAAGAGAAGGGGGGCAACGTTTTATTTATTCCTCTGTCAAGCGGCGAACTGAATCGCAGATTTTTAAAATGAAAAGAAAAGATTAAATTAGATTCTTTTTGAGGTTTATAGCTTGATCTTTCATCATATCTTTAGAATAAATTTGTTTGTAAAGACATCCAACAGATAGTGGGTGACAGCTCTGGCAGCGAGCTACACCATTTTATAAACGTTACATTGGTTTTAAAAGAAGCCGTTCAAAAGACTTTTGAGCTCGATAATCTTCAGAGGTAATGATACTGAGAAAAATGAACTGCCTTGCATCATTGATATGCAATTTATGCTGCTTTAGTGTTCTGTAAACCTAAATATATGACATATAATCTCGGAACAATTTCTGAATTGTATTGCTTTTTAATAGGGGGGAAAAAGCGGCCGTGTACGAAATGGAGGATTTTGTCAGCCACACGAGGAAAATATGAGTCCATCCTTCATTATCATAACCCAGCTAACATATTTGGCCAAAGATCCCTGACTGCGCTCTTTTACACTTGTAACCTTGCAACCATCCCCCTTACATATCATATTAATAGCTAGGATTACGAAAATGAAATGACAGTATTATGGGACGGACACCAGACTCGCAGTGAGAATATTAGGGGAGTCTATCTGGTCACACTTGGTGTTAAGTGGGACTGAGCGCTCATTAGGTTTGCTGGAGCCGTAAGTTCATGTCCGCTTGAGCTTTGGCTGATACGCCCTGCACCTCAGGTCACTGCAAATCCACATCAGAGGATTTTTTTTTTTTTGCCCATGTCCAGGACTCTGTTATCGGATCCTGTCTGTAATACCGGGACTGAGGTGACACCGTTGTGGCTGCGTACGCAAAAGATGGACACTATTTGAATTTTTCCATTAAGCCCCAGTTGGCTGCACGTGTTCTCATGTGGAACCGCCACTCAGCCAGTGGAGGAGGATGTTGAGACGTACCTGACTCACCGCGTGTTAGCCCGGGTGTCATGGCCGCTTTGTGTTGGCGTCACTTGTGTGTCAACTTCTGTTCCGCAGGCCGCCTCCACAAGAGGAGACGGGCACCGGCATACGTCCAGCGGGACAAGAATGTACCCCGGGCGGGCTGTCGAGCACCGAGAAAGACACATCTAGCACTACAAGATCGTTGTGCCGTGCATGAAAAACAGGATACAGAGCGACAACTGGGCTGGGCCAAGCAATTCAGAGGGACGTCTTAAAAGATAAATGTGGAAGTCAAGATGGTCCAGGTTTGGAGGTTAACAAAACCTGTTTTTGGCGTTAATTTAAAGTAATTTACCATTACTGTTTTTGGTGTGTGGGATTCCAGAGACCCTAAAATAATAATAGTAATTTCAAAGTTAACATTTAACATTCGCATTCTCCAATCTTCACACAGCTAACCAAGTGGCGAAACAGCGCGGGCGGGCATAAACGAACGTCCGGGTGTCCGGGAATAACACGGCTAAAGCTAATTAGGACAAGTGGCCATGGCAAGAAATAGAGCCAAAAAGACAGGCAGGAATGCATCTCAATTCTGCGGCTGTTGATTTGGGTGTTAAGTTAGGATTTGCTTTTTTGTCTCAAAACGTGTCGCCCACCCCCTTTTCCATCAAATGATCAAATGGTATAAATTATAATATTTTCATTTTGACCTCGGACAAACTAAAATCATAATAAAAATTTGTAAGAAAGCACTCTCGTGAGAATCCATTTTATTAACTGGTTGGTTGATTTACTGAATAATTGATTAAAATACTCAGAGAAGGAACAAACAATGTTTGTTTTATATGCACAATGTGATTTCGTTGTTAGAAAAGGGGAAAATAATAACTAATGTACACAAAGCAACAAAACATCAAAACACAACCAACATCTAACAGAGATAATGATATTAAAAAGCGTTTTTTTTTTTTTTTTTTTTTTTTGTACATATATGAATACATACACATACACAAAATAAAAAGAACAATGACCAAAAGGGGTTTGTTTGTTTGTTTGTTTATTGATTGATTGATTGATTGAAGGATGGATTGATTTAAAATGCAGTTTTTAAAAAAGTTCATTGGGAAAAGTATTACCTTAACGCTTTAATGTAATTTTTTCTCCAATCTTTTTTGACCCCAGAAAAATTTTAATCATAATAAAATTAAAAACATTGTAGAAAAGAGTCTCTGAGAATCCATTTTATTTATTTATTTGATTAAAATACTAAGGGAAGAAAAAACAACAGGTTTTATATGCACGATGTGATTTTGTTATTAGAAATAGGAGAAATTAATCAATAAGTAAACAAGCAAACAGACATAAAACAAAACCACAATAGAACAGAGATAATATTAAAAAGCATATTTTTGAATGAATAAGAACAATGACCAAAAAGGGCTTGTTTGTTGATTGATTAATTTATTGATTGATTGATTGGCTTAAAATGCAGTTTATAAAAAGTTCTCATGATTGGGAAAAGTAACTTGACGCTTCAATGTAATTTTTTTTCAAGCTATTGAAATTAACTTTGTGTTTCTGAGACTTATTTTTAGAACATGTGAGTCACTTACGTTTACCAAGCTGAGTAGTTGGTAGAGAGAGTCAGAGACTGATAGGAAGAAGAAAGAGAGCTCAAAGCAAAGAATTGGTTTATTGGTTTTTTCATAGGTTTGGGCAAGACAAAAGACCTGAAGTCTGATGTTAAGTGTGATTACGGTGTGAATTTATAGATCTCTGTTTTTTTCCCCCCATGCTGGGTTTTAGACGCCGAGGGCAACTTTAGATTCCTCACAGTCTCTCTCTGGAGTCATGAGTTCAGTCTGGCTTGAAAAATTAATGGACAATTATGAAACTATGAACTAATTCTTTGCAGACATCATCAGCCAATTAATTTAAGTGGGTCTACGGTTGGAGGTTGATCTTTTCTCTTTTGAATTTTAGTGGAAGTTCCTCCTTTGTTCTGCATGAGACAAAATTAATTTTTTAAAATCATGAACCCACAATTGAATTCACTGATCTTGTTAAAGTAATTTCTCAGTTTCTTTATACAAGGCTGAATGACTGTTTTAGTCGATACTTAGTTCAACTTAACTTGAGAGGAGGTGGTGCCTCCATTTCACTGTGATTGGTTGATTGTTCTTTCCACGCCATAATGTTAACAACATGTCCTCAAATAAGCCTGAATGAAAATGGACCTACTCCAACATTGTCACTTTTGGTCTAATCTTAATATAAATTAAGTTAACGTGACTTAAAATCCAAAACTGTATGCGAGTTGTTTTTTTTGTTTTTTTTATCAACCTCTCAGTTCTTCTAAAATTAAGCTGTACTTTTCAGACTGTCTTGATCAGACAGACACGGGACGACGGGCCTCCAGAGCAATACCCGTTCATGGTGCCATGGCAGAGCAGGCAGCTTGGGGAGCCATGGCGGAGCAGACAGTCCAGGAGGCCATGGCGGATCAGACAGTCCAGGATGCCATGGCGGAGTAGGGAACTCAGGAGGCCATGGGGGATCAGACAGTCCAGGAGGCATGGCAGAGCAGCCTCCAAGGCCGCGGCCACCTCTACGGCTGAAGCCCTACTACCCACCCCCCCAAAAAAAAAATACTTTGAGAGGTTTATAGGCATCTTGGCAGGAGTGGGGTCCTGAGGGCGTTCTGAAGAGTGGGCAACGGTGGGCACCTTGAGGCGTGGGCACAGGAGGATTTTGCAGGGTCCTTGAAGCCCTCCTTGTGGGCAAAACTCGGGGGACTGAATCCCTCGAGCTGTAGGGGAAAAGGAAGTCTGGAGATACGAAACAAATTCGGGATGTGATTGGGGGGTGGTGCGGCAGGAAAGCGCCTACGCTAGGCCTATGAAGAGGGGCGGGGTAGATCGAGGAAGCGATGAGGAGAACACTAACCACTACTTCCGGCGGCCATTCGAGACAGTAGAACACGTAGCGACGGAATTCACGAACTACACTATCGGGCACTAGACTCGTAAAGAAGAGCAAAACAGTAAACTTACTGCACCGCATCGCCAGAGCTGATAAAGCGTGACGTATGACGGCACCTGAGACAGCGCAACAGAACTCTCCGAAGAGCGGAAGCTCGCTGAAGCGACCGCGTCACCCGCTCTGCCTGACTTCCCCCCGAGACGGTCGGCAGGCTTGTCTTCGGATGACCGGTGGCTTGAGAGCCATAGTCCGGCGTGCATTGACAACTGTGCGACCGGCTCGCTTGACAGCAGGGCGGTCCTCATACCGCGGGGGAGAAAAACAGGAAAAAAAGACTATTCAAAAAGAAAACAAAAACACAGGAGAAGGGGCGCCGCATCGACTGTATTAAAATATTCTGCTTGTTAACTTTATCCTATTGCCACGGGGAGCGCGGAACGAGGACGAAGGAGACCGAGGTGAGTAAAGTAAATTCTAAAGACTTTAATTAACTCAAAGCTGGGAACACAGGAACAACGGGAAACACAGAACACGAAATTACATTTAACCCTGGACGGGGTAAACGCGGGGCAGAACACGTCATTTAAATACACAAATAACTAATTAAACCCATCTGAACCAGTAGAACTAAATAACAGGAACATGAAAAAACAAATATGGCCATAATAAAATACTGAACCCGTGGGGAGGAAAACACAACAGTTAGACACTGGAACCGAGTCTGAAAGTATGTGTGTAGTTATGTATATAATAAATTTACACTGTACACATACATATATTATGTAAAAAAAAAACGTTTATTTTGGATGCGTTTAATCATGATTAATAATTTGACAGCACGAAAAATAACATTATATCTTTTGCTTGTTCACAGTTTAAGGTAAAATACAGTTCCAAATCTACAAGAACTGCACAAAGGGGACTTTGTAGCTGAAAGCATGATCAAAAAATATTTAATAAACACAAAGGGAATTTTATATCATGAAAAGCTCACATAGTGTGCTAACTGACTTTGAATACACTAATACATTTCCCTCTGCTGTGAGTATTTGCAACAATTTAATAGGTTTAATGTATTGTATTTTTAAGGGGTTACTATGAGGGTTTTTCTCCTTTCCATTTTTCACTTTGCTAGCATTGCCAATAATAGCTTTATCAGTCTGTATATTTTTACACACCTGTCCAGTCCACAAAGTGACCTTTTACACTGGCCTTTTAAATGAATCTCCAAAAATGTCCCTGGCTATTTGGACTTTATATCCATTTACTCTCTGTGAGCTCTTTAGCATTTAATAAGATCCTCCGCAGGCAACCACTCTTAATCAAATAACGTTTTGTGCATTTTCAGCTCTTTTTGCTTTTTATAAATGAAAGTGATGGCATTTTAATAGGTGGGTGTGTGCAGACACGAGGAGACAATCGCCTCTCATTGAGTGCAGGGGGACAGGCTGGAGACAACGTGAGTTATTACTCCTCCCCACCCTCTGCAAAAACACTCCCTTAAATTCACGGGTCGGTGCAGCAGGCCCTGTGGAGAGCCTATGCGGTCTAAGCACTCCGCTCTGCTCGCATACACTTCCTGTTGCCACATGATGGATATGCAATGATCACTTAAAACCACAGTGATGATAAATTAATGAATCAAGATCTGCATTAATCAACGAGTGGCCATTACAGAGAGATGAATGGAAAAGCAAAAAGTTCCCTCTCTAATGATGAAGTGCCAACTGTTTAATAGTGGACAAGGCGAGTGAAGGAAATTACACACAAGGGATTCATGCATCATTTTAGAAGATATTAATATTTCACCCCCTCTCTTTCCTGACCTCCCCCCATCTCCCGACTTTACACTCTGCTGCCGTTAACAGGCGTAATCAAAATTCATTACCAGCCAAACCGGCCTGATTAAACATAACAGACTCAGTTCACAGGCAGACACTGCACTCAGACTCCCCTCACCCCCATCCTCAATCTATCCAGACCCTCAGAAACCAGAGTGGACAAGACCTCTTTGAGAAATGGGCTATTATCGCCATTAAGCAAACATATTAAATGCTCATCAGATTCAAGTGGAGCCACAGAGATACTGAAGTGCTAAAGGATACATATCAGCGTATTTATCATTGTCAGGGGTGGGAGATAATGTGTACTCGCGCATTATTATAAATTAATTAATTTGTTTGTTTTGACCCAGGAGCTTTCATAATTCCTGGAGAGAACTATCCATTAGCATTTCTGTTCATCTTAATGGCAGTTGCTCGGCTGGCAAAATCTGCAGTATCTAAGATGTAAATGTCATGTGACTAATCACTGTTGAGCAGGGTTATTATAGTTAACTAAAAGTAGAACTGAACTAAAATGAAAACCATTATAAAATAAATGATGACTGTAGCAAATCAGCTCATGGAAATATGAATAATTACCCATAACTAATTATGATTAATTATTAATACTTTAGATCCACTGTAGATATTTAGCTGACCGCTGAAGAGAGTAGGAAAAAAGAAATCAGGGTCAACCGTCTTGTTAATTCTAAGAACGTTAATTTCCTGGTAAAAGGAAATAACTTCTTACTGTACAATTCTACAAAAGCTTGTAATGTATCCGCCTGATTATTGACTCCGTTTATGAGTAAACAATGAACACGTCAAGTGTGGTACAAGTAAGGTTTTATTAACTACATAACACTTAAACTAGTCTAACATACTAAATAAACACATAAACTGGTCTAACACAAACATACACACACACACACACATACAGTTGTATAGGAAAGGGTTAAAGTTTAGCACTAAAGTAAGAGACATAAGGAATGACATTTATGTAACCATTTTGCATATTCAGCAGATCTAAAACCTGAGGGAAAACTTCAGATTCTTAGTTCAAACAAACCTTGTAAAAAGGTGTAACTGATACTTAATGCATCAATTAAATCGACTCAGTTTGATACTTGCGTATGTCTGAAAGAGATTCCTGATGCAAATCTTAAAGCTTCCCGTAGATCTTTTCTGAATTCGGGTCGATGAGAAGAACCGGTTTGAGTCAGTGTTACTTGATGAATGAAAAGGACTAGGCCTGAGCCTGGCACGAGCTTTGGTATCCTTGAGCGTTTCTCACATCTTCATCTTAGAATCTGACCGAACCACCGACTGGGCGGTTCACATGGAGTGTGGTCTTTTAAAGCCTGCAGAGATTCGCGCCTCTCAAGATGGGTTTGTCCAATGATGAAGGCTGAAATCCCAAGCGGGAGGTGGGAAATACTGGGGATTTTTATGACTCTTGTTGTCTGTAAGCCTGGTACTTTGCATATGTAATTCGCTGGAGTGTAGAGGCACAAATTAGTACCGATTCTTATAACATCAATATGTTGCATAGGTATCAAACTATAATGTACACGCTTGTTTCGATCATAAGAAGACAAATTCATAGATACTAAACAAGGTAAGATAGTGAGGTTAATTAACATAGTGGTCTATGATAAATGAATGAAACCAGCATACACGACACCAGACCATATACAGAACGAGTAATGGTATACACAATTACCAAATATTGGTATAGCACTCAAAGAAATGTTTTCTATGAATTAATTAGAGAACATCCATATTCTCTGGGCATTGTGTCCTTTCATCATGAGTAAAATGAGGGAGTTTCCTCCCTACATTCCTTTTAGAGTCCTAAACCCTGGAGTATCATGATTAGTTGCCATGGTGATCAAGGTGGGGGATGGTGTTCAGCTTTTTTTCAGCCGAAGCCCTGGAATCCAGTCTATTGAATGAGGGGACTGTGACGATTTTTTAATCTAATGAATAATTGATTTGTTTTAAATGCACAATAAAAATTAGTGTGAATCGGCTGCGGTCGAGACTCTAAACAATGACTGAAATAAAATATAAAATAAAGTGTTTTTTACTTTGGCTAGTTGCCATGCAACTTTCTCAAGTTTAATTATAGTTACTCCAGGTGCATATTGCCTTGATATACTAAAATAACTAAAATATACTCTATAGACATGATGGCAACAAAAGAACGCACAGATGAGTCCTCACTAGGCACTTATCATGAGCTATGATGTGAAAATCAGTTGGCAAGGAAAATTATAAAGTCCTCCAAACAGAATGGGTCACTCTTAAAATAACTACTGTAATATAATGATTCCCCTCCTAATAAATCACTGCAAAATTTAAAACAAAAAACATTGTCAGTACCATTATATATATATATATATATACACAAAATTGTGGTACGGAACAAGTATTCAGACCCCCTTAAATTGTTCACTCTTTTGTTATATTGCAGCCATTTGCTAAGATCATTTAAGTTCAATTTTTTTTCCTCATTAATGTACACAAATCACCCCATATTGACAGAAAAACACAGAATTTTGACATTTTTGCAGATTTATTAAAAAAGAAACTGAAATATCACATGGTTTTAAGTATTCAGACCCTTTGCTGTGACAACTCATATATTTAACTCAGTGGCTGTCCATTTCTTCTGATCATCTTGAGATGGTTCTACACCTTCATTTCTTCATTTGAGTCCAGCTGTGTTTGATTATACTTATTTGACTTGATTAGGAAAGCCACACACCTATCGATATAAGACCTTACTGCTCACAGTGTATGTCAGAGCAAATGAGAATTATGAGGTCAAAAGGAACTGCCTGAAGAGCTTAGAGACAGAATTGTGGCAAGGCACAGTTCTGGCCAAGGTTACAAAAAAAATTTCTGCTGCCCTTAAGGTTCCCAAGAGCACAGTGGCCTCCATTCCTTAAATGGAAGACTTTGGGGATGACCAGAACCCTTCCTAGAGCTTGCCGTTCCGGCCAAACTGAGCTCTCGGGGGAGAAGAGCCCTTGGTGAAAGAGGTAAAGAAGAACCCAAAGATCACTGTGGCTGAGCTCCAGAGATGCAGTCGGGAGATGGGAGAAAGTTGTAGAAAGTCAACCATCACTGCAGCCCTCCACCAGTCGGGGCTTTATGGCAGAGTGGCCCGACGGAAGCCTCTCCTTAGTGCAATACACAGAAAAAAAAAGAACACCTGAAGGACTCCAAGATGGTGATAAATAAGATTATCTGGTCTGATGAGATTAAGATAGAACTTTTTGGCCTTAATTCGAAGCGGTTTGTGTGGAGAAAACTAGGCACTGCTCATCACCTGTCCAATATAGTTCCAACAGTGAAGCATGGTGGTGTCAGCATCATGCTGTGGGTGTGTTTTTCAACTGCAGGGACAGGACGACTGGTTGCAATCGAGGGAAAGATGAATGCGGCCAAGTACAGGGATATCCTGGACGAAACCCTTCTCCAGAGTGCTCAGGACCTCAGACTGGGCCGAAGGTTTACCTTCCAACAAGACATGACCCTAAGCACACAGCTAAAATAAAAAAGGAGTGGCTTCACAACAACTCTGTGTGACTGTTCTTGAATGGCCCAGCCAGAGCTTTGACTTAAACCCAATTGAGCATCTCTGAAGAGACCTAAAAATGGCTGTCCACCAACGTTTACCATCCAACCTGACAGAACTGGAGAGGATCTGCAAGGAGGAATGGCAGAGGATCCCCAAATCCAGGTGTGAAAAACTTGTTGCATCTTTCCCAAAAAGACTCATGGCTGTATTAGATCAAAAGGGTGCTTCTACTAAATACTGAGCAAAGGGTCTGAATACTTAGGACCATGTGATATTTCAGTTTTTCTTTTTTAATAAATCTGCAAAAATGACAGCAATTCTGTGTTTTTCTGTCCATATGGGGTGCTGTGTGTACATTAATGAGAAAAAATTTACTTAAATGATTTTAGCAAATGGCTGCAATATAACAAAGAGTGAAAAATTTAAGGGGGTCTGAATACTTTCCGTACCCACATTATATTACAAATCTAAAGCATTTACTTTTACTCTTAGTTACAGAGTTAAAAAAATTTCATCAGAATAAATTAGAAATTAATGTTGTTTGCATAATATAATATAAATATAATATCAATTAAAAAGATGTTTGTACTCATTTTAAATGTCAGTGAATGGAGAAAGATGCCTTTTGTGTTCAAAAGGTGTAATTATGACATCTACCAGCAGGGGCTAATTGGGCCGTGATAAACTCCAGGCTGGCACCACGCATCAATTCAAATAATTTCTTTCTTTCTTTCTTTATTTGTTTGTTTGTAATTTAAAACATTTATTTTGCATTTAGTGGGACAATAGTCAAAACAATTAGGGCAAAAGTTTTATAAATATTTTGTCAAAATAATAGAATATGTTGTGTGCCAAAAAAAAGAAAGAACAGATTTTACACTCATTTTGTTGTGTGCCAAAAAAAAAGAAAGAAAAGATTTTACACATTTTGATTGCCAGTAAATGGAGATAAATGTGTTCAGAAGGTGTAATTATGACATATTCCAGCAGGGGCCATGCTAATTGGCTAATTGGGCCATGCTAACTAGCTGAGCCTTAAATTATTTATTTATTAATTTATTTGTTTGTCTGTCTTTTCAGTTAAAATGTAGCCACATAACATTTCCTGCACAGCAGATATCTGCTGTGTAACAGTGTTGTGAAAAGCATCACACAGTAAGTTTTATTGTCATCCTTGTATACTGCAGCGTTGCCGGTTTCGCAGGAGGCAGGGAGCTGGCAGGCCTGCAGGAAGTAGAATTGTGACCATTTAAAAGCAGGTACGGAGGGGAGTATCAGGAGAGGGATGCTGTGACCTCTCTAGAAGCCAGTCCAATCGCTTTCTCATCATATCAGTATTTCAAAACACTGTTGCCTGCCCCGGCTGCTCTTTTCTTCGGCTCGTGCTCCATCTCTGTTTACTCTTCTCTCCTTCGTTCTCTATCTCTCCTTCCCTTTTTCGCCTATGTGTGTGCACATACGTGTAGCCTTCTGTGAGAGGATGTGAGGGGAACTGAAAGGATATTATATTTTATTGTATCTGTCATTTTGCTTCTATCTACTATATGACTTCTTAATCCATCTGAATGCATAGAAGATAATGTTTTGGGCAAAATAACATAAGAGGGAAGATAGACTCCCAAGGACCAATATCTTTATTGCTTGGAGGATAAACGGATTATGTCAGCCGTTTTCTACCGCTGACAGCTTTTCTTATTAACCGATTTTATTTTTAATCTGCCGAGGAAGAAATGCGGTTTTATGTCACAATAAAACGCTGGTCACATCTAATGCTGCCCTCAAACAAACAGATTTCTCAAAGCCTTGCTGAAAAATTTGAAATAACTTTAAAGAGGGATTTTTGGTGGAGAAAGCGGGCAGAAATTCTTTATCCACAAGCTTGTTCAACTGAGAAGTCAAAGATTTGTGAAGTTAATGTTGTGCTTCATTTTTGGTTAGCAATGTAATACAGTGGAATCGTTTGTTCGTTTTGTTGATCATGTGGCTCCAGAATATCTCCATCATAGCCAAACGAATGTGTGGTTAATCATAATAATATAAAATTATGGGAATCAAATTTAGATAGATAGTCTATCATTAAATTACTTGTTTATAAACTTATCGTCCTTCAATGTGTGTTTAGTGTACAGTAGATGGCTATGAGAGTGCATATGCTATGTCATATGAGATTATGTGCATGTGTGTGCGCTCAGGAGATGCCAGGGATCATCTCAAATGAAACCATTTGGGCAGATTTATATGAAATGGTGTTGGATATATGCGCAGGGAGAGCTATCATTAACCCCAGGGCTTTCCCCTTCTGCTCTCCTCTCTCATTTCATGCTCCTGATCTGAGGGTGTGAATTAGCCATCACCTCCGGCAAGCCAACTCAGTTACCGGCTGGACAACATGAAAGAAATACACAGAGCTGCATAAAGAATCCTCTCAAAGCCTCCTCCCTTCCTCCACCTCCCTCTTCTCCCCCTCTCTCCTCGGTAACGTAGAGGGGGAGACCTGTGTCGGGCCCACGATGTCTACGCAGGCTCACCTTGGCCTGGGCCAGCTGCAGCTGTGTTGTGAACGGTGTGATTTACATGGCTCTTTTAGAGCCGAGGATTCAGCAGACGCTATTGTCCTTCAGCGCTCGGCAAGTGGAGAAAGAAAAATTAACTTTGTGACATCTCATATTTGAATGTGACACATAAATGCTGGCTATAACCATGAGCATGGGGGGGGGCTCTAAACTTGAGGCTTGTGCAGCACCACTGGGGGCATACATCTTATGATTGCTAGACAAAAAGAGTAGGCGTTTATTTTGGGGGGGGGGTAAGGGACTTTCACCTTAACACATCGGATATGAAATGTTTCCTGTGAAATTTCTGTCTTTATACCTTATATTTATAATTGGCATCATCCAAGGTTTGTGCATGAAAGCAATTTTTATTTTTCTGTGAATGTAGTTGTACATTTTCCTACTATTATCCTGCATCCTCATTCAATAGGAGCCTGATTTGAAGAATTTGTGGAACACTTATTGGGATGGGTCTGAATAGTGCCTTAACCCATTTGGGGGTCTCCCAGTCAAACTTTCAGGTGTCACCATGAGCTCAAATTTTTACCATTATTCTGTGTTTACTCCTCGTTGCAATGAGTCCCATTTTTACCATTCAAAATCGTAAAATATATTGTTAAATATTAAACATCTTGTCAGATTTTTTATCAAATGTGACATATGTTCAGAACATTTCTATAATGTAATAATCTTTAGATGTTTGCCATTATTATGAATAATTTAGGCCACCCATTTTATTACGAAAAAGTGCTGATAGAACTTTTAATGCGTACATCATCAGTGTTTGGGGCCCCTTAAAAAAAAAAGGGGGGGGGGGGGGAAATTAATGTAAAATTCCTTAAATCGTTTTGTTGTTTGTGTTTTCTGTGCTATTACTATGCTTTTGTATAACTATGTTATACTGTTTATTGGGGGGGTGCACATGGGGGGGTTAATTTCTCTAAATCATACGTTTGTTCCAAACCCGCAAGACCTTCATTCATCTTCGGAACACAAATGAAGATATTTTTATGAAATCCGAGAGCTTTCTGACCCTCCAAAGAAACTACCACGATCACAGCCCAGAAAGGTAGTATGGACACAAAATAGTCCATGTCACATCAGTGATCAAATGAGAAGACTTTTTGTGCACAAAAAAAAATTATAAAATATATTTGTTCTACTAATTTCTTCGCTACTTTGGGGGGGGGCGGTGTGCCAGTTTTTTGGACCCATTGAGAGTACCACGATGCGTGGTGTGCTTCCTCGCTTGCACAAGGCTCAGCGCATCCAGGTTCTTCTCAGAAGCAGCTCCTGCATAAGTATTATTATATTATAATTAGATTATATTCTATTATATTATATCATATCATATCATATCATATCATATCATATTATATATTAGAGGCTGGTGTTATTGTATGCTGTTGATAGGATCACACACACAAACATGTCCTATATGGAAAATAACTTTGTTTTGTGACTGAGTGAGATGATCTTCATTGGATGAGAAGGCTTGCATCCCTCCTAATGTTATTATGGTCAGTAGAGCCCAAACTATCACCTTTACTGAGTCTTACAGTCAAATTACACTATATATTACTCACAGCTCACTGTGCAAAGGAAGGTTTCAGGAAGTAGCCATTACTTAAAAAAAAAAACATGAACTTTTTTTTTATTTAACTTCACATGCATGTTGATGTAAACAGCTCAGTCAGTAGTTATAGATTTTTTTTTACATCATTGATTTTAGGACCCCGAAATGCATTACATTTGTTTTTGACTGAGGCATTGAAATAAGACTATTCCCATATGTTTCCATAATGCATATGTTATTGTCAATATTTCATCATGTTATTTATACGGGATGTTATAATATAAAAGCCAAACAGGGTATGCATTGATGTTGACACGCAGAGCGTGTAGTGAGATGTCTTTGTCAGGATTACTGGGGAGTGTATAGCTTTCGCTCTAAGTCTGCCATCCCTCTGTGTATCATAACCCAACTTTCAGCTGTTTGCATCTAATTTGTGTTTTTAATTGCAGAAGTTTGATTAAACCCAGCCCCAAGTGTTAAATGGCATTAGGCACAGCCATATGTTTTGGTGGCAAATATGCAGATATCCATGTTCATTTTCTTTTTCTCGTTCGAGGCTTCCTTTTGCGTGTGAAGTGGCTACGATTGCATCTGCCCTAACCTAACTTAATGTTTCCTGAGTTGTGCTCGCTTTCTCTCTGTGACCTTTAATCTTAGACGTACAGAGTGCTCCCAACTATCATGGTTGTCAGTTTGAAAATTGTAATCTCCTCTGAAAAGTCTTTGCGAGTGGAGCTGGATTACTCCGAGATAATTAATCATATTCAGTCGCATGAAAACAAATTTTGTTTACATGTTTAGGATTACGCGCAATGAGCGGAAATGAGTAAAATTCTGCAAGGAGCTCTGTAAGCAAGGTAAAGCGTTTAGCCGCAAAGGATGATCGCACAGGCAGAAATGTTGAAGGAAAATAAAATTCTAAATGGCTCATTGAAGCCGCCTCAGGGTTTGAGACGCACTTTCTTCTGAAAACCTGGGCAGTGAACCAGGTGAGCTGCCTTTGACTGAAATGAAAAATATGAAGAATCTTTTTATTCTTTTCACATTCATGCCGGACTTCTCCATGGGCCCTCTTTTAATTTTGCCAAATCCGGTTCTGGTTCTGTTTTTTCCTCATTGAAAAGAACATATTCTTCTGAAAAAGAAGAGGGAAAAATCAGTTCCATTTTCAATTACCCCCATCTACTTCACCTTCTCCCTCCTCCCCAAATCTGCCTCCCTCGGAGAAAGAAAGCAGCCGGAGGTGGGGGGTTCGCTTTTCACTGGCATTGCGGCCCCCCTCCTTCTCTAATTCATCCAGGCCTCCACTTTTATGCATGAAACACAGAAGTAGATTGAAAGCATTCAGTGGCCATTCAGACACTGAAGAAAAGAGATTCTCTGAGCTTTATTAGATATGAAGATCTACAATAAAAATCAATTTCTGGCCTCTTTATGCAGTTTAAATGACAAAGCTTCCACCCATTCAGCAGGCATTGTGTGGCAGAAAGTAATTCTGCAGCAGTGGGCGAGACAAGAGCCCTGTATACTTTCTGACCCGATTGCAGATTCTAATATGATACAGACCTACTGAGATAATGGCAGGCACTTAATATCATCTGTGGAGAGGAAGAAAAAGTTATCTGATATCTTTTGGGGGGTTAAACACTTTCATGGTCAGAATATTAAGTAGACGAAGACGGATGAGGATTTCTCTGAACGTGGTCCACCTGTATCCCAGAAAACAGCTGAAAATGTAAGTCTGCTGTAAAGTGAGAACTCGTGACAGAGTGCTCAGGCTACTATCTTTTGCTTTCCTTCATGTCTGTGGCGCTACAGTCAATGCTGAGAAGAAATTGCACATATGTGCTTGTCTCTGGCTATTTATTTGTTTGATTACATGAATATGACATTTGGTTTGATTTTCCATCATCTAATTAGTCTGTAATATTTATAATCCATCAAATTAAACAAATAATTCACTTTAGAGAAATGCATTTTGAATGCTTTTAGCACTATTTGGTGGGTGGCAAGTCAAGTAGGTAGCCAGTGATTTTCTTAAAAATGTGTTACATTCCAATAGCACGATAGTGCCCTGTGATTTGGACTTGACAGAATATTTGGCCACCTTAAGTGAGATTCCAAATCATATGGAGCGTATATGTATATCCTGTCTGAAGGGAAATTTACACACAGATAAAATACAGCAGTTGAGTGTCGAGTGTTTTTATTCAGTTCAGTTTACTTTACTTACAGCTGCAATTTTCTGGTCTGGTTTATAATGGCAGTTTATATAAAAATTGTGAGATGCGACCCTTATAATGATGGGCAGTTTGGATACAAATATGTTATAAAGTAACCAAATCATATTTATTTTCATTGCAACACTGAAAAATGCCTTAAAAGAAGTCAGTACAGCAAAAAAAATAAATAAATAAAAACATAAAAATAAAAAAATACTATTCTTTACATTGAGCAAGTTAAGGACTGTTCACACAATGTACAATAACTAAAAAGATAACCAAGAAGTTAAAAAAACTGCTCTCTCTCTAAAAGAACAGTAGACTCCACACCACAGCTATAACAACAACTTCACAGAAGAACAATATTGTTGGAATTACTTTTAGAGCAGCCAAACAGAATTCTTCTTACTTTAAAACACATACTGCAGTTACAGTATGTCCACAAAATGCAACTGAAGCATATGCATTGAATTAATAAACTTAACTTGGTCCCACTTGGGTGGCCTTAACTACTATCAACAAATAAGTACAGTGTAATTATTGTGTTCATATTGTATTGCAAACACTTTTGCTGCTATTGAGGTGGGATATGGGTAAGGTTAGGGACAAGTTTGGTGGTATAGGTTTAAGGACGAGTTAAGGTGTAAGGGAAGGGTCAACAGTGTAATCATAAATTTAATTGCAGAAATTAATTACAGATTTAATTAATATGCATGTATTTTTTTAAATGTAAGTAAAATGTAAAAACATGTTTGTACACAATAATGCATTGTATCAAATAATTAATTTAAATGTAAGTACATAGTTAAGGCCATCTAATATAAAGTGGGACCCATAACTTTAAATGTTGGCATTATTGGTCTCTACAGTGTTATCATTATATTTAATAATATACTATATAAATATAGCCCCCTACATATCTACCTCACTATGTGGAAATATTGCAGAATGCCACCCAAGTTTCCCGCAAAGAAAGAAGGCTGGTTTCAGTAACCGCAGTTAGTGTTGAAGCAGCATGTCAGGGAGACGTGTGTGTTTCTAGGCAAAAGCAAAAGCACATTATTTGGCCTTCCAGAAGTAGATGCAATTAGGAATCATTAGATTTATTTACAACAGATGGACGACCGTTTCGTGAACCTAGGAGAGGAGGTAATTCTGACTTTGCTATGATAATCTGGTGCTTCTGAATCAGCTACTTTTTTGTTATTAGTTTAAGTATTTGCTAATGACTGTTCAAATACGGAGTTTTGCGCATCGTGTGTGTGCGCACGCGCGAGAGAGAGAGAGCACGAGAGAGAGAGCGCGCGCGCCGCGCGTAGAGGAGAGACAGAGGCGCCGCGAGAGAGAGAGGGTCACATCACAGTGGAGTCAGCTGTCTTAACCGTGGCTTGTGTACTGCAAACACATACCAGCTTCATCACTCTGTCACGCGACTCTGTTCCCCCACTTTCGGGTTCTGTCTTTACATTATTTGAAATATGAAAGCTCGCGATATGGTAAGTGCGTTACATTTCGACGAGGGTGCTTGTGGTGTTTCGTAGCCAATCACCCTGCACTGGGGTCAGCTGGCCAATCATAGCATACCTGCGCTTGTGCTAAGGAGGGACTTTGTCGAAAACGCGCGTAGGGTTGAGAGTAGGCTGGCCATAGAGAACCATACCATTATATAACAATAGGGGTAGTAATGAAACTAAATGTTTTTTTTTAGACATTAAGCATGTCAACATATCTGTTTACCCAAATCCACAAATAATGATCTTTAAAAAAGCATCATATGACCCCTTTAAGTGTAAGTTTACTTAAAATTGCCTAGTAGGGTTAAGGTTAGAATAAGTTGACATCTACTTGCAAAGTTACTTATAGTCAGTAGAATGTCTGGAAGACCATCACAATAAAGAGTTAGCAGATATTAAGCAGTTACCAAAATATTAATAGGTAAATACTCAAGTATGCACTTATACAGTACATTTATACATATTCATAAGCAGCTGGTGTTCTGAAGTGTTAAACTTTTGCTAAACTTGCTTTTTGCATAGTTTCAGAATACTTTAGATTAGAACCTGACTTATGTTGGCAGAGCACCTTGTGACACCCACAAACACATTGGGCCGTACAGGTTGTAAACTCAGCCTGACGTAGGGCTTTGACAGAGACCATGTGGTTGCAGGAGGAAAAAAAACCTCTTCCTGAACAAGCCTAACAGTGCTTATCTGTTTTAAGAGCCCAGCTGTGCTAATAGCATAATTCAATAGAGGAGGAGCAGTCTACTTCACAGTGCCACAAAGTTAATCTGATTGAGTTTAACAGGAAATTAAAGGCAAGACTGGGCTCATGTTAGTTTTAGGCACATCACCAGAATAGGGTTTCAGCCGCCTGGTAGATAAGCACTTTAAGACAAGCTGTAAAAGTATATGATGCCTTTTCTCTCGCAATAAAAGTATCTGGGAGTACTAAACATTTTCTTCCTTTTCAGCCTTTTCATTACTCAAACGCTGATCAGCCCAAAAGCCGGGCCTAAAGCCATTATTCAATGTTTCTATGATGTGTCCTTTCACACTGGCTGCTTTTTCACCGGGAACTACAAGTTAATTGTAGCTCTACAGCAACAGATTAACCGAAGCGTTTGTCACGTTTTTTTCCCAGCGTCAAGATAAACGATCGGAGGTGTTCTAATGAAAAAGGACTTTGGCTGCCTGTGTGTCCGTCTGCGACGCAGACATGCCGATGAATTGGCATTGCGAATTCCATCTCCAAGGGCAGAGGAATAAATATCAGTTCCAGACTTCTTTCCTCCACGTCACTGCAGCCGCTACAGTCAAGCGATTGTTTTATTTTAAAGTCTTGACTGCAAGACAAGCTCCTATTTTAAATTAAACTTTCAAGGTCTCTGAGTCATTTATTTTTGTCAAAAGAGAGCCAGAATGAAATTCCGGGTAACAATAATAAATCCTCGGCGGACATAAATAAGTGACAATAACTTCTCTCGGTGTCCTACCACGACACTCGCTGTTTGTTTGTTCGTGCGGCAGCATGAGGAAAATCCAAGACATCCAGATTCCTTTTCAAAGACTTAAGACTTGGAACAAATTCCGCTTGAAAGGGTTTGTGTCTTAGGTCCTTTGTCTAGGAATCTGCCGTCCTCAGGTAGGTGTGACTTAGATACATGTCCTCAGGGAAATGGCTTCTCTTCTGGCAGCTGCTGACCGCTCGGCTGTGACCGCTGGGGCTTGATTGAAAGATAAATAAACCAAGGTGTCCCTGTGGCTTGAGCTCAAGTGAAGAACGGTGGAATACTGGTTTTGCCAAAGACATCTTGCAATGCCCTGGAGAACACAGCACTGCATTGACTGAAAACAAAGATGCTATTAGCTAGCTTAGGCACTATCTTCTCTCCACACTACACCTCCCATGACACCGCACACTCCATTCAGGCCTGCATTTTTACGCTTCTATATATTTATTTATTTTTGTTGCGTTCCCTTTTTCTGCGTTTTCTAAGAAAAACACATCCTTAAAGGGATTATGTTGTTCTGTAGAAGTTAAATAATTATCAATGCTTATTCCCTTCTGATTAGCCGTGCACTCTCTTTTGCTCAAACGTAAACTGTATTATTAAACTGCATTTTTGGAAATCGAAAGGCTTTTTGGATTTCATCCAGCAGATAATGCTTTTCAAACAGGATAATAAAAAGGTGACTGTTCATCTCAGGGTTCGCTTACCTGACTGAGTTAAAGGGATAGTTCACAAAGAATTGTTTCCTCGTCATGTCTTTCCAAACCCATACAATTTCGAAAATAATGAATGAGAACTGGGACTGTCAAGCTCCAAAATGTCAAAATAGCACCCCTAAAGTATCATACAAGTAGTAGATGGCTTGTGCGTTGTATTTCAAGACTTCTGAGCTTTATAGTGTGAGGAACAGGCCGATATCTACAAAAATCTAAGATAAGGTTCTGGCAGAAAATTACCAGTACATTTTCCTTTAAGTTTACAGACATTTCTTCAATCCTAAAACACAACACAATGCAAAGCATAATTAAAAAATATGGGTAAAACACCTGTGGAAAAATTTGTATGAAAAATCCCTTCATATTAGCACTGTTCTCTGTAAAAAAAAAGAGCATAGGATTTGTTGTAATTTGTGAATTTTTTAGCAATTTCTGAGTGAAAATAAGTTTCAAAGAGATGGCATACTGTATAACACATTAAATAAAATATTTTCTCTAATAATCTTTATTTATTAAACTATGAAAAAACACTTTTACAGTGTGCATTGTGTCATGCTTTTATAACTTTCCTTAGAGTGTAAGTTATTCACTGATAATCTTGACATCTGCCCATGTGTTCATGTGAGAAGTAGCGATGTCTGATATGAGGATGAATTGTTCTTTTCAGTTCTATCTTTTCAAAGAATTGGTTGAATCAGTGTATACAACAGGTCTGAATGATTTGTTTACAAATCAGATCACTAGTCCAACTTACTGACTCATTGGTCCAGTCGCAACAGTTAACAGCTCATTGAAGGAGAAGATTAAGAGTGAAGAATTATTTTGAAGACTCTGGAATATTGAAGATTTTATATATTTTATACTTTTAGGATGCTTTGGCGACATTTTTTAAGCTTGAAAGTCAGTCAGTCTCTATCCAACATGATTGCAAGGAGAACAGCATAATTCCGAACTTCTCTTTTAGTGTTTCAGGGAAAGTCAGACAGGTTTGGAATGACATGAGGTTGAGTAAATGATGACACAATTTTTGGGTGAACTAATCCTTTTTATCATTGTAGGCACAGAGAGAATTAAATCAAATGGTGAGATGCAAGAAAAACATGCATAAAACAAAGTGATGACTGACAATAAGGGTATTATCATGATAAACAAAATACAGTTACTGTCATATTTGGCTGCAGTAATCACACACAATTGTCAAAATAAAGCAAATCCCACTCTTAGTGTGTTGGACAAAGCTGACAGTATTGCTCTGAGGTGCCATATTCTCTTCCTTTCAGTCCTGTAAACAAAAAAGTGGGTAGCACAGCAAATGCATTTTAAGGATTGCCAAAGCATGATCGACACTTGCATAGTCTACAGGCATCTTGACACCAATCATTTACATAAACATTGTGTGGCACACAACATTATTTTGCATCCTAGTTTAAGTATGTCTATTTATTGAATTATGCAAATTGATTCTAAAATATTCATCTTTTGTCTCTCGTCACACATGACAAATGACAAGGAACAACAATGATCATCAAAATGCAAACATCTGAGTCATTTATGAAACATGATAATGAGTGAATCCAGAGGGAAAACATATTTTCCGAAAGGGTGTGACAATGGAAACTGCGAGAGATGTTCAATGATGGTATGCGGGTGACACAGGGACACCGTTTACTAACATGTTACCTTGACATCATCATAATCAGTTTTCACAAGCATCTGTCCAGTAATAAATACTGACAAGATCACAATACTCGGTTTGTGAAGTATCAGGCAAAAGAAAAATGGCCTGAATGTGCACCATTTCATCTTGACCAGTTGATGAGAGTATTCGTGATTATTGACTTTTGATTTTGCCCTTCCTCCCTTAAAATCAAGCGTAGCATTAGTTCTGGCAGGTCACGTTAGTCAAGCTCGCATCAGCTGATCCTCATCTACCTATAGAAATACGACACCTATCTAAGCATTCATATATAAGGTCCCTCAGTATTATCAGCAGTTTTCGCATTGCTCAATAGCTAATTGCCCTCCTCCATCCCCAGCTCCTCCTCTGTCAGTCAGGATTCAGCCTTCTGATTATCCTTTGAATCATACTAATTTTAAAAGGTGTACATGAAATTATTGAACTTTAACGATATCTGCAATACATTTTGTTCTGTTCTGTTTATAGTTTCCTGTTCTGGGGGGGGTTATCTAAGTACCAACTTTACCATTTTTTATGGTGAGTTGCCCCTGGGACGTCAGACAGCTGTCCGTGACTTTATCCGCTACGGCCAAAGGCTTAGGCTACATACCCCAAATACTTACCTGCTAGGGCCAGACTCCTGGGCCCGGGGTAGAGCTCAAGGCTTGGAATCAGGAATAGATTCCTTTAAGGGAATACGACCAAGAGCCTGGAATCATACTAGTCTTGGCCTGTCACACAGGGGCTACCGCACGTTCTCTTTGTATGTGCTGAAGGAACTGTCTCAACAGACCCCTAGTAGCAACACCCTGTTAAAGTAGGTATCCAGAGGATACATAGGAGGAGTGGTGCCCAAGGCGGAACCGGGGTTTTCAACCCAGAAAGAGCACAAAGTTGTTGCAAGTAGCTCTTACCGTACAGGATTTTAGAAAAGTGGGCAAAGCATAACGTGCACACTTACCACTTATGTGGATTTTAGAAAGTGGGCAAAGCATAACGTGCACACTTACCAGCTATGTGGATTTTAGAAAGTGGGCAAAGCATAACGTGCACACACTTGAAATACCGTTCTAGGGGTTCTCGTGGCACCCTGAAAGAGCAGCCCATAGATAGAAATAGCGCATCCCCAAAAACGCTATGTCTACGGCTATAATGCTGGAGTGGCTAGCAGTAAATCTGTAGCTGAGGGAGCAAACATCCAGCTCTCAATCGAGAGGGAGCTCAACCTACAGCATGTTCCAATGGTGGAACAGCTAGCAGTTATTTAGCTGAGGGAGCAACACACCCAGTGTCTCAAATCGGGGGGGGGGGGAGAAGTGGGCTCGACCTGCAGCATGTTCCAAAGCTGGAACAGCTAGCAATAATTTACTTAGCTGTGGGAGCAACACACCTAGTTCTCAATCGAGAAGGGGGCTCGACCTACAGCATGTCCCAATGCTGGAACGGCTAGCAGTAGTTTACCTTGGCTGAGGGAGCACAAACCCAGCTCTCAACGAGAGGGGGCTCGAACTACAGCGCGATTGTAGAATCAGAAGGGTAAGCATACTGCAAGCTAGCCAAACACTCAGCGCATCAGGGAGGCAGAGGAAAGGCCTAATTCACCTGATGCTGCTGGTTCCAGGTTCTCTGGAGAAACAGAGAACTCAAACTTTTCATGTGAGAGGAGAACTCTGAATTCAGAGGAATAACGTTGCTCATTCCAGGTAACCCTTTGATAAAGGGGAGCACTGCTCAATACTACCACGAGGACAGCCCATGGAGCGAGGAATCCAACTCCTCAGAGAGGATTGACGCTCGAAAGAAAACACCATACTCACAATAACCCTCAATGGTGAGGGGAGCGATGCTTCCAGAGTGTGTCGACACAGACACACTACTTGAGTGGAGCCCAAGGTACCGTCCTACCAACTGGGCAGAGAAAGGTAACGAGATCAAAATGCGTAACCCTTACCATACAGGATTTTTAGAAAGTGGGCAAAGCATAACGTGCACACTTACCACTTATGTGGATTTTAGAAAAGTGGGCAAAGCATAACGTGCACACTTACCAGCTATGTGGATTTTAGAAAGTGCGCAAAGCATAACGTGCACACTTACCATAGTATTTGGATTTTAGAGTTTTCCGAGCATCTGTTTACAGATACCCGGAAGAACTGGGCCAAACGGGAGAGGCAAGCTCAAATACAACCCTCAAAGGTGAGGGGAGCACTGCCCGAGACAGCATTTACACAGGAATGTTCTCGTAATGCCACCTATGCCTCCAGCTCGATGCCTCAGCAAGAGGGGATATCCTGGTGATCGGGAAACCCCTCAGGGCGACCCAGATACGGTAGACCAGTCAGGGTAGCATGAAAGCGTAACCCCAGCCCGGACGTCCAGGAAATTTTTGCAGTGACGCACCGGGGGCCTGATGATCACGAAGGCTCCCGCAGAAGCCTGTGTTATGGCCGCATGATCCAGGAAGTATGAAGCCGAAACCCGGCTTTTCTTACCGTCTGGACATATATTGACTAGTGAAATAAACACTGCAAGTCGAGCTCCCGGTTTCTGAACCCAGCAGAGGGGTGCTCATCGAGGACCTACCCTAGAAAGGGACAGGAACACACAGGTCCTGAGAAACACTGCAAAGAAACTAGCAGAATGGTTATACACACAACCACCAGCTCATTAGTTTATACACACACATATATGTATTTATATATACATATATTTAGACATACATATATTTAGACATTGATCATACTCACCCACCATGTTTCCTGCTTCGGAGCTCTGTCCGAAGAGGCTCCTAGACCGACCATCATAAGATGGGTCACTATGACGTCCATAAACCAACCAAACTAATAGGTCCCAGGTCATAGAGACTATAATGGCGGCATTTCCCACCACCTTCGGTCAGGTGGAAGATTGTGTTTTCCGGGAATTAGGAAGGTGAAAGAAGGGGCCAGATGTAAACCCCCAAAAGGAAATGAGTAATACTGAGGTTATCAACTCTGTCTGGACAAAAGCCGCTGACGGCCCCTGCTGGATGACAGCCTTTAGGTCTTTTCCTTACCTTCCCTTGACCCGTGATTTCTTCCTACCCCTACCCTCGGTCGGTGGTAGTAGCGCGAGCCGCAACCTTGCCTTCTAGACCCGTCTCTGATCCACTCAAACCGAGACTGGCTAGGCCCCCTGGGTTGTTCGGGCGTCTCTCAGACCTTGACTGTTCGTGAAGGCGCGCTAATCCCGGTCTTTCACAGGTAACCTGATATGCTTGGAGCATCACCTTCGTGTGCAATGAAGCGACAGCCCGATCTGCTGCTGCTGCGTATGCCCTGGCATCCGAGCGAGATGTCAAGGAGGGGAGTCTTAGAGGACGAAGAAGAGAATGATGTGTGCTCCCGGCGCCTATTTATACTATAGTCACACCGGTAGTGACGTCATGGCTGTCACCGGCCAACGTGTTGGTGTTTTTTCAATGTATTCTTCAGACACGGGTCATGACGAGGCGTTCCCCTATAGCGACCCCTAGAGGACACAGTTCAAAGTTCCCATTAAAGGGATCAACATCCTTCTACTGTCTAGGGTAATACTTTGAATTTGAACTTATTTCGAGATCGTTAAAAAAGTGCATTCTATATGAATAAGGATAATATGAACGAAATTCATACATCTGCCATGTGACCTACCAGCATCAGGTGCGTCGCTTCACTACCATTCATAAATCCTCTGCCATGGCCTCATGGAAAAGTAAAGTGTCCATCGACTGCGTACTTCGGAATCCGGGTGGAAGTAATAAGTCATCCGGGAACTTTTTGCCTACTGTTTTCCGAATACCATGAATTCAGACATACTACTTTTTTGTGTACTGTTTTTCACATACCATAGGGAAGTATTTGATTTTGGATGCCGTAAAATACAGTAAAAACAGTAATATGGTGAATGTTTTTACAATTTAAAACTATTTTCTATTTTGATATATTTGTAATTTGACATAATATGTAATTTATCCATGTGATGGCAAAGCTGAATTTTAAATGTCACACGATTCTTCAGAAATTATTTTAATATGTTCATTTAGTGCTCAAGAAACATGTCTTATTGTTAGTACAGTTAAAAAGGGTTGTGCTGCTTAATATTTTGTAGAAACCATGAAACATTTTTTATTTTATTTTTTTATTATTATTTTTTTTTTAATTCTTTGATAAATAGAGTTCAAAACTCTCATTTTTTTCAAATCCAATTATGCCTCTTTCTCCAGAATATTAATTTCTGACATCTAAAGTCACTTTTTTGTCATCTGTCATAATTATGTAATGCCATTAAATGTAATTATTTGAAATAATTATTTGGTATATCATGTAGTTAATTTGATTACAATTTTGAATTGATCAGCAGCCCTAGTTTTTGTTTTAACTCAGGTTTGTGTGTATGATGGCATTGTGAATAGCTGTGGTTTCAAGCCCAAATCCTCCTCAGTGTGTGGACACAGAAGTTTGAATCTTTTCATTGCTCTTAAAGTTTGAGTGCGTACGCAGTGCCAGTTTTCTACGGTTACCACTTCGCTCCCTCGCCCCTCTCTTTTTCAAAAATAAATCAAAGGGGGTATTAGGCAGCAGGGTTATCCCCGCCACTTTGCTGGAGGCTGCTGCTAATCTGTGCGTTTTGGAGAAACGAGGTTAGTTAAGCATTTAAATGGCCCTAGTCCTGTGGTAATTAGGCCTGGCCTAGAGGGAGCTCTGCTTGAGCCACTTGGGCCCTGAAATCAAGCCAGGGAACTAATGCCCTCGCGCACACACAATGATCCTGAACTAATTCCCTGAGTAAACATTTTCTTTCCCTTCTCCTCATGGTGGCTTTCTCTTTAAAGTCCTCAAAGGGCCAATCCCTCTTTCTCTCTTCCCTTCTTCTCATCTTGCTCTCTCATCTTTCTCTGCCACCCGTCCCTCCCTCTGCTAATATTTTTAGAGGACAGTTTTTCTTCTCTAGGTCTCTTCTTTCTTTCTTTCTTTCTTTCTTTCTTTCTTTCTTTCTTTCTTGCACATATCATTAGCATATAAAGGAGAAGGTTTAGAGTTATAGGTACTGTTTTTATGTACTGTTAGTGTCTTGATACATTTTTGGTTGGTAAATTTATTTATGAGCTGCTCATTTAATGTTTGGAATTAAAGACCATTTTTCTTATTATTGACTGATGATGGAATTCATTTAAATGTGCACTTCATCAAGCGCTCCTTTTGTTCGCTGGGTAGTAAAGTATTCCTGTACTTTACTGTTTTACTCGGTGAAAAAATGCTCCAAACTATTCATTCAGTGAATCAGTTGTCCAAATGACACATTAACTGATTCAGACAGTTTTGCCAAATGATTCACTGAAAAGACATTTCAGGTCTAATTTCTAAACAGTCTGCCAAACATACGGTATGCATAACTTGTTTGCTGAAACATTGCAATAAAATTGCTTTATTACTGCAAATCTATGTGATTTATAAAAGTTGTGATTCTACCACCTGTGACATGTAGTTAAACTGTAACACTTTACATTTAATTCACTTTAAGTTTAATTCTTGAACTAAAACCACTAAACCGTTAAAAAAGTGTGGGGGCAGTAAGATTTTTTTTTTTTTTTTTTAGATACTTTTGAAATAAAGTCTATTGTGCTTACCAAGACTGCAATTATTTTTGATCAGAACATAGTAAAAATAGTAATTTTGTGAAATATCATTATAATTTAAAAAACTATTTTCTATTTTAATACATTTTAAAATCTATTCCTGTTTCAGTCGCCATTACTGATCATACTTTGGTGCTCAAGTAACATTTCTTATTATTATTAACGTTAAAAATTTTGCTGCTTAATATTTTTGTGGAAACTATTTTTTTTCCAGGATTTTTTGATGAACAAAGTTCAAAAGAACAACATTTATTTGAAATTGATTTTTATTTTATAACAAATGTAAAAGTATTTGCTGTCACTTTTGAACAATTTCAAGCATCCTTGTTAAAAACAAAAGAATGATTAATAAACAATTGACAGTAGTGTATTTATAAATGATCATTAACAGAAATGCTGTAAAAAGAGTTGTTTAGAGCTAGCTTAGTTCTAATGCCTTAACCAACTATTGTAAAATGTTAAACTAACAGCACTGCTAGAGATGCTATACTTTTCAGCGTATACTGTTATTTACCACGTAAGAACAACCACTGTAAAAAAAAAAGATAAATTATATAAAACACTATAAAAGGATAATGTTAAATGTTAAAATGTATACTAAATATGTTTTTTAAACCTCCATATGCTTTCAAGCACTCTTTCCATCTCACCTCTCTCTTTTCTTTGAGCATGTAAAGGGCCCCTGGGCCCGGGCTGCCATTGTGTCCTAACACAAAAGCAACACATCACATTTGAAGTGCCGCATATCTTCCTGGACTCATATTAGTCATACTCGGTTGATAAAAAAAAGAAATGACTTGCTTAATTAAACCGCTAACAATAACGAAAAAGATAAACAGGCCTCAGTGTTAAACATTCAAGAAGCTTCTACGCTCTGCTCCATGCTCTGTTTCACTTGCTTGTTCGGTGCGGTGCGAAAAAAATAAATAAAATAGCAGTACACATGTCTGAATGTCAGATTAGACCGTAATAGACAGGGTCAGAGAGATCAAGGTATTAAACTCTATTGTTCTACAAATATCAGGTTTGGAGTGCGAATGCACAGGTAGTGCTGTGTTTTAGACAGGATCAGGGTGTCTGTGACAGTAGTGAAGTGACGTGAGGACCCCGAGGTGTATGAGACACTGAAACGGGTTCAGCTTTTCCAGGAATAGGGCTTGTTTGGCTCACAGTCAGTGGCTTTGTCAGAGTCATCTTCATCTCTCCTCTCCGCGTGCTAAACGGTGCCCCAGGCCACTGTGTCAGGAGGTATTTATCTCCTCTGTGCGCGTATATCTGACTGATGGCATATAAGTGTGTGCGTGCAGGTCTCAGAGGACGATTCTTTTAGGGGACGTCGCATTTCTATGATTACCTTTACGGCCTCAGTACTTTCTGATTAATGCCACTTGCACTGTGACTCGCTATATAAATAAAATCTGCAAATAATGCTCCTTTGAATGTATGATGTCTATGTTATCGCATGGGCGCAGTACATCATTTAGGAATCCCGTTCATTATTTCTTTAATGTGTGTGCTGCAGTCTAATTTTTCACTACATTATAATTAGGAGATATTAATGGCCAAGAGTCAGTTTAGTTAACTTCCATAAATTTAGCTTAAGCTGTGCATGTCAGTGGAGCAGCAGCTGTCAGTGGTAGTTTAGGTTGATTCATCAAAGTATTTTAAGAGAAAGAACAAAACAAACATGGTGTTATAAATGTTTGTATGTTAAAAAGCCAAGTACTTATCTCGGTGTGTTAATAACTTATCCTGCATTCCGTACAATTTAAGCTCAAGAAACAGCATTTGTGGCATTAAAACTAACTAAATAAATAAATAATAAACAGAAGAGGCTTGTTCCTCATTTTTACATTTTTATATCGAAAACAAAGAGCGAAGCACTTACAATTAAAAGGAAATAGGGTACATCTGTAAACATTAAAATACCTAGTCCAGTTTTACTTAATTTATTTGAGAACATGGTCACACTTTATTTTAAGGTCCAGTTCTCGCTATTAACAAACCATTAACTACAACTTTTGCCTCAATAAGCTGCTAATTTACTGCTTGTTAATAGTTAGTAAGGTTGTTGTTAATTTTAGGTATTGGGTAGGATTAGGGATGTAGAATATGATCAAGCAGAATATGTGCTTTAAAAGTACTAAAAAACAGCCAATATGTTAATACTAGGTATGCTAATAAGCAAGTTAATAGTGAGAATTGGTCCCTATACTAAAGTGTTACTGACAACATAATGTCTAAAACCCTAAAACGACCCTAAAATGATGGGAAGAAACTTTACAGCTCAAATAGTACACGTTTTTAATAATAAGTATAACAGTAATAACAATTAATGGAAGTTCTTTTATAAAATTCATTAACATTTCTGCTTTTAAATCCTCGAAATAAAATTGACCCCATTTGCTTCCATTGTAAGTGTTTCAAATGTTCTTTTTTTTTTAAGAAAAATACATTTTATATTTTAAAAAGTGCATATGTATGTATATTATTTGAGAAAATCAACATTATATCACAAATGGTTGAACCCAGAATAATTCGAAAAATGAGAAAACTCTAAAACATAAGCCTTATATGTATGTATAAAAAACAATTTATACTTTAAAATAAATAAAATACATTTATGTAAGTGCATTACACTTCATTTTATTATCTCTTACAACATTTAGCAAAATAATGGCAGGACTTTTTTGTTTGATCTGTATCAGTCTGTCTTGCCTTATTAGCATGAACTTTTAAAACTTGAGGTCAAAGGAAATGTGTGTGGTGTGTGTGTGTGTTGTGTCGTGTGTGAATAATTTCAAAACGGAGAAACATATTTTGATATTTGAGAGAATGTGTCATTGCTATTCTTTGCTAATAGCCATTAACTTGTGTCAGTGGTTGATGTGAAATATCTGGTTAGTCTAAACTGTGTGAGTGTGTGGGACTGTGTCTCATTCTGGTAAGAGAGGGTCAGTGGTAGGACTGATGGTCGGGCAGATATGTGTGTGTGTGTGTGTGTGTGTGTGTGTGTGTGTGTTTGTGTCTGTGGGGGTTGACTGAGGCTGGGAGGCTGAGGTGGAATTGATGGATAAGGTTAGCCAAGCTATCAGACAGAAACATCACAATCAAGCCGTCAGCTCAATGCCTCCCTCTCCCTGCTCTCTTCCTCTCTTTGATAAACACAGGAATAGGATTACAATTTGGACAGGTCCTGGGGCAACAGGAAAGGACTGCCCAACCTTTCAGCCCACACCGAACACGCATCACACAGCAAAACAGCTCAAAGAAACACCTTCTCCTAACACTTACACACAACGGGCTCAGTGTGTGTGTGTGTGTGTGGGTCAGGTTTTGCCTGGACCAAGTGTGCCCACAAGGATAATAAAACCTGCAATCACATACATTGCGAAGGCTAGTGAACGCTCCCCATGAGGAAAATGGCTTATATACTAAATAAAAGTCTGTATAAAAATCTACGGATGTAGAAAGGTTTTTGTGAGGGTTAAGTTTAAGATAAAGTAGCTTTAGAGAATTAAAAATATCATTAATTTTGTATAAAAACAATAGCAGTAAAAGGAAAGTTTGTATGATATAAAAACTCACAATTCATGAATAATAATAAAAAAAACAGATATGTTTTACATAATTATAGCTTTAAATTATATAACTGTATATTTGTTTGCAATTTAAAAAAAATTATTTTTTATATATAAAATGTATATAGAATTGGCATTTAGTTTATAATTAATTACTTTACACTGCTATTTCAAAAGCTTGGCACAGATTTTTTTCTATTTGATTTTTTTTTGTTATTGATTGGTTAGTTTTTTTTTTTTTTTTAGATTATATTTAATTTATTTTTTCTTAAGCAAGAATTCATTAATTGTTCAAAGTAAAAATAAAGACGTTTAATTAATCAAAAATCCTGAATCAGTTCCACTAAAATATTAAGGCACAGACAATTGTGTTGAACAATGCTTATAATAATAATGTTTTAATGAGCACAAATCATCACATTAGAATGATTTGCGAAAAGAGGATTAAAAGAACACGCTTGAACATTCAGCTTTTGTTGAAAAAATATATATTAAAACAGAAAACAAAATATTTACATTTAATAATATTTTAGTAAATCACTGTTTGCTGTGGTTGATTCAAATAAATAGTCTTGGTGAGCATTATTTCTTCTTTCAAAAACACTGAAAAAAACACTTACCCCAAATCTTATAATTAATATATGAATTATAATTATACCTTATATATTAAATAATAGTATATTTATCTATGCAGTCATGTGAGTGAATTCTGTATGAACAGGCTAATAATTATTTAAAAACTGGTTAATTGACCATGAATAATTAGATGTAATCAATTGACTCTGCATACAAAAAAGAAAAAGACCATGAACTTTATGCAACTTGTGTCAGATGAGAGATGATTAAAAAATGTTGTTGACTCATTTTGAGAGTTTACTTCTGCCCCAAAAAATTATAATTCTGATGATTTATAATTTAATGTTAACACAAAAGGGCCTGTGTACGTTCAGCACAAAAGCACTCCCCTGACAAGCCCACAGAGGCCGTTCTGTAAACTGTTCCAAACCAGTGGAGGAAAAGCAAAATAATGTTTCGAGACCAACGGGGGCAGCAGGCCAATTAAGATGTATTAATTAAGGAGGAGGTGTGAGAGTTAATTTCTCCAAGCTTGATGCTCTGCCATTTTTCCCTCTTTTATCTCATTATCTGCAATAAAGAGGAAACTCTCACTGTGACCTAGAGAGAGAGAAATATTTCTTTATTCTCTCGCTCTGTGAATCGGTATTCAAGTGAACGCTTGGGCGAACAGAAATTACCGTTCTGCCTGCTCTCTCTGGCAGCTCTACCTGCTCTATATGAAACGGATGGACGGATGGCAGTGTGACCCGCTTTTCTTTTTTCTCTCATTTACATGTGCATATATTCCCATTCTCTCTCTACAATTGCCCCGGGAAACTTCTATTATCCCTGTGCTGTTTCATCGACCCTGATTCTTACTTGCCCTTTCTATACTGCTCTTGGTTTTTCTTCACTCTCTTTCTCTCTGTTTCTTCTTCTGTCCCTCTGTTACTTAAATAGCTTAGAGTCAAATGGCAAAATGATGAAATTTATAATCAGTGATAATGAATGATAGTTGGTTATATCACTTTCACAGACCAAAAAAAAAAGTCCTACACACAAGTCTCCCATAAAAGTGGTCCATATAATAAGTTTACTGACGTTTTCTGAAGCCATTTAATAGAAATGATTATAGTAATTAATATGGCAGGGCTGATCAAAGCTATTCATATATGGTTTCAGAAGACTTTGAATATAGCAAACCAGTCCTATAGACTGCTTTTATGGAGCTTGAAAAATTGGGTCACTTGAATTTTGTCATAAAGGTGAATAAATAATGATTTGGTTTGCAGTATTGCTTTAATTGATCAAATATTGTAATTTGACAAAAGGACATGAATGTAACAGTTATATACAGAATAAAATGAAATATAAACTGAGGTCTAAATTGTCCTTGTATAGCCTATAGTTTAGTAATTAAGGGTTAATAGAAAATGTACTTAATTAAGTGCAGTGATCCTCTCTGTGTTTTCAATTAGGCTTTAATTATCACTATATTCCTCGCTTTAGGTAATCACTGTCATGTTGTGTCTTTGTTTCTGAGGTATTAAAGACTTGCTTGGCAAAGGGAAGTTGGAGCTTGCTTTGTGTCTTTCTCTGTCTCTCTTTCTCCGTCATCTGCAAATGGGATCATAGCACTGCAAGGAGGAAAAGTGGCACAGATTAGAATACTGTCTGGTAAGAGCATCTGTACAATAAC
This sequence comes from Sinocyclocheilus anophthalmus, assembly GCA_018155175.1. NCBI lineage: Eukaryota > Metazoa > Chordata > Actinopteri > Cypriniformes > Cyprinidae > Sinocyclocheilus > Sinocyclocheilus anophthalmus. Next base: position 111,442 of record JADLZN010009007.1, read on the forward strand.
ATGGCCAAATCTGGGCCGTTTACCATTAACCTCTGAGCAGACTTGCTGAAACGGTTCCATGTTGTGTTCTTTTGTGAACTCAACTATTGCACTCCCTCCCCCCGTCCGCTCGCTGTCTACTGTGTGTCGTCCAACGCGGGGCCAGCCAGGGTTCTTGCCATGAGACCGTGCGAGAAAAGAGGCATCGCCATCCCCTGCCAAAGTAGGCAAGCCAAGGAAATGCCTCCTACTGAAGGAGAGTCTGGCCCAATTGGACGACATCCCCTAGTATGTAATTCCCTGAGTGTGTTTGGCACTACCAGGGCTTGACTCAATCAGGTGTTTGAGGCCTGAAGGAGGCCCAGCTCATTATCATGCCAGAGTATAGAAGGAATTCCTCCACAGGGGATGAGAAAGAACAGGCTTTCTTTGATATGGCCATTCCCACTTGGATGGTAGCACAGAAATAGATGGCATCAGATCAGTAAAGTCATTCATCATGGCTACTCTACTAGTCCGATCCTCCTTCACCTCTGCCACTGGTGAGGGATTCAAAGACAGACACTAGAGTTCCCGCTCACGCTGCAACTTAACGGTATAAGATAAGACCCACAAGAGCAAGTCGTCCATGTTAATGCAATGTTTTTGGACAAACACACCATTAGTTTGAGCTATTTTTTGTTACGTCAGCCCAGTTCTGAATATAAGATTAATTGCAGGTATTAATCAGGATGCAGAATTGCATGTTGAACGTTTTGAGTTTTGAAAAACTATAGGCCTTTTGGAGTAGACACATTTGTTTGAATTTTAGTTTTGAAATTTCCTTTTTATTCAAGTTCCTAGTCAACTTCCTGAGAGGTGTGACTACCTAAATTTGATTTCCGTGAATTGAAAGGGAACCAGTTCTTCAATTCCAAACACTGCTGGCCACAGTTGGACCGTTAATACAGGAAAATGTTTCTCTAGCGCAAGGTAACAGTGTTATCGCTGTGGCGGGAGGCAGCAGTGCGTGTGTAACCTCTGTTCTTTACATCGGGACGTTCAGAGACCACAGGTATGCACAAAAGAGTATAAACAGTCAAATCGCCCCCCAACCACAACTTCTGTCTGGCCTTATCTGGAAGCAGGGCCTCACTCTCTTCTCCAACAGAGAGACAGCCAGAGCCCTGCATTTAACAAGAGACCTTTGGCTCCCATGTCCCCTGCAATTTCACTTGAATTGTTCTCGTCTGTCTGAGCAACGTGTAGAAGGTCTGGCTGAGTAGGGCACTGACATTTCCCCGTGTGTTGTTTTAATGATTGGGGTGAGGAGTGCTTACAGGGTCTCTTTTCAGGGAGCAGCATGCTCTTCAGATAAGCTGACATGGCATGCTTTAGGAAGCACCCTTACACAGAGGATAAGACAAGAGCAGGAGATATGCTAAGCGAGGGGAAGCTGGCCGGGGATGATCTATTGTTTGGTGAGCATTGGGAGATTAACGTACGCGGCTGCGGGTGCTTTATCTGTCTGTGAAACTCGCCATCAGCTCACCTTTATCCAACAATGACAAATACAGAGTGGACAACTCTTCCTCTGCGAGCTCCGCTGTATTTATGCCAGGTGCTACATAATCCCACACGTCAGCATCTCAAAAGTTCCCCCAACGGAAAGAAAAGGTGCTGAAAAGAGTCAAGAGATGGTCCACAACGGGTAAATGGACAGCAAGGGAGGAGAACGCCGATGGAGAGGATGGTTCAAGAAGAGAGTTAGAGAAAAGAAGAGACATGGGAATAAAAAAGATAAACAGTTTGACCTCGCAATTTTGCCAATTTCTACTGGCCACCGTTCCTTCTCGCCCCTCTCCTCTCCTTTCTTGCCCTCAGCCCTGTGTGGGACCAATCCTTTTTGGAGGGATAAATAGCATTGCTGTGCTTTAATAGCCCCAGTCCCAAACAGCCGGCCTGGATAAATAAAAGGAACTTTACCCATTTATCTCTTGGAGAAAGGAGTTGCTATTAGGGTCCCCATAGCCACAGGGTCTTTCCCTCCCTGTCTGCGCAGCTTTGGAGATTGCCTGTTTGCTTTAAGATGGTATTGAGTGCTCACCAGGACAATTACACGCATGGGACCACCCTTCCCCCCACCCTGGAACCCCCTGCACCTCCCTCCACTCATCACAGACTTGTCCCTCCTGTACCTCTGTGGGTGACTCATTTGTGGTGTTGGGGTTGGGCAGTAGGATGCTCCGATACGCTGGATGCATGCGTGTGTTTGTCTATGTGTGTGTGTTAGGGAGGTACAACAGAGTGGGGGGCAAAGTGATAATGGTTGGCTGAATGGTTTGGAATAAAGTATCATGGCAAAGCGCCTGGAGTCAGACAGTCAGGGTAGTAATGCAAATGGTTTTCACCCCGGCTCTCCATCTGGCATAATGATAGCCCTCCAAACAGTATGTATGATGAAACAGAGCGAGGGAAAGATATAAATAAAAATAGCACACCTTCACGGAAAATGACTTTATGTTGCCTTTGGGTGTCTTCAGACACACCTTTGTACTTTCCCTGTAGGCTCTGTCTATTCCTCCTTCTATCCCCCTCTCTCTGTATGATTTTTTTTTCATTTGATAAGGCACAAAGTAGATATTTCTGTGAGGAGCAATACAGGCTGATGAAAAGAGAGAGTGGTGGGGTTTAAACAGACCTAACCTCTTGCCTGCCATGTCAATCTCATTTCAGTCTGGTTCAACAGATCAAGATGCTTATTTCCTCCAAAAAATTGAGAAATGAATAAGGAGATGATTTTTCTTCCACATTTATCTGATAGAGCCACAAGACATAATGTGGTGAAAAAGAAGCACTAGATACATCATGGGACTTGATTAAATATTTACTTGGATTTGTTTGAAAAAGTTCATTTTGGGAAGATCCCATGTCCTACTTTCTTTGTTCGGCAAGACGTAACATTGAATTTGCAGACAAAAAGGTTTAAAGACTTCTCTTGCCGAATAAGTCACAGCAGAGGAAGGGATACATATTTCTCTGCTTTTGTTTGTGCCGAAGCCGCTTCCTCCAAGGAGACTGTCTTAACGTGGCTCAAGACTACGACTTCAGAGCCAATTAGTGTGTAACATAAGGAAAATTAAGTGATTTTGTAAATCTCTCATCACAAAGGGAAGATCTGGGAATGCTGCTGGTGATCCTGGATCAGACAGAGGAATCTCTGATATTCTGGATTCTTCCAGGCTCCAGGCCATATCTCGGCATAGACAGGCCTAGCCAGGATGTAACAACATCTCAGTGCTAAGAAACAGGGATGTATTGGATGTAATGTTCACCTCCCATCCCATGAAGTACCTAAAGATGGTGGTTCAGCGATAAGAAGTTGGCAGTTTTTGCCATAAATTGACACACTTGCTAATAATGCCACAACATACGGCCCTTTATAACATAATGCTGCTATGCTGTTATCTAACCAAGTTCCTATATATGGCACAATACTACTTTCAGTATGACTTTGTTGTTCCTAGTGGCCAACAATATTTGTGTACTTTTATGTTCAGGTCTTTTCTGAAGATGAAAAGTGATAAAAGTCGAGTTTGTACCATTATCTCCAGACTGTCTATTAACCTATTAACCTGCCTCAAAAACCGAAGAGTTCATTTCCAGCCCATGACGACGCATAATGAGTGGAGTTTCCTGAAGTTCCTCCTCTCCTTTCCAAGCAGCTGGTGTAGCCACTTTCAGTTAGGCTATTATTGGCCATCCTTTTTCTCTTACAATGCCTTTGTAATATATCATTTGACTTCCCAGTGTCCTAATATCTCCACAAAGTTTCCTAAGGGTGCCTTCCGCCAGCCGTTGCTAAGTGGTCTTAGCCGGCTGCGATAGGCCCGTGTGCTGAGCAGGTTCTTGAGATTGGGACTCTCCGGTGGCACGGCTCCTCTCCCAGGTCTCTCTCTGGCAAAAAGCTAAAGAAAGGGAATAAAAAGGGTTGGGAGAGAATGAAAAAGAGGCAGGAGGGAATTGACACAGAGCTTGGCTACACGCCAGCGCCGGCCTCCTTGCGTTTAATGTACGAGCGGGGATTTATTTAAACAGTGAGAAGAGAGGACAGCTTCACAGTGCCAGATTAATTCCGCTTTTTTATTCAGAATATAAAAAAGACTTTGAATTATTAAGAGATAGTGGGATTAGGAGCCTCTCTTTCCAACCCCAATCTATGCTCCTTTTAATTTCCACTTCATTAGAATTCTTTTTGAAGTATTTTAATGTGGACAAAGAGAGAGAAAGAGAGAGAAAGCACAAAATATTAAATATCAGTTAAACTGTATTAAACATAAGCCAGGGCCTCTATTCCACCCCCTTCTTTTTTCACAGTCATAGTGATCCTTCCCTCTTGCTTCTCAATTATCAACTTTTATTGTAGGTTCAGCCAAGTGCAGAGTGGGAGATTTTTCAAATGAAATGGCTTTGGTCTATTCATGCGGAGGGCTCCAGGGCTGGGGGTGCTTCTTGCTCCCGCTCAAGTCCCCTCAAATGTGTCAGCCGGGTCTGGTGTCAAGCAGCTTGATCATATAGCACTGAATTTCAGGGATGAGGTCGACGTCCGGTTAAAAAGGTCACGCCGCAGAGTATTCTACCAGTAGCAGTGTTTTATTTGGACAAAACAGTTACTTCCCTCATCAAAACGAGGCAGTACTGTAAAAGAAAGCAGTCGGGGGATGCGAATGTGACCGATTGTGTTCCGTTGAAAGATGGCAGCCAGTACACAAACAGTTTGATGGCAATGGCTTATTTTTTCCTTTCTTTTTTCTTCTAAGCGGTTTTGGGATTGTTGCTTTTCTTCGCTCTGGTCCTCACACGATTGGCGATATCAGTGGCGTGGGCTGTATGCCCTCTCCAGCTCTCAGCAGAGGCTAAAATGTGATTGTGGTGGAGGATTCTCTCTCTGTCAGGCGACCGGCTCCTAATCTCTGCCAGGCTTTGTGTGGAGGGATTACCGCTAAAAGTGTTAGCGCATATTTACAACTTCTCCAGTAAACTCACAACAGCCTCTCCTGTTGAAGGAGCCCAGCTACCGCGGCTAAGCCACGTTTAGCATATGTAATCAAGGCCTTTTAAACAACTATATATGTGTGTGTATTTAGTCTCAAAGAAATGAGCACTGTTTAACCTGCCAGTTTAAATACTGATTTGCTGGAAACACTGGATTACCTGTGTAAACTAAAGATGAGTGTGTTTGCTTTGTGTAATTTGCACCTCTCATGGGGATCTCAAGGGATGGAGTGTTGATCGCGGCGCTTGACTGCTTAGTTGCCCCAACATGTTTAGCAGTATGGCTTCGATTTTTTGATATGTGTTCTGCTCTTAATAGTCAATATTGAATAACATATGATTAAAATCAAAATAGTAAATCAAAAACGTCCTCAACTTTCCGTTCTTACTTTTTGTGTTCATGTGGTTTTGAACATTTTCAAGAAAAGATCAAATATTTAATGACTCTAAAAATGTCATGTGGTGTAACCGTTGAGTAAAAAAGTAAATCTTCCTTATATCTTGACTACATGTTAGTGTGCACACCTTAATCATTATTTTCAATATATATATATATTTTTTTTTCAATCACACATCATTCATTATTAATTCAGTAAATATTGTTATTTCTTTTAAAGAGTCACACCATATGATTAGCCTTGCTCTGTCGTACAAATGTCAACTTATTGTATATTTTAGGAGATTTACTGACGTTGACCGCTCTGAGGATCTGCTCATTTCTTGTTTTATTTTATTTTATTTTATTTTATTTTTAATCCCATTGTTTATGTATATTTGTTGGACCACATCACTCAGATTTTTTTTTATACATTTTTTCAAACATTAATAGCGAAGCAGTATTGATACTGTACATTTTTGTTCAAAAAGCCAAAGTCCAAAGTTTTTTTAAGAATTTAATTATTTTAATAAGATGATACTTTTTTCTACATTGTTTTCAGGAAAGTTGAATCACCCTAACACTTTGCTCATCAAAAAAAGATAAACATGCTCATCATAGAAAAGTTGACAAATTATTGTATTTTTTTATTTATTTTTCTAAACTAGGACAAAAATGGGTTTCATTGATCCAAGAAACATTAGATGTTGTAGGGCAATATGTTGAGTTTACAGACACTCTTCATTACTAGAGCTTTCTTTTTCCTCTCATTCTCCCTCTCCCGCATTCTCTCCCCCTATAAATACAAGCTTTTGTCAGCAATAGTGTAGTTAGTCTATAATGTGGTTTGTGGAGTCGCAAGTGTCTTCTTTCAAAAACTAATGCGAACAAAATGAAGAGCGCTGGGCTTCCATGCCGTTGGCCTCTCACTAGCATCTGCTCCTTATCAGTAGATCAGGACGCTGCCATGTGATTTAAAGCCTGACGAGGTGGCCCTTGTGTCTGTCTGTTGTTATTGAAATAAAGCTGGGGACCCGTCGCCCCTCTGTACCCCCCACCTAACCCAAACAAGTGTATCTGCAGAAACACACTGGCTTGTTATGGTAATGACCAGTGTGTGTGCTTTGTGTATGTGTTGGGTTCGTGTGGGTTTGTGATCTACCCCCCAGAGTATTTTGGGAGCCTGGTCCCATTTGATGTACACTCTGAAAATCTGTATGGCCCAAGGGGACAGCGCTAAACATGCTAAGAATGCTAGCAGTATGAAGCTTGACCTTTTTGCACTTGTCTAGCTGATGGAAAAAGGAAGAAGAACAATGGAATGGAACACATACAGACTTTTATACAGTAAATGTTTGTTTTTACAACTTATGTTGAGAAAAACAACAACTATTTTTAAACTATTGGCCACACAATGTACTGTATCTCTAGGTCATATGAGCTCTGCGGTGACAATTGTGCATTTTTATGCATTAGGCTGATGATGTTCCAACTATATATATATATATATGTGTGATATGTGTGTGTGTGTGTGTAGTGTGTACAATTACATATATGTTGGATATATATATAATATATATACTATATCATTACACACACTCCATTGACATATTTATTGTATTAAATGGTTTCTATCAAGTTTCAGACAAATTTTGACTGTCTGTTGTGATGTAATTTCCACTGAAGTTGGTGTACAGTAAATATTATTTAAATGTGATTTGAATCTTTATTTTTTTATGCATTTTAGAAAAAAGTATAGAAAAAAAAAAAGTTGCAATTTTTATTCCAAAAAATTTCATTTCCATCACTGTCATTTACACCACAGAATGTTATCAAACAAAGTATATAATTTAAGATGGAAATGACTCTGTGATTGAAGCGTTTTGACGTTTCAGGGGGAAAAAGACAAAAATGTTCTGTGAAGCATTTATGTACATTATTATACATTTGTCGAAAGACAAATTAAATAAACTAGTGAGTCAAAGTGCTTAGATTTGAAAGCGTTTCACTTTTTCAAGTAATCTGGTCCTTGCACCGTCTACTGTTCAAGTGAAAGAAGGAATTTGAATTTCATCCGCACACAAACTATTATGTCAGACGGTCTTATGGCATTTCTAAGATCTTATTTTATTCGTCACAGAAATGTTGGCCACAAACTGACAACCATTGCCTCAGTCCTAAATGGGAAGTCATCCAATATTTGATGCGATCAACAACCTGCAGAGGGGGGAAAAAAGTGTCATCTGCCTGACGAGCGAAAATCCGAGGCACGTAATCTTGTGACGGGTGTGCTCAGAAAAATAGATTTGTAAATAGGGAAAAAATTGAGGCTTTCCTGACTGAGATGGTTTTAAAGTCTGATTCAGTGATGCAAGCAGCAGGACTGCTAATCCCTGACCCACAATTAAAATAATGGAGTACTGGAGTAGCTACCCCTGGAGCCCCCCCCAAAAACCCTACACTAAACAGTATATTAAGATGGTTAGCAAGGAAGAGAAAGTGAGTGAGAGAGAGAACAATGTCAAACTATCTGTTAAAAAGAGAATACCTGATAAACATCATCTATTTAAACAAACCTAATGCTTGACTGCTTGTTGTGGGATGCATTTCATACATAAAATATGTTCCGTCACTGATATTGGGCCTTATCAGAGGGGAGAGAGGCAGAGGTGGGCTGTGGGAGCCTGGGTGGGAGCGCTGGGCTGTTTGTGGAGAATGATTGGGGCCCCAGAGCTGGAGATGCTCGGCTGATAACATCAGTCCGTCTGTCTGTCAGCCTCCGAGGCAGGGGGTGACAGAAGAGAGAGAGTGAGAGAGAAAAATGAAATAAAAAAGAGAAACTGATATAGAGAAAACATGTGAAAGGGAGAGGAAGTGGTTGGACGTCTGGTTCAAGTGAATATGGAAAGCCTCCTCTATGGTTCTGCGCCCTGAGATGGATAAAAGGAACTGCCTCACCCCTCGCAGGCAAGAGCAGGGGGCCTGGATTCTCCCAAAGGGACACCGTCCAATGCTGGGTGCGTGCCGCTCCTAGAGTGGCTGTCTACATACAGAAGGGATTCAAGCGTGGATCAAGGGAGCATAGTCACAAAGATGGAGTATAATGGGCCGGGTGATGTTGAATGATGTCGAATTGTCTTTGCTTCACCATAAGCTGTGCCTTTATTGAGCTGACCTTCTTTTTATGGAAGTGGCCGCAGCATTGCACTTCCAGCACCTGATGAATTGCCAGGTAGAGAGGCCTTTTGTAGGAGCCAAGGCTGAGAGATTCAGACGAGATGACCCACAGACACCTCAGCCCAACCATGACCCCACTACAAAACATGAGTCTCCCTATGTGAGGGAGAATCAGGGTTCCTGGTGTACAATAACTTGTTGTAACCATCTGTGTGTCCTTTAGAGCTGTGGTCCTCAGCTGGCTTTACTTCACGACATTGGACATAGAGTGATGACCGAATGTACTTTCAAAGGGGTTTGAAAGTTTGTTTAGAAACATAAAAAAAAAAAAACAACAACTATCTATCTATTCATATGCTATATATATATTAATATATATTAATATATATAGATATAACTGTTCAAAACTACAGAAGAAATGGTAAATTTTGATAAAATTTGGCAGATGTGTATTTTAAATAATTTTAAAGGGATAGTTCACCAAAAAAATGAAAATTACCCCATTATTTACTTACCCTCAAGCCATCCTAGATATATATGACTTTCTTCTGTGGGGGGGGTCGCGGTGGACAATACAATCGGCGTTATATTGAATAATTTCCAGGCTATTCCATGCTTTATAATGGGAGTGGATGGTGGCCCAAAATTTGAAGTCTAAAAAACTGCACCCATCCATTATAAAAGGAGTCCACACGACTCCGTGGGGTTAATAAAGGACTTCCGAAGCGAAGCGATGCATTTGTGTAAAAAAAAAATCCATATTTAAAACTATAAACCGTAATCTCTAGCTTCCGCTAACTGTCGTACGCGAGTTCACGAGAGAGTGGCGACCAGCGGCTGACGTAGGTATAGCATAAACTAGTTTTGTTTACAGCAAAGGAAAATCAGTGTCCTCTTGGCTTATATTGAAATCCTCTGACATTTTACTTTACAAATCCTTGTTTTGTACTATTAATTCGTGACCGGTGTTTTGCTTTACTCTCTCCTCTGCGCTTCCACGCTCGTCACTTCCGCGTTCATTACCGCGTTTGCCTACGTCCTACGTCATCTGCTGGAATGCCACTCTCTTGTGAATGTGCGTACGACAGTTAGCGGAAGCTAGGGATTAAGATTCATTAAGTTGAAATATGGATATTTTTCTTACAGAAACGCATCGTGTCGCTTCAGAAGGCCTTTATTAATCCCCCGGAGCCGTGTGGTCTTCTTTTTATAATTGATTGGTTAAATGTTTTGGACTTCAAATTTTGGGCTACCATCCACTCCCATTATAAAGCTTGGAAGTTTTTTAATATAACTCCGATTGTATTCGTCTGAAAGAAGAATGTCATATACACCTAGGATGGCTTGAGGGTGAGTAAATCATGGGGTAATTTTCATTTTTGGGTGAACTATCCCTTTAAGTAAACACATTAATGCCCTCAAAAAATATTTTGTGCCTTTTTTTCTCTCAATTTTTGCAGACCCTCCATGGCACCCCTTTGCATCCCCTTGGCATAAACAACAGCAAGATGTGATTGATAGTTTTTACATTTTGATGGCTGCAAGTGAATCTGCATTTAATGTAGTTTAGTGTGGCTAGTGACAGATAAATTTGGCAAAAATAGAGTACAGCATAATCTTTGACATAAACATCAAGATATATGGGAAGTGTAGATGTTGCTACACTATGGAAGATACGATTATGTAGTTGTATCTTATTTTTATATAGCTTTATGTTATTTATTTTTTTTCTGCTTGTTTTTTCTCTGAACATACGGTGATCCACATTTGGTTCTTGACCCACCAGTTTAGATCCATGACTCTAGAATGCCCCAGAAATGTAAAATATGTCTTGGGTTTTCTGTCTTTGTGTGTGCAAATAGGTGTGTTGGAAAGTGTTTAGTTACTGTGGTGTCTTGCACCTGGACTCCATAAGGCAGACATAAACAGGATTATCAGCAAGAAGAAGGTGAGTGTATGTGTGTGCGATTCAAGGTTCTGCGGAGCTGAAAAATTCCATTTGTCAGATCACTGGCTTCCATGAATACTTAAGAAAGGGAAAATACACTGCTGCCTATCATAGACTAATTAGACTTGTTAAGACATGGACCCCATATGACTTGAATATCCACTATATAAACATCACATGTGGATTTTTCTTCCTTTTTGAACAGTGAAGTGGCTATAATCATCTTTTGAGGACTGAGTGTTCAGACAAATTGTTATTCATAAAAAAACCCAAGTGTGAGTTGCTTTATGGTTGTGTTAGTGAATATGATTAAACGTATAAACAAGGTTTTTTGTTGAAATCTAGGACTTCTTAAGCATGATCATTATAACGACATCAATGTGACACTAAACAGTAATACTCTGAAGTGATGTGACACTTAAATACTGATGTATAAAGTATGTAAACAAGCTAATGGAATGGAATGATATGACAGCGAGCACAACCTGTTCACTCACCGTCTTATGCATTTGGTACACAAAAATGAAAATCACAAGCAGTCAGATGATACTTCTACGCAACTACTGGGAGTCAGGATGTACAGTGAGAAACAACGTTATCTTTTAAAGGTAGTGGATTTATGATATTCATAAAATTGTGACTGCTTCTGAGAGCCAATTACTGAAGTTTGCAAGGTCCATGATGATTATATTAGTAGCTTGCGTAATTAAAACTGGACAGACAAACTCTGTTGCAAAACAGTAATGAGGCCAAAATAATACATGGTAACACTTTAGTATAGGGACAAATTCTTACTATTAACTAGTTATTAGCATGCCTATTATTAACATATTGGCTGTTTATTAATACTTAAAGCACATATTCTGCATGACCATATTCTACATCCCTAATCCGACCCAATACCTAAATTTAACAACTACCTTACTAACTATTAATAAGCAGCAAATTAGGAGTTTTTTTAGGCAAAAGTCATAGTTAATGGTTTGTTAATAGCGAGAATTGGACCTAAAAATAAAGTGTGACCAAAGACATATATTTTATCTATGAGTATTTTGTGTGGGACTAAATGCAATATTTTGTTTTTACTTCCAGCTAATTTGTATATTCTGATACTGACCAGCAGTCAACCTGACCAGACTTGGCCCTTATGCGGTCTACACATGGGCCCAATACAAGATTTTAGCAACTTAATCTGCATTAGAGTTTAGGACTAAATACTGTACTAAGTGTGAAGCTGAGAGTTTGCAGTACTGGAGACTTTGTCCTAGACTAGAATCCTTCAAACCTTGTTACTGTGTCTTAAAAGTAAATCCTGAGCAATCAAATGGATATTTTGTTCTTTGGAGGTGGGGAAAAGACTTGTGGTTTTAGGAGATCTTTAATAACAATTTAAAAAAGTGTGAAGTGTGAAAATTGTATACTATTGACCACTCAGTATACTGTATCTTTATAGGTCATATGAGCTCTGCGGTGACATTTGTGCATTTTTATGCATTAAGCTGTTGTTGTTCCAACTTAAAAAGAAACAGATATGGACTGAATGTAAACAGAAAAAAGAGAAAAGGAAAAATCAATGGAGCTGCTAAGCATCAACATGTAATTACATTCGTGATTAGTATTGATTATGAGTCATACAAGTGGCCTATATATATATAATATCATAGATAAGATTATTTGCATTGTGCCAAACACGTTTGTCTTGTTTTCTGTGGTTTTCATGTTTATCTGTTTTATTTGCACTTGTTGTTTGGCAAAAAAAAATATGGAAGAATTAGATATATACAATAGAAATGTACTATTGCAAAGCTTAAATTTGAAAGCCTGTTGAAAACTTTTAAATCATTTATTTGTTAAAAAACAGTAATATTGTGAAATATTATTGCAATTTAATTACTTTAATAACCTTTTAATTGTAATGTGCATTTTAAAACGTAGTTTATTCCTGTGATTGCAAAGCTGATTTTTTTAGCAGTCATTACACCAGTCGTCAGTGTCACATGATCCTTCAGAAATCTTCCTAATATGCTGATTTTGTGTTCAAGTAACATAAATAATATTCAATGTAACATCATCATAAAAGACTTTTGACCAATTTAATGCATCCTTGATGATTTAAAACAAACCAAAAAATCTTTCTGACCCCAAATGTATTTATATTCAGTTTGAGAAATGCCATTTTTAGTGTTAAGTTTTTTTTTTTTTTTTAAGTTAAATATAAGTAGTATAAAGACAATTTGTTACTGTGCATTTGAAGACCAAACATTTAGGAATGCCAAATAAACATTTGTGATTAGCTCACTAATTGCTTGATTTACCAATGTCTTTCTATGATTAACTAGCCCATATGACAGCAAAGAGCATGATTCATTAGCATGATAAAACTGCTGCTTAGCTACATCATTTAGCAGTAGTTTGGATGTCTTCAGTTTTAATCGTGCACTAGGTCTGTGTTTGAGCTCATTTTTCAGTTTCCTGTGCATGTGTGTGTGTGTGTGTGTGTTCGAGTTTGTTTCTTCTCCTCTTCCCCGGTGGTGCAGGTTTTGTGCTGCACGGAGAAGGACGGCCCAGATCACTTAGACATGTGAATGATCTATAGTTTTTACCGAGGCAGATTGTCTGCAAGGTTGAAGAGATTAGTTGCATCTGGGGCTTTACAGAACGTGGCAAATTGTGGCCTTTCTTTAGTGCGAGCGATAAGGCCTTAAATGAAGGGAGTCTTCTTATCAGCCCAGTGCTAGCCATAAATCACAAACGCCTGCTCCCCGCAACTACCCCTGGTGGTTTCTATCTGCATTCTGGGGTTAAGGGGAGCCCATCACTACCACACAACAAGCACACACACCATTTGCCTTCTAAATCATCCTCCGCACATCCAAACACACTCTAGATGGTACATTATAAACCTAGAGACACTCTCTTCTCTCTCTGACAATTGCTATTGCTTCAGCCATTTCCCTCGCTTTTTCACACCCTCATTTCTCCAAATGTGCTTTCTCAAGCCTTCAAAGAGAGTCTTTTGGAGTGCTATCAAACTTTAATCCAGGAAACACTGACATGCTAGTACTAGTTCAAATGAAAAGCATGAGAAGACTATTTAATGGGATATTGTCCCTCCTTTGTCTTTCTCGAGCTAAAAGGAAAATAGAGTGGATAGCATTAGCTTTAATGAGCTTGTGTAAGTGATTCACTTGATTTATTATTTTTCCTGCCTTTTAGTTATTAATGATTTCAGTCTTGACTTTTATTGTTTCTCTCTCTCTTGGACTATTCACAGCCCTTTGAGTTGTGCTCATCATCTTGTTCCAGTTGCATATGATTTTGACTGCGTACAACACCACACAAATAGCGCTCTTACACTTCAATATGCTTCTATAGACTCTTTAATGACAGGCCTTGTGCTGTCATTCACAATAAGAGCATTTATTGTCCAGTGATATACTTTACGCTACTTCTTCCTATGCTGATTGTTCGAAAGGTGACTAACAAGGACAGCAGTACTGGACCCACTGTAAAATACTAAATCAACTATTCTATTTAAAATTAAGTTTTGTCAGTTTAGTTGAATACTTGAATAACCAATGACAGACAAAGCAGCATTCCAGTAAAAGAGATTAATCTGAAAAATTATTCTGTGACTTCTGTTCAAGCATACCGTATGTGTGTGTGTGTGTGTGTGTTTGACCCTGGACCACAAAACCAGTCAAAAAAATTGTTTTAATTGAGATGTATACATCATCTGAAAGCTGAATAAATAGGCTTTCGAAAAATAAAAACATTGGATTTAATAGTTTGTTAGGATAGGAGATATCTGAGATACAGCTATTTGAAAACCTGGAATCTGAGGGTGCAAAAAATCTAAATACTGAGAAAATAGCCTTTAAAGTTGTCCAAATTAAGTTCTCAGCAATGGATATTACTAATCAAGAATTAAGTTTTGATATGTTTACGGTAGGAAATTTACAAAATGTTTTCATGGAACATGATCTTTACTTATATCCTAATGATTTTTTGGCATAAAAAAAAAAATCAATAATTTTGACCCATACAATGAATTGTTGGCTATTGCTACAAATATACCTGTGCTACTTAAGACTGGTTTTGTGGCCCAGGGTCACATATACACATACACATACACATATATATGGCATATATGCATATACTACACTGTTACACTTTATTTAAAGGCATCCTTGTTACAGTGTAATTATACATTTAAGTACTGAGTAATATTAATTAACTACATGTACTTACTATATGGTTAGGGTTAGGATTTGGCTCATGGTTTAAGGTTATTTACTTGCATGTAATTATGCATAATTTATTGTTAATATAATAGTAAGTACATGTAACGTGTAACAAGGACACCTTAAAATAAAGTGTTACCAAAAATACCTGCATGTAATTACATTTATAATTAATTTCTCTAGTTACATTTCTAATGACACCCTTAAATCTAACCATAGCGTAAAACCTGGCCCTAAACTTTACAGTACTCCACCTTTTGTTTTGCAATACAACATGACCACAATAAGTACATTACCTAAGTGCATAGTACTTAAAGACACCTAATACAAAGTGGGACACTAGTACTAACTCCAGGGGTGGACAGTCCTCAACCAGGCCTAACTGGCAGTAGATTAGACCCTGCACATTTATCAGTATGTGTAAATGAGAAAGCAGTTAGCATTGGCCCGGCCAGACCGGGGTATTAGAACAAGTAGCTTAAGATGATATCACAGTACACACTGCCTGCAGGCTGACTGCAGATTACTAGGTCAGGAAAACAAGAGAGGGGAGAAAAAAAGAGTGTTGACAAACAATCAGGGCCTTATTAGGCATTAATTATATGTTAAGCCTGCGTTCGCTCCTAACCGGAGAAAACGCAAGCTTATAGAAGACCTGTGGGGTTTAGCGCCCCTTGCCTTATCAAGGTCACAAGTCATCAGTCAGTGTCGTTTGACTTCACAGTCTGCTAATCACTGAGGTTACCGG
This sequence comes from Sinocyclocheilus anophthalmus, assembly GCA_018155175.1. Taxonomy (NCBI): domain Eukaryota; kingdom Metazoa; phylum Chordata; class Actinopteri; order Cypriniformes; family Cyprinidae; genus Sinocyclocheilus; species Sinocyclocheilus anophthalmus. Next base: position 126,948 of record JADLZN010009007.1, read on the forward strand.
GCAGGAATGGTTTGTCGTTTGACTCGTTTCCCCTTAAATTCATCTGACCTCTGTTCAGGAACTCGGTGTGAGCTAAACCGCGATACAAATCACTAATCTGACAGACTAACTGATAAGATGAAGCTTAAACTACAGCGGTGACAGGCAAATTATCATTAGGGGACAGTTGGAATAATTATTAGAGTGCTGGATTCTCTGTATGACACAATACCAGACCTCTGATCACCCGAAGTACAGGCAGTAGGTTTGTTGTGTTGTCCATCGTGTTGCCCATTCTCGCCTTATCCTGTTGCAAGACACCTTCCTCTGAATGGAGAACTGCCATGTACTCATAACCCCTCAGAAGGAAGATGAAGCAGGCCAGAGAGGAAACAATTTCATTGTTCACTGATATCTTTAATTGTGATGGGAGAGGGGATTATGTAGATTTTGGTAAGCCCTACTGACAAGAAATGTTTGAAAGCAAATGGTCCATAGAGCAGGAATGTGTATGTGTGTTCGGGTGTGTTTAGAAGAACATCTCTTCCCTATAATAGGGTAATCCCAGAGCCAGGGGATCCCTTCTTCTTCTTCTTACCAAAAAGGAAACACATACTGTTGTCTTTTGTGTTCTGTGGTCTTCATGCTAAAGAAAGCAAGAGAGGAGGGGATTGTAGTGGAGATGATGAGTTGTTGGCTATATTGGCCTAGAGTTAAACTTGACTCAAGTGTTATTGTTGACCTGCGCAGACTGTGGCAACAGGACGTGATGCTGTGCTCTAGGGCTTCTCTAATACACAGTTAATTATAAATAACTATTAATATTACGTTCAAAATGTTAGCGGTACATGACCTCAAACACCCTACATGAATGCATAAGGATGTCAAAATAACCCATACTGGATTCAGTTGTTTTATTCACAGAAAAAGCATCCTTTTTCATCATAATTAAATCATTTAAGAGTATACAAATGCTTTATTTTAAAAATGTTAACTTTCAATATACACTACCGTTCAAAAGTCAGTAGGATTTCTTTTTTGGAAACAAATCTCTAATGCGGACCAGGGCATTTGATCAAAAATACTTTAAATCAGTAATATTGTGAAGTAATAATAAGTGTTTTGTATTTGAATATATTTTGAACTGTGATTTATTTGTTAAAGGTGAATTTTCAGCAGCCATTACTCCAATCCTATCTTAACATGGTCTTTCAGAAATCATTCTAACATGCTGACTTGGTGCTCAAAAAACATGTCTTCTTAATTATCAGTACTACTTAACATTTGTGCGTAAACTGTGATACATTCAGAATCCTTTGATGAAAGAAAAGTTAAAAAAAAAAAAGCATTTATTTAAAATAGAAATATTATAACTATACTTGCATTATACCGTCCTTAAAATTGCTGCGTCCTTCTGAAAAAGTATAAAAAAAAAAAAAAAAAAAAAAAAAAAAAAAAAAAAAAAAAAAAAAAAAAAAAAAAAAAAAAAAGAAAAAAAAAAAAAAAAAAGAAAAAAAAAAAGTCCTTGCTGAATAAAAGTACAATACAAGTAAAAATCTTACTTTTGACATTTGGATGCATCATCGCAGTCTTTTGATTCAAAAGAAACTTTACATCTATGTATGAAATCACTTTTATTTTATAAAGATAAAAAACTAGCAAATAAATAAAGAGTTTACAAATATTTTTTTTAAAACAAACAATTGAAATGATGAAAAATCAGAAAGCTAAATTTGTATTTTTTCATTGAGTGTCAAAGAATGAAATATTATTTTATGACAAATTGTTTTCACAAAAATACCATAGTGAGTGAGAATTCTATAGAAATGCAAATGGGCCATTTTGACACCTTTTACAAAGACAGGTATAGTTGCTGGGTTTTGCTGGATCAGTATGTTAAACCTGTTGACAGAGTGATCTAGGCTTTTAGTTTGCATGCACTTTAAAAATTCAATCATACTAGTTAAATACATACGAATTAGACTTTTTAAAATGTCATCTGGGTCAATATCCCTGTTGGGTGCATTTTGGCGTCCTGTACATAAATAACTCATTCGCCATGATAACTTTTTGTTTTGTGTAAGAGGATGCGTGTTATTTTGCTATGTCCCACCATGCACTACTCATTAAATTTGAATGATAGAATATTGTCAAATCATAAAATTAAAAATGTTTTGTTCTCCTGTTAATATTTTGTTAAATAAGAGATTACTCAATTTCAGTGTATTGATCATTTGGTAATAAAAACAATATTTTATTTAATACAATTAAGAAGAGTTGGCCATGTCATTGACTGGGTCCACCCTGTCATATTGGGGAATCCGCCCCTTTAAAGAGCAGGTCATATGGTATTTTAAAGTGTCCTAATATTGTGTTGGAGTCCCCTACAACTGGTTTAAATGCATCTAAGGTCAGAAAACATTGTAATTTTCTCAGAATATACATATAATATTAGAGTAATTTGCCAATGATTTCCAAGCAAGTTCGGAGCAAACCCCTCCCTTCCATAAGCCTACTCTGCTCTGATTGGTCAGCTGGCCAAGCCTGTTGTGATTGGCACAAAGAGGAGCGTTTGAGCAAGTTAGTGAGCGCTACCATTGACAAAGCACCTTCACATAAAACAATAATATAGTGCTCCAAACAGTTCTTAAAATAATGACATAAAAAACATTGTTTAACACTTATGCAAGCGAATCATGCCCACAGCTAAAGTTTAGCTGCTAAACTGTGAGCACTTAAAACAATAATGGTGGATACGATAGCCAAGTGCAAACGTGACTAACTGATGAAACAATACAGTTTGTAAACCAAAATATGTCTAACGTTACTGTAATGTTTGAAGAACGACAGACAAAAGACGCCCTGTCTTAACTTTTAATCAGAACTCAGAACAGCTGTATCACAGGAGCACCAGCCTAACTTAACTCGCTCGTCTCTCCCTCATTAACCCTATAACTGCCGGTGCAGAAAAATAAACAGCAATTTCACTATGATTATAAAGTCTGTGCTACACTACATTCTTTATTATTAAAAAGTAATACTCGGAAACCCAAAAAATAACGTCAGTCTACATTAATCGCACATTTTTAGGAAATAGTGGGTTCACAGCGAATTGTCAGAACTACTTCAGTAAGACAGTAATATCGTGCTTTACCTGGAAACCTAAAGCTGCATTAGGTATACATCACATATTAGCACAAAAACTTGATATTTTGAGCACTCAATTGAAAATGTACACATAACGTATCAATCGTACTTACAGGTTGTGGTTCGGAGAGCTTGTTGTTTCAAATTAAGAAGATTAGAAGCCAATGAATATAAAAGCCAAGATTAGAGAAGCAGTCTTTGGTAAAATGACATGCACACAACAAAAGGTTGAAGTATTTGTGGATCCTTGAACAACAGCGTCTTCTCAACATTGATGTAGAAACACACTAACTAGCGGATGTTTGTGGGCAGGGTCAGACTATGTTCGTATTCGCGGGCCGGCGGGGAGCGGGGATTATCAATTGGGTTACCCAGGAGATACCGGTACGAGGTGTAACAGGCAACAGATTCGAAAACGTTCCCTACAGCATGCACTTCTTTCTGTGGTTACTTCTCTTTGTTTAGACCACAACGATGTACAGCGGACTCCTCACCTTGCTGACTGCATTTCCCCTTCTGACGCCACACGTGGTTATTTTATTATCATGCACTTTTTTTTGATGAACAACTTTGAGATTGTTTTCCAGTTTTAAGGATAGCTACGTATAACTGCCAACAGAGCCCCACCACTTTTTTCTTGGTGGTTGTGATGTGTTAGGGGAGTTGGGGCCTGCCTCTTCTAGAAAATGCCCATCCACTTTAGTGACATCCGGACAAACAGATTTTTGTCTCTTCGTGGCGGGAATTTCATTCTCAGGTGAGTAAGGTGGTGAATTTTTTAATGACAATTTTCTCGTCTGAGTTGTTACTTGCGTGGCCCAACGCTTACATGTCCACCCTGTCAGCATAAATAGGCCAGAAGTGATTAGAAACAGTATTTTAAAAAAATATGGTGAAGTTTAGATCTACCAATTCTCTTCAACACCAGACTAAATATTAACTCGTCACAGTTGTTGTAAGATAATATGCATATTGAAGCCTCAACATGTCCACCCTGTTGAGTTCCAAAATGGCCACTTGACTCGATAGAGTGGACAGTCACCTGACAGGGTGGGAATAGCATCATGGGTTACTTAATATAGCCTAAAAACTAAAATGAACACAAATGTGATGAGGATTGTAATTTATTTATTATTATCTTTTTTTTTTTTTCGAAGTTGAATAAATGTTTCATTTTCATATTTTGTCATGCTTTGTGTGTTCCGCTTTATGTGTCCACCCCGTCATGTGCTGATCTACCCTGTCATCTTGATATTTTACAATAAAATTTAAAATAATAATTCAATCATATCTATATAATCCAATGTGTTGCCTTGTAGGGGATCACCTTGGTTTGGAGGGGCCCACATCCAGCCACCATTCAAACAGTAACCACTGCATGTACCAAATATTGTCTTATGTGCCGCCCTACATGCTAATGAAATCACAATACATGGGCGAATTGTAGCGTTCGTTAAAACACAATGGTTGACATATTTTTTACAGGTCGCTCTTTATAGGAGTTGAACTGCCATAAACACACATAAGCCTTTGTTTATGGAAGGAGTGGGACTATGTTATTACCCGCGTGTACAGTGAAATAGTGTAGTCGTATACTTTGCTTGTCTTAATGTTTGCAGTTATGGAGGATAAGACGTATATTAACCCAGTTAATAGTAGGTCCCTGACACAAATGTGGTGGAGCCTGTATTTCCTGTGTGGTTTATGTTTCGAATAATAGCCCATAATTATCTAAAAAAAGTTTGTGGGAGCTCAGCTAATATGTTTCTATAGTACTTGCGTGTTCTACTATGACATGACATAAGGAATGGGATATACATTATGAGAGTACTAAAGGTTTGCAGCCCGAGTTGTGGTGAACGGGCCGACCTTTGAGATGGCCACACGCATACTATGTGGTGGTTGTGTGGCACCGTCACACGACGAACCACCATGTCTAATACTAGATGTAGCTGTTCTGTTACGGATTAATGTATGACGGACATGTCCCCCTACATAGTGAGTTTCTGCCGTGCACAGACGCCGATTGCTTTTGCGGTGAGGTAGGTAGACCGGATGATCACATGGCAATATTTCCCAGTGGCGCACGAATATGAGTGCATCAAAGCCTGTATTACGTTGATTGTCTATCCATGCTCTAAAAGCCAGAATTGACATGTATTCAGTCCTTCAAATATTCAGTTACACATGTCGTGTATACCTGGACAGATGACTGTATAGCTCAACTACACAATAACCCACTGACTGGCTTTATCAATAAACACTATATGGTATAGATACTCTCAAGAATGTCGGATGAGGCCCTAAAGCAAAGTGTATAATTTTCCAAGCAATCCTGAAGACCTTGATTAGTTCAGGCTTCAACTGTGTTTGAGAGAACGGATTTCCAGGGCATAAGGTTGAAAATTACTTTGGACAGGGCCACACGGAGATATAAGCGATGAGCTGGAGCACACGGGTTAAAGACGCTCCGGTCTCATCCTATTTAAAGATGAGGGTCACTGCATTGAGCATGGCCGTCCTTTTCTGAGGGGTTTTCTGTGCATTCAATGCACTTTCATTGGGATGTATCCATACATCTACATTTCGAAGGCTATATGTCACCACTGTATGGCTTATACACTGCTTGGTATGATCTGATTGCAGAGGTCAATCTCTTGTGATTTCTGTGAGATTCACCCAAGGATTTCTCTCTGTGTTTAGATTGAGTTCTGTGCGGAGAGACAGGAGAAGGAGGGATGCACATGAAGGGATGTAAGAAAGGAGGCCGTGTGATTTGTGTAAAGGATAAACAAAGACTAAAACTAATTACCGCTGGAGGTCAGCACTCCAAATGCATATTCAAATGCGTGGGGCGTCGCAGCAAATTTACAGCGGTCACACTTATTTAGCGGCCTGAATAGGCAATTTCGCAGCGAATCTGGAGAGAAAGGGGGACATGAAAAGTTGTGAAGAATTGATGACGGACTCCTTGAGAGTGAGCAAAATAAAATTGACCATGAAATCTGGAGCCTGGAATTAAATTGGCTGGAAGAAGAGATGAAAAAAGGGAGAAAAGGTGCGGGGTGTGACTTATAAAAGTGGTTTTGTGTGAATGCCAAGGTTAATTTGCACATCAGTTAAATGGATTATTAAATTTGAGAGGATAAGTTTAAAGGAAGGAAACCGTAATGGCCAGATAGATATCATTCAGTGTTTGATTGATGAAATCTGCGCGAGTTGTGAGGAACAGCGTTTCCTCTCAGCTCAGCAAGGTTCAAAGGCGAACCATTCTCACAGCTGATATATAAAATAATACGAATAATATGTAAAGTTAACAATGCTTACTTTGTATGCCAGTCACCTCAACAGATGTCAGGTTTCTCAGCAATACACGAAGATCAAAATCTTTGTCACCCTTTCATTTTCATTCGTAAATGCATTTATTTTTTTTACATTCAAGTTTTCACTTGTTCGTTTTTTTCATTATCTGTTAAATTAATCAAGTTGTGCGCAGTCAATAAGTCCCTTGGAGTGTAAAGCTTCCAGTATAAGCAGGTAGCGTGAATATGCAGAGGTTAACCGAGGGCCAAATGCTTCTTTCAGCATCCAACGGCATCCATCACTGCCCAGATTGGCAGACACCAGTCACTTCAAAACAATCTACAGTCTTTTGAGGCCACATGCAGATCGCTGCAGGAGCGGGAAACAAACCCAGCCGCCATTAAAGTAGATACACCAAAACCAATTGTAGAATATTAGCTGGGAAGTGACAAGGAGGAACTGACAAGGCTTTTACTGCCGGATGGAGTTCCTCCAAACCGTGAAATTTGAATACTTGGCAACTAAGAAAACAATTCTTGCTGGTGCGTTGAGTAGCAGCCCCATTTGAGTTGAGAGAGAGCGACTGTGGGACAGAAAGGGATAGAGACACAGAAAGAGGGCCAATGTCTTCTTAATTGCCTTTGGTCGCACGACGTTGACAGCCATGTGCCTAATTACGGGAAGGTGGCACACACGACCAGGTTCAGCACCAGAATGCGATGATGGATGGGTCAAGCAAGAGGCACAAAGGGTTGATAGATATTTTATCGCTCAAGTTAACGGTTAATACATTTCCATTCCCCGAGAAATCTGTCACTCGAAAAAATAAAGAGTGAGGCAAATTAAAGGGAGATAGAGAGAGACCGGCGAAGAAAAGAACTCAAGTGGGTGACACAGTTTTAGAATGCCCTATCTTTTGGCCATCCCCTCTTTTGAAAGGAATAAAGAGCCTGTGCCTCTTTCTTCTCTTCCTTTTCTTCTTCCACTTTTCTCTCTTTCTTTTTCTCTCCCACCCGTTCCCATATCTCTCACTTTCCTTAGCGGGTCAAAAAAACTCTCATGAATGATGTATGTGTGTCTTGTTATCAACAGCGATTTCTATAGACCTCGACGCATTCACCAAGACATTCATGGCGTAATTGTTAATTTTAATGCCATAATGGCTTCAGATGGGAGGCCTGATTAGACATTTATTGCACAATTAAATGAAACATACTCAAAAATCACAAAAGGCTTCCATAATTATTTCAGGCCATTAATAAAATGGGCATTAAATTATATTGGACACAAAAGAGAAGTGAAATAGATTTCCATTAGAGCAATGGAGGCAGTGAGGGGGTAATAGATCCTGCCTGAATTCACTCTGAAATTAATTGTTGGCCAGCCTATTTCCACATACAGTGGAATAAATGAATGAGAATAGAGAGGAAGGAGTTGGTGGCCATGAGAGAGGGTCTGTGAGGGTGACATTAGGAGTCTGTGATAAAGCCCTTTTGTTTGAGAGCCTACTATAGCTATTATATTCAAAAGCGAAGGAGAGAGAGCGAGGACGAGAGGCACGTAGTGATTTCAAATAGATTCGAACGTTCAGAGGATGCAGAATCCCTGAGCTGCTTTCACACCTGGAATAATTAGCGGCGCTTAGAACTTTTGTTTGTTGTCGAATAAACTCGTGCAAAAGAACGTTTAAAAAGTGCATCTAGCTAGAAACTGCATCTATATTAACTTGCTAAATTGTTGGTCAACAATATATATTTTCAAGATGTGGATGTGATAAAACCATGACTGTAAATTAACTACTGTTAAGAAATAACAACATTCTGACTGGCTCTTATTAATGCACCGCAAAAGTTAATAAACAGGCTTTTAGAACATAGCACTGTTTTTCATCTCCAACAAACACACAGGAGCACTTTAAACTGATTCAAAAGCAGACGATCTGAAAAGCGCTTCAGAGCGCAGTTCTAATAGGAAGCCAAATAGAATTGTCTTTTGAACTGCTGCTCCATTGAGAATCACAAAGTGTAAAGGAAACGGAGAACTGATATCTCACAATGCAATAACAGATCCCCCTCCCAATAAAAAGAATCAATCAACACCCAGTACCAATGTTTATTATTCCAGTTTCATCTAAATCTATTTTTATGCATTCAAAGGCATTCAGCTCTTTTAATTGACTCTCTTTTATCATTGCCCTTTTGGCTTTCTTTTTACTTTGCTTTTTTCTCTCTCTCTGTGTGTACCTTGGTTCTGAGCGTGGTTGCGAGATGCTTGCTTGTATTGTGTTCTTCCTTTAAATCGTGCATGTCACTACTAGTGTCAGCCTGTAAAAGAAAAGCAGAATGCCAGAGTTTGAGTGAAGTTAATTTGTATTGAAAGTATAATAGAAATTATAGGTAATCTGAGTTTGTTAGCATTAGGGTTATTCATTCCTTCAGTGTTCATTCAACAGTGGAACTGAAATGCATTTTACACCGGTGTTACTGATTTTGCAGCTTGTTTTACATTCAGTTACTGTAATTTTACTTCCAAAATGCCCTTAATCTCCTTCACTACCACTTTAATGGAGAGTTTACCCACAATATTCATTTTTTTTTAAAAATCTATTAGACTTTCAGTTATCTTTGGAACACAAATGAAAATAGTTTTCATGTTCTCTCTTCATTTTTGTCTGTCTTTTGAAAGTCTATACAACCAAAATGTTCATGCATTAAAGAATGCATGAAAACATCTTCATGCATTAAAGAATGCATACTTTGACATTGTAAAAGTTGTTCAAATACATTAAGCGGTTTAATCCAAGTCTTTTGAAGAAACATGATCACTTTATATGATGAAGAGATTTAATGCAGGTTTTTATAGATAAATAAACATTGGTCAACTTGCATAGAGATCATCAAATATGGTAAACACAGAAGCTTGCTTGATCCCCCAAAACCAATGAGGTTTTAGCTGTTGAGTTTATAGGTTTGGAATGTTATGCAGGTTAATAAATAATGTCAGAATGTTCATTTTTGGCTGAACTATCCCTTAATTATCAATGCAAATATGGCTAAATGAGGACAAATAAAACGTTTCTGTGCGATGTGTTTGGAAGTTCGGTTTGACACCGGTGTCCTGGGTTTTAACTCCACTTTGTGTGTTAATGTAACCGGTTTTATTATGATCTACGATCCTGTGGTATTTACAGGGTTATCCTTCCTCAAAAGGCTGATCTAGCAGGAACTCTTCCAGTTACAATTACCAATCATGAAGCTGAAAGTGTGCCGCAAGTCATCCCAGCCGTGAGCGAGCCTTTCTTCCTCTTAATGAAGGTCAGAGAAGAGGCCCCATTTCTCTTTTTGGGTGATAATTCATCCCTATCTCCTGTTATCTGTGCCTGGCCCCTTTAATCCTAATTGTATTGTGTGATTGTGCGATGCTTGCTTCTGTGTCTCTGAAGCATTACCCTCCTCCTTTCATTATCAACCAATGCCTTGAACCGCTTTTAATTTCCATTCTGTTTTATTTCATTCAATCATTGGCTCTGTCTTTCCTTTTTCATTAACTCTGCCCTTTGCACAAGGCATAGGATTCTCTAAGGGGCCCTTATTGGGCTCCTTCATGAAATATTATATTGTAAAAATATTTGACCATGAGAATTGTCAATTTTATATGTCTCCTGTCGGTCATACGTTTCTGCATGATGCTCATTTCGGTTTTGATTAGGGCTTGGTCCCAGCTATTGATAATCACAGATTGATATGGGGAGAGAATGAAGAAGAGGAAACAGATATGTAAACAGCCGAAGATGGACTGGGCCTGGCCATGACTGGACACTTTCCCAGACATGTGGCCCAATCTTGAGGCATCGATGGCTTGTCTTTCACCGTTTTCCCAAAATAGCATTATGCTCATCACTCCTATGGCCGCTCCAAAAAGGGGCCCGGGATGGTGCGTGGGCTAATGAAATTTCTCCAAACCAAACAGATTTTTTTGTAAATATATATTTTGCAGAGGTTCCAGAAAAATGCTGGCTGTGACAGCTGACTAAAATCAATTTCCACACTGGAGAGAAATGGGAGCCAAGAGCCACGGCCAGAACAAACACTAGCAATTTGAATATGCGAAATAATGTCAGTCTGTGAGGAGGAAGCAGGCTGGGGGAGGGAGATGGAACGGAGGGGGGGAGGAGGTGAGTGTCAATTAATCACTTTTCAACCACTGTCTCATAAAATGTAGAATTTTCAGAATTTTACCTTCAGACTGGCAGCCGGAGTGAAAGTTGCTGGAGGTCATTCAGGGGGTTTGGTTAGTGTAGACTCAAAACATGCCGAAACAACTTTTAACTTCCATTACAGTCTGTCTATATAAATTGGCTGACATAGCAGCCCTTAAGGGAGGGAACATTATAATTCAGTTCATTTTTGGTAAGTGCCAGTGGTCTGTAAGTATGTAATTTGCCAATGTAAACAGTTCACTTTAAATGCGGGTTACTTCATTGGCTCTTAACGCTGCTATTTAGCCGTCATTACAGTAGGAATACTTGTAATTATAGGAAAACAAAAAACAACATATCTATACATATATATATATATATGTATATATATATAATATATAATATAAACGTGTGTTGTTTGTTTTAAGAGAGAGAGAGAGAGAGAGTAGATTTTTTTTTATTTTTTAGCTATGGTAGTAAATACTGTAGTAACCTAACCTTTAAACATGTTGGTGGCCCTTTAAAGTAGTTTTATCATGATACAGTCACCTTTAAGACTTCTTTGGAATTCTCAGCTGCATATGAGGTGACGCCCAGGCTTGAATAATGTCTGCATTCCCACTAGGTCAGACATTTGAAATGCTCTTCATGTGCTTTGTATATATGAGAGCATTTCCGTTGTAAACACACTCCCATTTCCGCTGTTGAATCCGCGATGTTACGCACAGAACTTAACTTACCAAGATAATTCCTAAGGGATGAATATTGGCTTACAAAACAACATGCAACATAGTCGCAGAGGTTTTTTGGCAGAGCACACTTCCAAATTCTCAGAGGGAAAACATCTATTGCAGCATCATGCGAGCAGAATCACAGCAGCAAATGGGATGTAAAAAGAATAAAAAGCATTGAAATGTCAACACGGGTTTGTGAGGAGTCCTGAGTGGGACCGCGAGTTAGCAGTGGAAAAAGCCACTTAGCGCATCAGAACCATGGACAGCTACTGTACCACCGTATCCATCTCATGAACCCCGTGTGAAACATGAGGGTCGGAACACGTGGGATTTACACAGTGTTACCGCTGATTCTGAGAAAACCCGGGACAACCACCTCAACTGAGATGAAATTGTTTTGTTGTATTTCTTGGAATTGATGTTATTGAGTTGACCTCTTTTCATTTTCAATACCACTGAAATATCCATTCATCCATTTTCCAAGCCGCTTGAAGGGTCGCGACCACTAAAATACGCGCCATCATTTGAGCGTCAAGATTAGTAAAACATTTCATTTGCAGTTAGAAAAATAGAAGACTGGTTACCTTAGGTTTCTAAAAATAAAATCAGGTGGTTAAAAAATATAGCAATAAAATGTTTAAGTCGGTATATAATTACTTATAGGAGTACCTCAATTGGTTTAAAATATAAGTTAGTGATTGCAGGAATTGCTCGTGAAGACCAAGAGGTTTAAGTTAATTAATTTGACTTTTCAACAGAGGGGTAATATAAAAAAAAAAAAAAGGTTTAAGTTCAATACAGCAGGCGGTATTCTGTAGGTCGATCATATCACAAAATAGTATTCAGCTCAACTTTAGGCTTAGCTAATGGCTTTTTTTTTTGGCACGTACCTACCTCAGTTGCCTTTGTGCATCTCAGTCGACCTGCAAATGCTTGAGAGTAATACACTTTTACAGTAACAGTTATCTGAGCATAAATGGTGCTCATGTCAGTATTAATACATGATATCGAAATATTACTAGTATCGTAAAGGTAATTAGCGAAGCTTGCAAAGCCAAGTGATTTCAGTGAATAAAAGTCAAAATAACACTTCAAACCTGAGTTTGTTCTCGCACTTTACATTCCAAACACTGAGATGCAATATCTCACACATCAAAACACGAATATACATGCACACCTTTGCATGCGTTGGTGGGATGCTAAACTCCTCGGTAAACGCATAAAAGAGGAGCAAACAGTTCAGTTTGCGCACGTGAGCGATCCATAGTATGCACGCGGAATATCTCCTCCATTGTGACGAGCTCCTATTTAATGACGCGCGCGCCTCAACATGCTTGATTTCACAAATCTCACTTCATTTGGCTTTGAGTACATCATCTCTATGTCAAATGCTGTGTGCCCCAATAATTTGTTAATTCCCGTTGTAATTTCTGTTTCTATCAGGCTGGTATTCTCCGGATTTCAAGCTGCACTGCTCTCGGCTGTGCTCTGAAATGGAGAGGGAGGCTGAGAGGCGGTGGAACGGCAAAGCTTGATGGATATCGAGCCGGCACCACTAAGAAACACACTTCATGCTCTCCAGATGCATTTACCATCAGCGCCTCATTGAGGATTTATGTACACATGGGTTTAGCTTAATTGAAAAAAAAGAAAAAGTTATATATAAGTTCATGGTTTATGATCACTAAATTATATTGAAAGACAACAGCTGTTTTTATTTTTGTCAGAAGATATGGCATAGATAATAAAAGTCCAGCTAATAAGTTTGCTTTTAATATGCATATATTATTTAAAATAAAGTTACAACAAGAGTAGCAGAAATATTCAACAATTTAAAAATAATTCTTAAGGTAAAAAATAAAAAACATTTTCACCTACAAGCTACAAGACTAAAACTCCTGCATATACGTCTGTGATCACACATCTAAATACATCTGCTAATTGTGTGATGTCTGCCTCCGGACCTTGGAAGAGCAAACCAATGTATGCGAATGAAACAAAATAATAATAATATAAAATAGATATAAATAGTATAAATAGATATAATAATTATAAATACCCCTCACCGGGCAGAAAAATTAAAAAAAAAAAAGGGTGTGACAGATATTTTAGACGCTTGGGGTGTGAGGTTGCTGAACAAAAAAAAATCAACAACAGAACAAGAAAATAACAGACAACCTGAGTATGAATAAAAAAATATAATAATAGTACAAATAAATAAGTAAATTAATGAATTAACACTTATTGGAATGCATACATACGTACGGCATTTATCTCTCAACATTTAGATTAATACCTACATGTTTTGAAATAACGCTGTATCGTGTAAAACGATAGAAACAATATATGTTCATGTGCTAAATTACAGATCCCTCTTCGTGTCACGCTTGAAGGCCTCTCCACGAGATATCACATATCTTAAACATTTCACTTAATAATTACACCCGTGCCTCTCATATATCAAGCTCCTTGCCTCGGGCTCATTAAGACCCTGATCTTTTTTAAACACTCACATTTGCATGTTAAAGGTTTTGGTGCGCGAACCTTAACACAAAACATTACCTTGAATTAGTTGCCTAATACTTCTGTTCGCACATCTGGGTGGATTTTGACAATTATAAATGAATTCGGAAGTGTATTTGTCATATATAAAAGAGAAAAGGAGACAGAGATCATGAGAAAGACAGGGATAATTAACCGCAGCTTCAATGTAAAATATGCTCTACAGAAAATAATTAAGCAACTTTACTGTGACCATGAATCTAATGTTTAAAGCAATTACATGAAATCTGAATCATTTAATAAATAATTTCTGCCAGACTATCTAATATTATATTATTAGAAATATTAACAGATGAAAACAAAACACATCACCCAGCGCAAGGTTTTCATTTGCGTTTCATTATTTGTGGCATGTAATGATTCTATGAGCAATTTTTGTTTTCACAATGCCAAATCTGCGTGGGTATGTTACCATTCAGAAAGTGTCCATGGGCATGTTCTACACATGTGAGATTACAGCAGCAAAACAGGTGCAAGCCCCAACCCAGCCTGTCTCAGGAGAGCTTTGGACAATTGTTCTCATTTAGGAAATATTGGCCTGGGGGCCACTGCCTCAGACAGCACGCTTATTTTCAAAGATCTCTAAAACCATTTGTCTTTTCATTATTAATCTTGTTTAGACATTTCAGTATTCGCGCATTGAGGTTTTAATGATTAAACTTGCCATTTCCTCATAATGTAGCTACTATGTTATAAAAAAAATACTAATAATAAAAACAAATCGGTTGTAAAAGGAATCATAAGTGATAGTAATAAAAAGAAGATAAACGTCAGATAAATTGTCAAAATACCTTAAGTAAATAAAGCTCAACTTTAAGTGCACACGTAGAACCGTGTCCGCATAAGGACAGCGATGTTTAAAATAAGAATTTGTCTATTCTTCAGGCATCTGTCGTCTCTGAAGGATTGACGCTGGTAGATGTCAGGTTTTATTACAAAAAGGTTGAAGGTCTGTGTTTGTAGACCTTCAACTAAATGGATTTGGGGAGGGAAGAGAGTCACCTCCTTTTCCTCCCCGATCTTTGTTTGTGTTGTAATATACATATTTTGGTAGGTATTATGTGGCTTTCTCAGAGCTGATTGGGCGCTCAGGTTGGCGCGTGAACGCCCTGCGATTATGTCAGATCGCGTGCAGAGCGAACCAGCCCAGCCTTTGAACTTCACCGCTTTTGGCTCTCATTCACGCGCTTCTCCTCATTTCCCAGCCAGGTGCTTCACGGGGCGAGAATCCTCCGAGAAAAATAGCGTGCAAACAGATCGCGGAAACTTCGCTTACCGCGCTGGATTTTGTGGCGCGCCTGACTGTTCTTTTCTCAGCCGAATAGTGTCGTTTTGAAGAAGAGAAATCTTTCAACTTTGCGACAAACACGGAAGAATTAGTGGATTTTTCCCCCATTGATTCCGTTTTTCTACTCCTCCGGCTCTCCAGAAGTGGCATGATCCGTGTCTGTCTGCAGGACAGGTGAATACTATTTTCTCTTGGTTGGTCGAAGAACTTTTTGTTCTTATTTTAACAGGGAACCGTAAAAATGTCAAAGCCGGTAGATCACATCAAGAGACCCATGAACGCCTTCATGGTCTGGTCAAGAGGCCAGAGGAGGAAAATGGCTCAAGAGAATCCCAAAATGCACAATTCAGAAATAAGCAAAAGACTTGGCGCCGAATGGAAGCTGCTCTCTGAATCCGAGAAGCGACCATACATCGACGAGGCCAAGAGGCTGAGGGCTCAACACATGAAAGAACACCCAGACTACAAATACAGACCCAGGCGCAAGCCCAAGAACCTCCTCAAGAAGGACAGGTACGTGTTTCCTCTGCCCTACCTGGGCGACACGGATCACCTGAAAGGACTTCCGCTCTCAGCCACGGACTCGCTCTTAGGTTCCTCGGAAAAAGCCCGTGCGTTCCTGCCGCACACATCAGCCCCTTACTCCTTCTTCGACCCGAGTCAGTTCAGCTCCAGCGCTATCCAGAAGATGACAGAGATGCCCCACACGTTGGCCACCAGCACTTTACCTTACGCATCTTCTCTGGGATACCAGAACGGCGCATTCGGGAGCCTGGGTTGCCCCAGCCAGCACACCCACACCCACCCGTCGCCCACAAACCCTGGGTACGTGGTGCCGTGTAACTGCACCGCATGGTCGGCATCGAGTTTACAGCCGCCTGTTGCCTACATACTGTTCCCAGGTATGACCAAGAGTGGGATTGACCCGTACTCAGCAGCACATGCCGCTGCTATGTGACTTCACCACTAAAAACAGTCTCCTCTTTTGAAAACTTGAATACAGCAATGCATGTACATAAGAAGAGAGGAATGATCAAGACATTTATACTGCGGCCGTGTGGACATGAACTTTTCACCATCTACGAGAGGTTCCTTGGATCCCAGCTTGGATCTTGGAATAGATGTAAGGCAGGTGCCCAGAACTGTAAGAAATGTAAATGTTCAAACGTTTATTATTATAGCTACCGGATTTGGATGACTTTAATTTTATTTATTATGTACAATTTGATGCTATAATAATGCTACTTTTGTTTGAACACTTAATATAATTGTTATTCTCATCATATTATTATTATTATTATTTGAATGACTTTGATTTGCACAACTAACGGTTAGGATTCATGTTTCTTGTACAGCCTGTTGTATTTACCATTCTTTTTTGGCACTCTGAAATTCAAATGATACGACTTTAAGGATTTCAAAGTGAGAAATTCAGCGTTCAATAGATTATACGGGTCATACTGTTTATAATGATCAAACCGGCACCTAAAAGTAGACGGTCTATTTAAAATATCAAAAGAAAAAGAAAAAACCCTTATCCTTCAATATTTTTCGTTTGGACATTTGTTTTCCTCCTGTGGTTCAGTGATAGTCACTCGTTCATTTGATTTCAGAAAGAACATAAAGTTTGAAGCGAAGCAGTTCATGTTGTATTTTTTATCTGCGATGGTAACTTAAATCCTGTCATGTTAATGGAAAGGAAAATGTATTTAAAAGGGTGATACCTCGATTCTTTGTTCATTTGCCGAGCAAAGACATTTTGAATAAAGACAATCTGTCTTAAAAATTCATAATCCTTGTTACATTGCCTGTTTAAACTATTTATTAATCTTCTTTTTTGCTATGCTCTTTTACAGTCGTGCCAAAAGGTAACAGGCATGTCAGTAGTAAGTACGGTGATCCCAAACATGCGTTTTATAATGTTTACTCTTCCAGCTGTATATTAACGTACATAAGCGGGTTTTATTTGTGCATTAAAATATAATGAATTTTGTCGGGCCGAGAGAACAGCACAGGCCTTAACTGCTAAACATAAAACTGAAATTGATCTTACACCGATCTACAATATCTACAATATTTATCTTCTCAATCAGTACTGCTTAAATAGTCAATCGTTTCGGCGGACGCTGTCTAATAACCATCTGGCTTTTCGGCATAGATTTGAGATGAACTCTGTCAGCGCGTGGCGTTCCCGTCTGCTCTATAGGGACCGCCGGTCCAAATTAAATGGCAAAACAATTACTGTACAGGGACGCTTAGGGAAACTGAGGGCGAACATGAATTGTGATTTACCCCGAGACCCACAATAGGATGGAAATTGGACTGAAGAAGGGGTGGTACGAGTATAAACCATGTCATTTACTATTACAAAACAATTCCCAATAAAAAACAATTGAACAAAGCGTCAGGTGCTTTACAATCTGTGCCGATTTTCGCCTACAGACGCGCTGTGACACATTGGAGAAGTCTGCAGATGTAGAGGCTGCCAGTTTGCATTACCATCTCAATTTTACATTCGGCTCGTTGACGTCTTTTTCTTTCTTTCTTTCTTTCTTTCTTTCTTTCTTTCTTTCTTTCTTTCTTTCTTTCTCTCTTTCTTTCTTTCATTAGTATATTGTCAAGTCATATTTGTCTGTAAATACGCACGTCTTGCTGTGTTCAGAGTGTAAAACTTTCTGCGTTAAGAACTGTTGTTGTGATAGTGTTATTGTGTGCTCATGTTTCTGACATAAAGGTTTTTTCAGATCTACATTAGTCGATTGGGTGTGTTTGTTGTGTTGTAGATGTTAGTCTAGCTTTCCGTGGTGATTGACGTTATGAGGTGTGATCTTACCTGGGTCACCAGGGCTATGTTTTTTTGAGATCATGTTCCAACATGGTAAGAGCCCCCCCATCGAACCCAACCCTGCTATAAGTTTCTCAAAACAAATTAATTAACACCTTCTTCAGTAAGTCTACATGTAAAATTGGATTTATGACTTTGCTTATAGATTTTGCTTGCCCCTAAATTCTTATCTACTTTCGCAAAATAAATATCTATCCTATACATCTTTTTTCAATACGCTCTAAATAATAATAACAACAACAACAAGAACAATGATACTAGTAGAATTCTTGCTAACTAAAGTTGCCTTTAGCCTACTTCAGTAGGCTTTTTTTGTTTAATGTAAAAAAATTAAAATAGGCTAATATGTATATCTATGAAATAATTAGATTTCTGATGTGAACAGCAAACATGTTGCAACTCGTTCAGAATAACTGCTAGTCTATATTTCTTTCCCAATTTGTCAAGATTCATATAATACTGTAATTCAACACAGTTGATACTAAAGTTCTCCTCCTGTATTACAAAAACAAGTGTTGCTGAAACTAAAGCAGATGTGTGAACGGAGAATGCGATTCACTCAAAGGAAACAAGCTCGCAGAACAATTGGGTTTGGGCTGCAAACAGAGGATTGGAATTGGCCTGTACTTTTGTCTATTGTCGCAGGGATGGGGAATGGGATTTGCACACCGAGGTGTAATAGCATTACTGTATTAATTAAAAATTTCATTTCACATCCAGATTGTTTACTTATCTGCCAGGAACATATGCTGGAAGAAGTTAAGATTCACGATTCTGCACTATTGCCCAAGGTGCAATTCAATATAAGGGAGGGAGGGGGCTCAGATTTTTATGACAGACTGTGCTCTTATCTGCCGCTGTAAATTAGGGTGATACTCCATTGAACCGAATAGCAAGTTTTACACCAGCCCCCTAAAGCATGCAGATTCAACTTTGAAATTGGACGATGATAATTAGGGAACTTTAAGGAGCACTTCTAAAATGAATGCGGGAAACGTGTGTTCTTTTGCATTACTAGATTATTTAAACAACACGATCTGAAACTTAATTAAACCCTTTATCTTTTTTTTTTTTTTTTTTTTTTTTTACAGAGAATGAGAATTCCGGTCAGCACGGAAGACTCTAAAATCATTTCCTATTTTGACAGATTGAACAAGGCAACACAACATGATAAACAAAATGAAAAACTGAACTAGATGATCAACCACAAGACCTGAATATGAATGACAATCCAGGGCTTTATGTTTAGTTCATAGCATGTGGGTGTAATTAGATGTTAATTTATGAGCCCTTCACAGCTATTAATCAACTGTGATCACTGCAGCCATTTTGAACTATTTTCTCAAGCATTCTGTGGAAATAAAACGTCGCAAACAAAACCCAACTGGGGGGAAAAAATAAGAGAGGTAAAAATTATGATGTGAAATTATAGAGCCCTAAATCTGTAGCTCTTCTCCGAGACGTTTTTATTTGAGCTCAACGGAGAGCCCGAATTCAATCTGCCTTATCTCGCCAAGACTCCTTTCAGCAGGAGATCAGAGAAAAAGAGAGGATAATTGTTCTTTATTTTATTTAATTTAATGCGACAGGCTGTGCTTTCAGATCATTTATATGCTTCATTTAGTGATAAAATTCAATGAGGAGGGGGACACAAGGCGCTTTCTTTCTCAAACACTTTAGTGGAAAATATAAAACACATGAAACAAAAGTGAGGGGACATGACACTTTTAATTGAATGCCATGGGTCATTTGCATTATTGTCTCCTAATGTCACCCTGAAATCGTGGGCGCAGTATTCAGTTTAATATGTAGCTTATAAATATCTTTCGCTGAATCTTGCCATGCTAATTTTCTAGGCCTATTTCATTCAAAACTAAAATCAGCTCAGCGCGCTGAGGGAGACAACAAAAACGATTTTTTAAAAAAAATATTGTGAAACCATGCCCTGAGATTTGTTTATTATTGATATTTATAAAGCAATTATTTTTGATAAAAATATATTTCGAATATCTAATACATATTATAATGACAATATATTTTATGATTGTTGTTCTATAATTGCTATTTTACAGAAGTGAGACACATGCTTATCTCAATTCAAATTTAGTGAGACATATTACATTTTAATACTGCAATATATTGGGTTTGGTGTAACGCTGATCTCATTTTAAAATTTTAACTATTGTCTCTCTCTCTCGGAAACTCCTAAAAGCATCATTGCTGAAGCCTCGTCTATCTAAAATTGGATCTGGGATAGCATTTGGACAGAAGAAAAGTAAACCGCAGTGCTGTTGTTTGAAGCGCCGGCCTTGAATTTGGGGGTCCCTGAATTCTCATGTGAAAGAAATGAAACGGTGAAGGAGCTGATAAGGAAATATGGAAGAGAAAAGGAATCATGCCTCGGTGGTTTAATGTGCGGGTCCAGTCGGGAATGTGATATACACTGAGACTTTACCCCTCCGACTGATTCAAAGAGAGGTGTAGGATGCGTCTATCTCTCTCTCTCGTTCTCTCTCTTAAAACACACACACACACAACACACACACACACACACTGAACAGTTTGATGTACACGCAATGCACAAACCTGTATGAAACAGCAAAACATGCTAACGCATTGATCCATTAGCAATGTAAAATATCACAGTGTCAAATGTGCGTTGGTCTTATGTGGCAGTAAAATATTGCCTATAGGAGCGTGTTGACTTCTTTGTATGTATATGGCCACGAAAGAAATAGGACAGTATTGGATCGTATACTATTTAATTTTTGGTTTTCCTCTCCTGACCCGGAAGCATGTACGGTCACGTAGTCAGTATGGGCTATGAGGTATTTTGTGGTGCAAAGACACTTGACACTGAGTGACCTCGGTGAATCTTGTTCTGTATAGGAATTTGGGTGTAGAGAATGCCCAAACCTGGGTATCTATTGTGATGAATCGGCAGTCACAGTGCACCAAACTTGTGTGCAAAACTTGTAGATATTTTTTTCTCGCCCCCAAACACAAACACCACCCCCCGGTGACCGTTCTTGACTTGTCTCACCTTCCACTTGCAGGTGCACAAATCACTAGTCTACGCCATCACGTAATCACCCTGTGTCATACTCAGTACGCGCGCCAATTTTTGCTTCATGATTGTGCAAGGCAGTGAATATGGTGAAAAACACATTCGCACACCTGCATCAAAAATGTGAAGTCGCAGACGAATTTTGTACATCCGCAAATCAGTTTGTGAATTCTTGCAATTAGATTTGCACGCTTGTAGAATGTTTTCTTACATATATATTTTTTTCTTGGATACTTTTTCTAGCACAAACACAAGTGCACAAAGACACCGGCGTGAATCTGCTGCTACGAGTCTCAAAAACTGTTTTTCGCTTGCAAATGACAAGATTCACGCTCTCTCCCTTATGCACCGCCTAACTGTGTGATAAATGGTGCAAAAGTGATCTGTGCATCTGTAGAGGCAACGGCGCGCACAGTTCAGAGAGCAGAGAATTTCAGCCAACCAGAAGAGCTCATTTGGGCGCCTGAAACACACCCCCTAGTTTTAGCCACAACCCCGAAAAATCGCGAGCTGCGAGCATCTTGACAGCGACAAGTATCAGAAAAGGTACGTGGCTATTTTTTCTTTCTGAAATAATTTGTTTATAGCTTAAATATAGCTAAGTTGGTAAACAGTGTTTCTTAGTTAGGCTAGCAAATCTTATTTCACGAAAGGTAAGCTAACGTTAGCCTACCTGCACTGTTAAGTGTGCTAATCAATCGTCTCGTATTAAATTACACTGACCAATATAACGATTTATTCCTTGTATTCTTTTATGCTTTACCTTATAGAAAAATGACAGATCAGGGTGAATCTTCGCAGGTGCGTAAGTTAAAAACAAAGGGTACCCGTTTTGTCTTTGGTGAATAGTTCATTTTTATTGGGATAGCCGTACTATAGTAAACTAAAGGTAATTTCCAGCAGGCAATTAAGTGGGTAATTGCCTAATAATACTACGCTCAGGTGTTGGGTAGGATTACTAATTACTTTAGTTATCTTAGTTTTCATTCCTTTGAGAATCCTTGTTTTGTGATTTTGCTCAATATCTACTACTATAGATATTTACCTACTATTGATTGCCTGCTGTAAATTACCTTTAGTTTACCTTTAGTTTTCTATAAGGTAAAGCATAATAGAATACAAGGAATAAATCGTTATATTAGACAGTGGAATTTAATACGAGACGATTGAATAGCATACTTAACAGTGCAGGTAGGCTAACGTTAGCTTACCCTTCGTGAAATAAGATTTGCTAACCTAACTAAGAAACACCGTTTACCAACGTAGCTATATTTAAGCTAAAAAACAAATGATTTCAGAAAGAAAAAAATAGCCACGTAACTTTTTTGATACTTATCGCTGTCAAGATGCTCGCAGCTCGCAATTTTTCGGGGTTGTGGCTAAAACTAAGGGGCGAGTTTCAGGCGCCCAAATGAGCTCTTCCGATTGGCTGAAATTCTCTGCTCTCTGAACAATGCGCGCCGTTGCCTCTACAGATGCACAAATCACCATATTTCACACAGATATGTGGTTCAAAAGGGAGAGTGCGTGAAACTTGTCATTTGCAAGCAAAAAACAGTGTTTGAGACTCGTAGCACCAGATTCACGCCGTTGTAGTTATGCACCTGTGTTTGTGCTAGAAAAAGCATCCAAGAAAAAAAAATATATATGTTAAGGAAAAAATTCTACAAGCGTGCAAATCTCATTGCAAGAATTCACAAACTGATTTGCGGATGTACAAAACTCGTCTGTGACTTCACATTTTTTGATGCAGGTGTGCGAATGTGTTTTTCACCATATTCACTGCAGCAATAGTAGAAAAACTTGTGAGCGTACGAGTTTCTTGATTTGTGATTCGTAGACTAGGATTTGTGCACCTGCAGTGAAGGATTCAAGAACGTGTAACTGTTGTGTTTGTGGAAGAGGAAAAAAATATCTACAAGTTTGCAACTTTTGTCTGTGACTTCAGATTTTCTGATACACATGTGTGGCTATTCTCTAGAACTACAAATTCTGCTGTCACGGTCACTCAGTTGTTTTGCACCAAAAATACCTTCATATATGGGTCACACATGCTGGAGTGACTGTCAAGGCCTGAGGAAAGTGAAAATGCAGTCTATTAAGAACCAGCAGCTTAATTCTTATAAGATTAGTCTATAGGCTATAGACTATAAGTGATGCTTTCATGATGCTTTGCTGTCATTACCTGTGGCGCATTTCTAACACATCTGGTCGGGTAACAACTGCAATATTCATGTTACAGTGTCATTATTACAAGTAACACATTATAGCATACGTTACGCATGAATAATAATAATAATAATAATAACAACAACAACAATAGTAAACCAATTTAAATAAAAAAATAAAAAATTAAATTGCTGCCTAGTTGCGATAAGTTCATGGCACATTTTTAGTAGAAGAAAATCTGAAACTTCGAAATTTAGCAGAGATTATAGAAATTATTCTAACATGTTTAAAGGACGGAAACAATGATACTGCTATAACAATAATATTTTGAAACATTTGCAGTGCGCTAATGTTGTAACCCGGGGTCCATAAAAATGAAATATCACTTTGAAAATCTTCTGTACCAACAACTCGTAAACAATAAAACTTCCTTCACTTCAGGTTAGCAGCCAACAAGTTTTATAAGTTGTCTTGAGGATACGACACAAAACGCGTGATGTCGAAAACAGTGTTTGGACAAATGCAATAAACCGTTATTTTGCCATTAAAAGTTCAAACGATATATTATACTTTTTAATATTTTTCAATGAAATTGCAAGCCTCTGCAGTATTTATTAATGTATTTGTTTATATATTTGAAATATAACTTAATGGTTGAGATTTGGGCTCTACCGTTTTTGTGTGTGGCACTGAACAACTTTTGATCTCTCATAATTCATATAATGTCGTCCCTTTAAGGCATATAGTATTTATCATATTTAGGTTGGTGAATAAGCCAAAGGTCCTCAAACCAACAAGCTCTGGTGATTTATAGAATGCTTTATATCCTCATATACACTTCATATTGAGCCTAAGTCTAAGTGTGCAATAAGGCCAGTATTTTTGAATAGAGCTGAGACAGCTTACTAAATAAGGTTATTGTGACTTATATTCTTATTTGATAATGGAATGATATAACAACATACCTAAAGATTATAATGATGATCATTTTGTACTATTTAACTACTTTAGAGCTTAATTCTTCTTTTATTGAATTAGTTTTCATCATTTTTTTCCCCCTTAGGCTACACTGTTCTGTATCGTATGTTACAAATGTTAGTGAGCTGATAGCATTTGTAGCCTGATATTATCTGATAGCATTTGTAGCCATCATAGGCACACTCCTGACCCAAAGCTATTCCAAATAGTAGTTAGTAAATTTATAGTGCCATAAAAATACCTTGCTTTGGCCAAAACCTAAAGTAGCATTACATGTATCTTTTGTGAATAGAGCAAAGGTTGTGTCCAATGTGCACTGAGTCAAACGTGTCAATTGTAAATATCTGACCTTTTTCCTGGATGTGGACTTCTCTTTATTCATCAACCATCTTCTTTTTGAATTTGCATCCCTTTATATTCCATTAGCTGACAGTTTTTTTGTTAAAAAATGCCTATGTGGATTGAACTACTTTAACATTTATTTTCACTTTTCTTCTATGTGGTGAGAATGGAGATGACATACAGTGTCTTATGGAGCCATGGTGCAGAACATAACGTGTAATACAGTGTGTGTGTGTGTGTGTAATACACTATTTGGTGTGGTGTGTGTGTGTGTGTGTGTGTGTGTGTGGGTGTCCAGGTAACTATGCTCAGGTGGGTAAAATGTAGATATATAGTATATGCTACTGATCCAAAACCATTTAATTAGTTGTTTAAGTTAAAGTTTTCGCTTCAGTGCAGATGTGTTGCCATGAAGAGGGTAATCGTAATCCCGGTGCACCTCTCGGCCCTAGTATGGTTCTGTAGGTTGTCTGTCAAGAAAGCAGTGAGAACAAACACTTTCTTTATGGGATTTTTTAATTTTAAAGGCAAAAACCATGCAAAAATGAAATTGAGGGATTCGCCACATCGGTTCTGTGTATTTAAAAAAAACGCATCATTTATTTTAGAGATACTACAAGAAAATTCATGAAAATAGTGACACACAGCTGGAACATGTGAATGCTCTGTTGCATGAAGTTGTGCCTATTTACTCATATCTCATTTAAATTGATTAAAGTGACAGAACAGACTTCTACATTGTTAAATCTCAAACCTAGCAAAACAGAAGGTGTCACATACCAACAAAACTATTCATATCATTCATTCTTACCATGTTCCAGCTTTGATAATATCATAATATTTCTTGAGCACTAATCTGCATGTTAGATGATTTATTCGTCATTAATCATTCGATATGTTCATTTGGTGGATACTGACCTTGAAGATTAGTTTTGCCAACACAGGAATAATTCAGTTTGAAATATCTTAAAATAAAAAGCCAGTTCGTTTTAAATTTGAATGATTTTCACTGTTGTTTTTTTTACTGATGTTTTGCTCAAATAATGCAGCCTAAGTAAAGTCCTTTCACAAATAATTAAATATCAACCCCAACTGTGAATGATAGGTAGATATATTATATATATATATATATATAATATATATATATTTTATACTGTATCTAAATATATATATATATATATATATATATATAATATATATATATTATATATAACAATATATGTTGCACAGTGAGTAGATTTAATGCAAATATTGTATGACCGTTGTTCATTATATACTTACATATGCATCATATACAACCAACGTAATCACACTATGAAAGGATAAAATGTAAAAATGTACAGGCATACGACTACAAATCTGTCCTATCATGCTGTGTGTCATTTCTCATACCAATGACTGCATTATTTACTGATGTTGCCTAAGCAGTAGCAAAAGGATCTTGTCTGTTGACAACATTGGGCTCTATGACACACACTGCCATGCAGGTTGACAAGCTGTCAATCATCCTTCGCTTTGCAGCATATTACCAGATGGAAAACCTAAACCCCAGTCAATGGTCTGAGACCTGGATCTCCTGTCAGGAACACACAGCAATCAAATGACCCTGAAACTCTCCAGAGCGTAGCTTGAATCAAAGCAAAGGAAAGTAATTACTGGCTTTCAAACATACATTTGTACAAGCAAAATTCCAACAGGGAAGTTCTAATGATGGCTTTACATCACAAAGAATGAATGAGATGAAAATTGTATTGACTAATTTATCTCTGAATTGTGTGTACAACAAGACTAAGGCCTACAGTGTTTGCTTTCAAACAATAGAGAATGTTACCTTTATTAAGATCCTCACAAAGGTATCTTTCTAAGAGAAGTGATGTCAGAAATAACCTTCACTTCCCAGACACTCTCAGGTGAGTAGAAAAGATAGAGCACTTTTCCTGCAGGCTGCACATCAAATGTAATTAAATTTTGTTCGCAGTTATATCAACTCAACATCAGTCTCGACAAAGGAGATTAGTGTGTTTTAAAAAGCCAGTCGCAGTTAATCGGTTTCAGCAAGACAGCTGTTTATGATGGCCAGACGGGAATTTCTTTAGACTATTTCGGGCCTCCGTCAGCTCATTTATTTTGAATGACTGACTTCAAAATGATTCTTGAAAACTCTCGAAAGCTTAAAGAGATAATTCACCCAAAAATGGAAAATCTGTCATCATTTATTCACCAAGTTGTTCCAAATCAAAAGAGTTTCTTTCGTCTGTTTGGCACAAAAGAAAATGTTTTAAAGAATGTTGGAAACCAAACAGTTGACGGTAGCCATTGACTTCCATAGTATGTAAAAAAACACTATGGAAGTCAATGGCTACCGACAACTCTTTGGTGAGTAAATGATGACAAAATTTTCATTTCTGGAGGAACTTGCTTCACGATTCCATAGAATAACCTTTTTGTCTAAATGGTTCCATAAAGAACCTTTAACATCTGAAGAATCTTTCTGTTTCACAAAACATTCTTTGTGGCGAAAGAAGGTTCTTCAGATTATAAAAAGGTAAGAAAAAAGATGGTTCTTTAAAGAACCTTTGACTGAATGGTTCATTGTAGGACCAAAAATGGTTCTTCTATTGCATCGCTGTGAAGAACATTTTAAGCACCTTTATTTTTAAGAGTGTATCCTTAATGCTTACTGTAAGTAGTAATTTGTTTGGTTAGGTCAGTGCCACAATATTGAGTAAATACATGCCTTTCAAGGTCTTTAGAGAAATTTAGAACTGCCCATATGCATATAATCTGTTCACATTCATCAGTTCCGCCAGATAAAATCAAGGCGAGTCATTCAAAAATGACCTAAAACCGGTTTGCCAGACACTTTCTCTCTTTGGGCACAGATAGGGTATAGTGGTCCGTCTGATTGCAGGCCTGTGGAGGACTGCACGTATGTGTGCTAAAGAGAGAGCGAGAGCATGTAAGCTGAGTGGATGCTAATCGCTGCTCCCCGTGCCAGAGCATGTCTTCCTGGTCCAAATGAGATTAGAGCGGTGTGTGCGTGGGGCTGTGGAGGTGAAAGGTAAAGGCACTTATCAGGAGGGTTCCCCTCAGGGGCTGCGGTGACTGACTCAATCAGAACCCCGGCACGCACTTCTCACTGGATTAGACTAATCAGGAAAGAGCAGGAGGGATGTATAGACCACTTATCGGGACAAAAAACATTGGGCTCCCTTTCCCTTTGAACAGACCCTACAGAAATATTTGTTAATTTTATTTATTGCAGGATGCTTGTCGCTGTGGCAATCTTCCATAGAATCATTAAACAGGGCTCTTCGATGCACGAAAGCCACTCAGTGTTTACATGCCACAGAGATAGTAAAGTCTTTGATGTTTTAAGACCTCCGTTCCCTCTCACTTATTGTCTTTATTATATATTTATTTCTCTCTCTCTGTTTGTTTAGGAAGCCACCGCAGATCATCCTGATGTACGGTAGTGAGTTAAACAAAAAGTATGAATAATTATACCGAGGCAACTTCAGGAGCTAATTGGGCCCTTAGCGTGCTTGCGAAAGCACTAGCGATAAAGCAAATTACCGCACCTATGAGTACCTCCAAATTAATCTCTTTTTCTGGAAGGGAATTAGAATAGTTTACAAATATACAGTCTATCTCTCCTGCTCAGATCAGAAAAAAATGTATTGGTTTATTACAGGAAAAAAAATGAAACCTGCTAAACAGGCCTACTTGAGATCATACTTAAGAACTGCCACCGGCCCATTAAAGACAGTATGAAAGCAGGAAATACAGTAATCTGGTTTAATTAAGACCATCTGAGCGTAACTAAGGCTACATTTAAATGATTCAGCCTCATTAGCCCATATGAATCTCATCGACGAGCAGTTACCAGACACTTAGTGACTCTGACGCAGAGTCTGCCCCAGGTTTCTTGTTTACCCACAGTCCATTATTGATACGTCTGCAAACGTTAAAACCGATGGTGAGGTCTCTGCACAGAGTCTAAAAAAGCATCAGATTATAATGATACGGTGGCCTTGACGATCCTGTTGCCTTGGTTGTGTCGTATTGAAAGCTCATAGAGATGGGGTAATTGTGAGACGATGTGTGTATGCGTGTTTTTAATACGTATTTCTAGTCTAGTTCATCGTGATCTTACATGTGACAAGCTGAGAATGGATGGATGGAGTCTAGTTCCGTTTTAAGAACATTCAATCAGAATGTGCAGTTATGCAAAGATTTCCAAACCCGATCTGATTAGAAAACCTTATAATTTTATGAATCGCCAGTTTCACATTATTTGATTCACATCAATTTGTTATTTATATTTTAAAAAACAAACACTCTATCTAAACTTAACTCCACAAATGAAAATTCTGTCATTATTTACTCACCCTCAGGTTGTTCCAAACCTGTATAAGTTTCTATCTTCTGTTGAGCACAAAAAAAAGGTATTTTGAAGAGTGCTGGTAACCAAACAGTTGACAGTAGCCATTGACTTCCATATAGTATGGAAAAAATACTATGGGAGTTAATGGGGATCAGAAACTCTTCGGTTACCCACATTCTTCAAAAGTGTTCACCAGAAGAAATAAGGTCAAACAGGTTCGGAACAACTTATGAGTAAGCAATGACAGGATTTAAAATTATTATTTTTTTTTTTACATTTTTGGAACTGTCCCTTAAAACCCACACTAAATACAAATCTGTATTTGAGGCTAAGCGTATCCCATCATTCCTCATGTTCAGGAAATCAAGTGCCCTGAAATTGTGCAATGTCAATGAAAACTCTGTTGTGTTGTAGATTTTATTGGTACAGAGATGAGTGTGTATTTTGAAAAAAGAAAGAAAAGAAAAAAACTTTGCAAACGCTTTTATCACTTAATTTGAAGCACCACTATTTTAAAAGTGCAAAGTATTTATGATTAAAATTTATAAATAAAGCTCTGTAAAAACGTACAATTTTGCAACCCTCTGCTGGAAGTGTGTCCAATCATGTAATCAAAAGTTCTTTGCCTACTAGTGTTCTTCATGCCTACTTGAACACTTGACCCAGGAAATATGTCATAGACAAACACTACAGGTGTTGGTATTGTGACAGGATAGTGGGATGTAAGCAGATCACATTTTTGCTGTTAAAGAAATAGCTCATCTAAAAATTTAAATTCTGTCATGATTTACTCACCCTCAAGTTGTAAGTTGGTAACCATAAAGTTGACTGTTGCTATTTACTTCCATTGTATTTTTCATAAATGTATTATATCTAGAAATACAGTTATACAGACATGTGAAATGGGTGAGAAGGGAGAAGTGAGTTCTGTTTTAAACACATTAGATATGTATTCACACATAACTGAGATGTGATCACTAAAGATACCAGGTGAAGGCCATGTTGCCCACTCATACCTTGACATCTACTTCAGAAACATTGTCTCTTATGAAAATGTCAGACAGTAATTGATCATTCTCACCATCCATTTTATCACTCAAATAAACTAGAGCCTCTATGAGCTGACCTTTACATCCACCTATCTTCCACTCTTTCTTTCCCCTCTGCAAGTTTAAAATTCTCTTTTTTTTTCAGTGAGAGATCACATTGGTCTCCAAAGTTTTGCTTTTCTGCTTGTCAATTAAGAGAACCACTGTACAGATTATATCCAGTGATCATTTCTTTAGCTTTGCATCATTATATCATTATACTATTAATATGAATTTATTTTAATCATGCTGGTTTATAATGCTTGTGTATGCATATTTTGTGTATGCACAATAAACTGTCCTTTATTATGTTTTTTTTTGTGGGAACAGGGATGTGACTAGAACAAATATGATTACAATAACAAGATCACTATCAAAATCAATCATCATGTGTTTATTCTGGCAAAGTTTCAAATTAGTGTGTACAGAAAATTATTTTAGAATTTATACACATAGTGCCTATTTGGTGCACTGCCTATGATTGCATCACTCACAATGACATAATAAGGAGGCAGTAGAACTGATTACGAGTTGCATAGTATTACTATCATTTCTAAAAACCCAAATTATTATTCTAGTTGATATTTAATTAATGATTAGCGTACGATATGGAAGTTGTACTATTCCTGACCTTTAATTAGCACCTGCAGCTCTGCAGAGCCTTCTGAATAATCCCAATGAATGAATGGCAGTTTACTTCAGTGATCATTTCATAGATGGTATAATTATTTTAAACAAGCATATACTACATTGGCTAACAACCTAATGTACAAAATCTAAACTGATGTCCTTGTTTTCTATAGTGTAACAAACCACCCCACCTACTGTTACAACTCAACCCGGTAATGAGGTACTGTTGCAACAACGGCATTCTTTGTACTTGACATTAATTTGCAGTTTTTTAAAAGTACAGTAAAAAAAAAAAAAAAAATTCCCTTAATTGTGTAGAGGAACTTAATCATTTTCATGTATATGATCCACTGTACATACAGTATGGACAAACAGCATTTTATTTTATTTTTTTAATCTATTGAGAACCCTGCAGGATAATTTGGGGACAGGGAACAAGCTTGTAGAAAGGAAACAACTAAACCACATGTCCACACATCTCTGTGTTTGCTACGCTAGTTTTACATGGTGGTTTCAGCTAGCAGTAAAATTAGAAAGACATTTCAGAGGCAGATCAAGTTTTTAGATTTTACTTAAAGATTATTTAGAGACAGTGGCATTTAGACTTTTGATTTCATGTTTAGCTTATGGGATAATGAACAGTTTAAGGGGTCAGGGTTTGGCTGGTTAGCATGGTCTTCCACTGCTGGTAGATGATGTAACTACAGTACACCATTGTGAAATTCTATTTTTTTTAATGATAATAGAGTCTTAAGACTATCACAGCTATGTCAAAAATCAGCATTTGAGAGAACATTTTAATAATGATGGTTACCGTTAAAATAGGTGTTACCATTGGGATACGGCAAGATTCAGGCTAGGGTTAACTGACGTTTGACCTCTAAAGACTCCTGGGTGCCAGCAGTATTTAAGGAGACTGCAAACTCACATTCAGTTCTGGCTGTACTACATACAGTAACAGGCACTTTTTACAGTCCAATCAGTTCCCAGTGGATACAATCAAGACACGCTCTGAATTTTTTCTCATGTAATATTCAGTTTTATTCAGAAATACATATAAATAAATTGAAATAAAATAGGCAATTGCAATTATGGTTTAATTTTGGGTGCATTAGCAAAAAAAAAGTCTGTAATATGCTTCAGAGAGAAAATGGTAATGTTGAACAAAATGATGACTGCAGCTATTATGACTGCTGCAGCAAAACCTGACTAACACTAAGTGAACCTGTACTCATCTCCTGAATGTTTTATTTCAGTAACGTGTAAATAATGCAATATTATTATTATTTTGAATATTGTGTGTCAGTGAGTGGTGATGTTTAATCTCCTTTTAATAAAATAAAATGAAGAACTTTTCAATTAATCAAGCACTAAAAACATGAAACCTGTCTGAAAACTTTCAGGTCCTGAACTATAAGAATATCACTAAGTGCCATACAATGTTTTACATTTATTGATTAAATTTCATTTTTCCTCAGATGTTTCTTTTTGTGTTGTCTAAGAACAAGAACATTTTCTAAATGGTTCTTGTTTCCAATTACTTCTTATGTAGTGCACTGTCTACGCATTTTCTTAGTTCTGTTCAACAGATGAAAAGCTTTATTTGTGAACGCCTCTCAAGGCCAGACTATTTTGTGAAGTTAAAAGTGTGGCCGTTTCTTTTATATATCGATTCGCCCATGAAGATGCATTCTCTCAGTGTGTTGAAATGAATAGCATTTAAGAACACTTGTTTTGAGATGGAGGCCATTGTGTGAACTGCCTGAGCATCTTTGTCCTGCCAAATTAAAGTTCAACTTTGTCTCTTTGCTGAACTCACAAAACCTGTAAAATTAAATTTTGTTCTATTTAAACAATCTGAATGTACTACTCCCTGATTGAAATAATTCAGACATTCCAAAAGAAATCAATGTTATGAAATCTGGTTAACATTATAACCAAGCAAACATTAATTGTTTACAAAAAAGCATAATAGATGGAACATTCTGTGACAAACAAAAGCAGGTAAAAACAGTCTTGTTCATTGTCATGTTGAAGCACGCACGTTTCTTGTCCAGTGCTTTATTCAGAGTCACAATTTTAAATAAAAATTGTTTATTTATTTAACATAATTTGTATGGCAATTAAAGCCTGGCAGTCACTGTCAAGTGGTCCTTAATCGGCCCTTAATCAATGCTTGGACACTGCAAACAATCATTTTCTTGAATTGGGAATAGAAATGCACCCATTTAATCATCTATTTTCTAAATGTATATTATTGATCTTATTGTGAACAGTTAGTCCATGCATGTTTCATTTTTCCTTTTTTTTTTGACCTTGTAATTTTTAATCAGAATGTCATAACTTCTTTAATGTCATAATCTTCCAGTGAAATGACAGACTCCTCTCTGTTAATTTCTCCAATCAATTTGTCTGCTTAAACCCTGTCCTTTTCTTACGATTGCCTGCAAGCTTGCATTCAGCTCTGCTTCATCCAATCAACAACAAATGAATAGAAGCAAGTCCCTGTCCTACATTTTTTTGTTTGTTTTGTTTTGTTTTCAATAATCCTTTTTATGACATCACAATATGAAAGATGTCAGGTTCATACTAGCTCAATCAAGCTCAATCAACAGCATTTGTGGCATAATGTTGACTCCCACTAAAACTCCTCCACTCCTTCTCCTCTTTTTTTTTAAAGAGAAGAGCTAATCTTATCTTAAAATTCACATATTATTTGAGTTGGTTTAGTCATAATTTTGCAGCATTACATATTATTTATATCTTAGCTATACTGTACTTTTGAAAATTGAGTATTTTAAAGTTTTCAGACTGGCTGCATTAACTTCCTTCAACAACTTTAATACAAGGTTGCAAAAAGATGATAAAAATAAACTTTTTTCGGACCAAAGAGATGGGATACAGGAGAACAGGGTTCTAGTGAGGGTCTGGTGACTTGGTAAGAGAACATCATTAGCATTCATTAGAGTCCTATAAGCTTGAGTAATTACAGGCGTGAGAGCACGGTAGAAGAGCGGTTTACACTGTTAGTAATTTGATTTCCATCTACGCTAATAACTCCCTTTGTGCGTGTTTATGTGCCGTGGCAGAACACAAGTACTGTTTGGCTGCAGGCTGAATGAGGAGGAGAAAGAAAAGGCTCTTTAAAATATCTGTAATTAAGTTGTATTCATCTTATTGCACTGTCACAATCCAGATCTGTGACATGGGAGAGATAGAGGACAAGACTCAACTAGGTTTACATGCACTTAAGATTTATCACAATACTGAATCAGTTTTAGTATAGAAGTCACACCGCAAAGCATATCTGTGCTTTTTCCCTTTAAGATTGAATTTAAACTGATAAAAATTGCTATAATCTTTTTTTTTATCAGATGACTCTATAAAGTTACCCAGCACGTTTAAGAAGAAAATAAGCTTTTTTCATTAATTAACCTTTTTAAGTCACACTAAAATGAAGATAAATGCAGTCTATTTGTCTCTGTGTGGGTTTGATGCATTTTATAGAAGAAATATGATTGGATGGTTTTGTTCTGAGCTGATCTGTGACTCTCTGTACACAGGCCCAAATGCCATTCAAAAGAATGAATAGAACTAGTAAAATAACCAAATAGACTATTTATAAGCAGAAAGAAAGCTGGACTATTCACTTCTTTTTAAACCGAAAATACAATCTTTTTTTTATGTTATATTTCTTTTATTTTGCAGCTATGCAAAATAAGAAAAAGTAATCTAGAATGTAGTGGCATCTGAATTACTACGCATCTTTGGATGAAAGAGAGAGAAATAATTGAGATCAGAACAGAGTCATGGCTCTCTTTAGTAAGTGTGTGTTGGTGTGTTTGAAGAGTGTGCACCGCATTCATATTTCATCATAGAACAAAACCTATTCACTTGCTCTTTCATTGTCAATTATTTATATATTTGTTTATCCGAGATGTTTTGGCACTCGCTCCCAGACCTTGTAGGTCTTGTTAGAAAGACAGATGAGGTGAAGGTGAAGTACAGTGCTGTGGTAAAACGCCACGGAACACACAAAACCCCATTCTATTGGCTAAAATGCTATTTTTTGTTTTTCAGAATGTAATGTTTCTAAGGGAGTTCACAGAAGGTGACCTGTTGGTAATTGCATTGAAATGAGGGTGAGCTGTAGTTTCTGCCACAGTGTCGGCTCATGTCCTTAAAACCTTCCTGCTGTAAACCTTAGCAAATCTCTCTCTTACACTTTCGCTCAGGGCAGGGTATAGAAATGGAGGCATGGGGTCAGCAGGTTAACTCAACGTCTTTGTTATTGCACAATAACTTCCTATTTACCTGCTGGGCCAATTCCTTTATTCTCTTTGCGAGTGTAACCCAGCTGCCAAAACCGGGTCTTTGTCTCAACAAGGAGTGGTGAGCCATGCATTTGGATTACGTTGCTTGAGTTTCAATAGCCCGATGGATCTGCGGGTGGAGGGGGACTGACTCATGGCACTGCCCTGGGAAAACACGTGGAGCTCATAGGGCGACCTGTAAGACACTGCCAGTTTAAACCCCCCACAATGCCGTCTTTAAAATGAACTGCTTTCCGCAAACGTGAGATCAAGTGAAATGATCAAAATCTGAGGTTACTTGACTCGAACGCAATTAATGTGTCAAAGTACTGGCAGGTACACCGACATGAAACAAAAAAAATATTAGGAATGGTGAAACTGCTCTGCTTGTTGTGACATGACACCCACTCGAGCGAGCGGCAACGTAAAAAAGACGGCTTCTGTATTTGAAGTGTTTTAATTGTTCTGTTTTGATGACAGAGGGGAGTGCATTATCCACTTGCTGTTTGACAGGTAATGAGTGAGAAGAATAAGGAGACATTGTTTTCTTTTTTCCCTCAACGATTTGAATGTCAAACTCTGTTTTGTGAATTGACGGACTGGAATGTCAACACTGGCTTCTCACTATCCTGCAGACTTAGAAATAGAACAATACCACCCCCCCCCCCCATCCGCTTTTTCCTTTTTTTGTGTTGTATTGTGATTCTGCGCTATGGGAATTTCTTTAAATATAATATCTGAAACTTCTGTTTACTTTTAAATCATGCTTCTGTGGTACAAAAGAAAACAGAAGATGAATTGGATCTTTTACTACTTTGAAAGAACTATATTGGCCACAACACAATGCATAAAAGAAAGAAACGAACAAAGGGATTGTGAATACAAAACTCTGAAAGAGAACGTCATCTAAAAACAAGTTAAGTGATTATTTACTGTGGTCCAGAAGGGTTTTGCACCACCAGTTTTACTCCTGGCATTCACCAGGTCTTCTCTGCTCATCTGCCAACTGTGTCAGAGATTCTGGCGTTCAGCGATGCCAGTGTGAGG
Source organism: Sinocyclocheilus anophthalmus (assembly GCA_018155175.1). Lineage (NCBI taxonomy): Eukaryota > Metazoa > Chordata > Actinopteri > Cypriniformes > Cyprinidae > Sinocyclocheilus > Sinocyclocheilus anophthalmus. The sequence goes on from JADLZN010009007.1 coordinate 163,025, forward strand.
ACAGTCTGTGCCAGTGAAGAAGAAGGAGGAATGGCCTTACCCACCCACAGAGCCATTGTGTGTCTGACTGATCCACTGGCATTGATGCGCTGGCTTCCCATTGGAAGGTATGTTGTGCTGGAATGTTGGTACTCCTCAAATGCAGTCCTACAGGTGACAGGAGTGCTGCTGTGCTCTTTTATTGTGCTCTCAAAAGATCGCACAGCAGGACAAATTACTCAAATGACTGCAAATTTGAACATGATCTGTGCTCACTATTCACTTTAAAAAGGAACTTTTGAGAAACATTAAAAAGGGCAGCATGATGCAAGATATTTGGGCAAAGATTTTTAACCACTTTTACCAATTTTAATAATTGTTGACAGTAATATTATTTTGTTTAACCAACATTTTACTCAACCAATAAATTCTTATTTTTTTGTTCAATAAAATTAAATTATCGGGCTGTGCTATTTGTGTGTGTGTGTGTGTGTGTGTGTGTGTGTGTGTGTCCATATAATGAACAGGAGGGTAAGTAAATGTGCTGGGCCTTATTAATTTGTGTGGTGTGTGTGTTTTTGTTGTGTGTGTGTGTATATATATATATATATATAAAACATATATATAGAGTTTTCCTTTCAGATGACAGTTTAAACTGTAATAAATCCTTGTGATGGCAAAGCTGAATTTTTCATTCTTTAGTATCACATGGTCATTCATAGTATGCCGATGATGTGATCTGGTAACATTTCTTGCGATATATCTTAATTTTTTTTAGGATTCTTTGATGAATAAGAAGTTCAAAATAACAGCGTTTACTTGAACTATTATTTTTGTAACATTATACGTTTTTTACTTTTGATAAATTGAATGCATCCTTGCTGAAATAATTAATATTTATTAAAAATCTTTACTACTCCCAAGTTCAAACATCGTTATATTCTAGAATTTCATAATATTATTTCAATAAAAATAACTATTAATACAAAAAAATTCAACATTAACTTCGTAGCATTACTTCTACAGTTAATTTCTGTGTAATGCACTGATGCCACAGTGCTGCAATAAACAGTTTGAGTAAATGCAACTTTTCATATATGCCACTTACATATATGCATTACAGGACTTACAAACTATCATTCTGTTGAGTGAAGAAAAAAATCAGCAACCTTGTCATCATCTCAAAATATGTCTGTGCTACTGTAATATTTCCCAGGTTCTGTCTCTCTTTCTTTCTGCCTCTCTCTCTTTTCTCACTAATCCCTGGTAAATGGCTAAAGTATAGAAAGCCCTGCAAGGGAGGAGATTTTGTGCTTGGAGGAGTGTTCAGTGAAGCACGCAGGAGAGAGGAGACACCAAGGGCACATAGTGTGGGCTCAAGGTGACCTCAGATACGCACACACCCTCTGTTCCGTCACACACAGAAGGACGGGAAGATATAAAGGTTAAGATGAAGATCAGATTTATGGGAAACCTCTATCTGTGACATAATTATTTTGGTCTACTCTTATGCCTCTGTCTTCAACTCCTGGAAATGAAGCCCTTCCACTTCTCAATGTAATATCTTTCCACATAATTAATTCTCTTCTTTGTGAATTCTCTCTAAATTCTCTTCAGTAAAGCACCATCTCTCTCTCTCTCTCTCTTGCCCCTCCGCCCCCTCTCGGTGCTGGATGATGAAAAACTCTTGTAGGAGTAGGAATGGCTGCAGGCTGTAGACAGGCTCTTCCATTAGGCATGTTAAATATGAAAAGACAGGACTGTGTGAAAAGAAGCCCAGGCAGAAAGCTCTCCCTCCCACAGTCTCCGAACCTCAGTCACAGAAGCAGTCAGGATTTGAGCCGGGCCACGGTTCTGTAAACCACAACGCTAATTAATGTATCTCCACCCCTTCCGCACATGGAGAGAGGACAGATTAACAGGATGAATTTCAGACAAGGGAGAAAATTTTGGAGTGTTAGCATTAGGCCTGCTTCATAATGTTTACATAAGCAGCACATGAGAGCAGCCGCAAGGCTGTGGCATTATATAGAAAATAAAATAGGTTATTAGATTTAATGTTTTTCTTTAATTTAGTTATAAGTATTTATATCCCATTTTAAAATAATCTGCATGGAAAAAGAATATAGCTACACACTGTAGTTTCATTGACTTTTCAGTCTAAGTTCCAGCTTCAAACTACCATCAACACTTAACACTTCAACATTTAGCAGCATACACTAGATTTTCATTAATATCATTGTTTGAATCGTTTAATACCATTTTTGCTATTCATTCATTTTGTGTTTTTGTTATTCTATATTTGTCACGGTGCACTACTGTGAGGAGATGAAGGAGCAGGGAGACGAAGGAGATCCAGAACAGAAATACACTTTAATGAAACCAAAATCACAGGGAACACACACGTATCACATGGAGTAGACGTTTAGACAGCACACGGGACTCAGGAAAACACATGGCTTAAATACAGGAACTAAATGGGGAACACCTGGACCTAAACGAGGAGATTAATAGGACACAGCTGAAAACCAAATATGGGCACAAACACGGGAGAAACTGGGTCAAGGAGAGAACATGAGGAACAAAACACAAGTCCATAGGCGTGACAGATATTATATTATTATATAGTATTGAAAAAAATTATTATTATTATCTATACTTATTTATTGTTTGTGTTATTTGTTATTCTTTTTCGTTTTTTTCCCCCTTTAATAAGGCATTATTATCTCTCTATTATTATATTATCATTATTATTATTAGGAAATTACTTTATGTATCAGTATGCTTCTACACACTGGTTGGAAATCATTTAATTATATTTGTCAAGGCACCGGTCTGATCTGGGTTTGTTTATGTTGTGTCCTGGTCTGTCTGGAGCACATGGCTGTCAGTTGGTAATTATGTTTGCCATGTGCTCTATTGTCTATTGTTACCCCGCCCCTCTCGTTACCTTATCTCGTTAGTGGTAACACCTGTTTCTGATCATTAGTCGCCCTTAAATTCCCCTCTTGTTTTCTGTCCTGTGCCAAATCGAAATCTCTGCTCTGCTGAGTTAACCTAGCTCTTGTCGCTGTTGACTGTTATCCTGTTTTGTCTAGCCTAGTCTTGCCTAGTTTCCTTAGCTTTTATTTATTTTTGATATTAGGGTTTTTCTTTTGATCTAGCCCAGTTCCTTCTAGTTCCTAGTTTTAGCTCCAGCCGTTTAGTTTTGTGTTCGTTTTTCCCTTCCCCTCTGCCCTCTCCAGCCCCCGTCTGCCCTGGCTGCTGGACTCCCTTCTGTCTGCCTCCTGCCTCCTTCCCCTCACTGCCCAGCGTTCCTTGCTCCCTCCTGGAGTTCCTCTCCCTCTCCCTCCCACCATGGCCATTCTCTGGCCCCTGGAATTATTTGGAGAGCTGGACTATCTCGTTGCTCGTGGACTGTTACTCGCGGCCATTTGCTCTGGAAACCCTCTTTTCCTAGATACCTGCTGTTGAGCTGACTTTCTCTTCCCCAGACCTGGTTGGGATCTCTCCAGATGACCCTCTCGGACAGTGGCTTCGTTCCTGTTTGTTTTTGAATCTCAATAAAATCCTTGTTATCCCTGCAACTGATTCCTCTTCCTTTACCACCCCTGACAGTTCGATCTGGCCAGCATGGAATCAGTGGGGTCGGACCAGATCTGGGTAGTCGTCATCCAGCAGGGGGTGCTGCTTGGTCAACATGCTACACGGCTCACGGAAACTACTAGAGAGGTAGATGTCATGTCCTCTCAAGTTACTGAACTCACTAACCAAGTCAGGGAGTTGATGCGGGACCAGGATAGCCTTCGGGCTGCAGCTTTTGCCGCTGCTTCAGCTCCTGTTCTTGCCCGGACAGCTCCAGAACCTAGAGTGCCCACCCCGCCGCGTTATGATGGGGATCCTAGGGCTTGTCGCCCATTCCTGTCCCAGTGTGCTATCACGTTTACCCTGCAGCCCACCACCTTTGCCACCGAAGCGGCGAAGTTCGCATTTGTTATTACCTTACTCGCTGGGAAGGCCCGAGAGTGGGGAACTACAGTCTGGGAGAAAGAAGCGCTGTACTGTGCCACATTTGAGTTATTTCGTCGGGAGATGATCAAGGTGTTTGATCGCTCAGTCGCTGGCAAGGAGGCAGCCAGTCAGCTAGTCAGACTGAGGCAGGGCGAGTCGTCAGTCACTGACTTTTCTATTCAGTTCAGGACACTGGGTGTGCTTTGTGGTTGGAATGAAGCAGCCTTTTGGGATGTTTTTAGAGAGGGGCTCAACCCAGAGATTCAGGACGAGATTGCTATCCACGACCTTCCAGCTTCATTTGATGACCTGAGGGTTCTGGCACTTCGTTTTGAGACGCGAATCAATCTATGCCGTCAACGGGTCATGGCTCACTCTCCTGGGCAAATCCCTCCTCGTTCTGTCTCTGAAGCCGTTATTGCTCGCCCTGAGCCACTTCCTGAAGGAGAGCCCGTGCAGGTGGGGCGTACCCGGCTGGCAGCGGAGGAGAAGCACCGACGACTTTGTCTTTACTGTGGAAAATCTGGGCATTTTGCTGCAGCATGTCCGTTAAAAGCCAGAGCTCACCAGTAGATGGGGAAGTACTGGTGAGCGTCACCCCTGTATCAGATTCCCCTGTATTCCTTACTCAGCTGCCTGCCATTGTCAAGTGGGGACCTTTTTCAAGGCCATGCTCAGCCCTGGTGGATTCTGGGGCTGAGGGTAATTTCATTGATGCTACCCTGGTGGCTTGTTGGGGCATTCCTACCACCCTCTCAAGGAGAGACTCACTGCCAGGGCCCTCAATGGCTCCATTCTCACCCAAGTTACTCACGTCACTTCCCCTGTAAGTTTAACTGTTTCCGGTAACCATAGTGAGGAGATTGTGTTTTACCTCCTCGAGTCTCCCAGCACACCTGTTGTGCTGGGGAACCCGTGGCTGGTGAATTACAGCCCCCACATTAGTTGGGATGAGAACTCTGTCTTGGCATGAAACGCTTTTTGTCACAAATTTTGTCTGGGTGTTGCCTCGTTTGGTGGTGTTTCTTGTCCTTTGTTTCAGGAGGAGCAGACTGCGGATCTCACCGGTGTTCCTGCGGAGTACCTCGATCTTCGAAGGGTCTTTAGCAAGTCTCGGGCGGCATCTCTCCCCCCTCACAGACCCTATGACTGTGCCATCGACCTTCTCCCAGGCACTTCTCCGCCTCGTGGTCGCCTTTACTCTCTCTCAGCGCTGGAGAGGGAGGCCATGGATAAGTATATCCAGGAGTCATTGGCAGCTGGCCTCATCCGTTCTTCCTCTACTCCTGCAGGTGCGGGGTTCTTCTTTGTGGAGAAGATGGTTCCTTGCGCCCTTGCATCGATTATCGTGGGCTGAATGACATCACAGTAAAGAATCAGTACCCCCTGCCATTGATGTCATTGGCTCCCGAGCTGCTGCAGGGAGCACAAATCTTCACAAAGTTGGACCTCTGCAATGCCTACCACTTGGTTCAGATAAGGGAAGGGGACGAGTGGAAGACAGCTTTTAACACCCCTACTGGGCACTTTGAATATCGGGTGATGCCCTTTGGGCTTACTAATGCCCCAGCTGTCTTCCAGGCCCTGATTAACGATGTGCTTAGAGACATGATCAATCGATTTGTCTTCGTGTACCTTGATGACATTCTGATTTTTTCTTCATCATTGCAGGTACACACTCAGCATGTCCGTCAGGTGCTGCGGAGGTTACTTGAGAACCAGCTGTATGTTAAGGCGGAGAAGTGCATATTCCACGCAGACTCCGTTCCATTCCTAGGACAGATAATCTCGGCGGAGGGGGTTAAGGTAGATCCTGCCAAGGTAAGGGCTGTCTCAGAGTGGCCAGTCCCCGACTCTCGTAGAGCGTTGCAGCGGTTTCTTGGATTCGCTAATTTTTATAGGCGTTTCATCCGTAACTATAGTAAAACTGCTGCCCTTTTAACCCTCTGGGGTCTGAGGGTGTTTTGGGCCCTGGAGAAGGTTTGACATGTCCTGACATTTGTGCATTTTTCAGTTGCCAATAAACATTTTAATGACTAAGTTTAGTAGCACCATAATCAGAACAAACTGGGCTACAATAATATGTGAGAAGCATGTATGTACGTGATTGTGTTTTGAGAAAACAACGTTTATGCGTGCTTAGTGAAAAACTAAAATTTTTAAGTCACTGAAATAAGGCCATAAAACAAATACAGAACATTTGTTCACAATACTATTGAGAACTGGATCTTGAAGTCTAGAGTTTTTGCTTCAGAATGATGTGAAAATCATCTTGTTTACTCACTCACAGAAAACAATATATTGATTTAAATTTTCTAAGACACTGTGTAGAAAAGGAATATGCGAGGGGGCGTGAATGGTCATGTATAATGATGTGATTCACACCTGAGAGGACAAAGGCCTGCATAATGAGCTGCATTATGAGCTGTCAGGTGTGTGACTGAGAGGTAATTGCTACAAGAAATAATGAGGAAAGAAATGCATCTATTTTTTGTTTGTAGTTTATTTAGAATATATACTGTATATATAATTATCACATCATTTTGGGAGTGTGTGCATCACATGGTCTTAGCTGTGGTCCAGGTTCTTGTGCGGGCAGGAATCTCAGAGCCTGTGGAACATGTCAACTTCAGTCTCTGTTTTCCATGACCAAGTGGGCTGCTTATTTGCTTTGGCTCTCTTTGCAACAGGTTCTTTTGTTATTCTCACATCTGAAATAAAAATGCAAGCATGCTGTTTACACAAACTACTTATTATTATGATGTTCACTGATACTAGCACTAATTTATCTAAACAAAGAACACAATTTCCACATAGCAAACATATTTTACCACAAAGTAACTAGATCAAATGAAAGTAACATCTGTAAAATAGTGAATGCACACTTACTCTAAAATTCTGAATGGAGTTGAAAACTGAACGAGTGCCCCCTTCCTATGAGAGATGCAGGTGAAGGCAAGAGTGGTGTATTCCCCACAGTACCTTAGTATAGTATGCATACTTCATGAGAAAACAGAATGCTAATAACAAAGAAATACATTTTTAACACTATCAACCACAAATAATATTACCACATATTCTAGGAATAATACAATTACTATACTGTGCACTTANAGCAGACTGCGGATCTCACCGGTGTTCCTGCGGAGTACCTCGATCTTCGAAGGGTCTTTAGCAAGTCTCGGGCGGCATCTCTCCCCCCTCACAGACCCTATGACTGTGCCATCGACCTTCTCCCAGGCACTTCTCCGCCTCGTGGTCGCCTTTACTCTCTCTCAGCGCTGGAGAGGGAGGCCATGGATAAGTATATCCAGGAGTCATTGGCAGCTGGCCTCATCCGTTCTTCCTCTTCTCCTGCAGGTGCGTGGGTTCTTCTTTGTGGGGAAGAAGGATGGTTCCTTGCGTCCCTGCATCGATTATCGTGGGCTGAATGACATCACTGTAAAGAATCTGTACCCCCTGCCATTGATGTCTTCGGCCCCTGAGCTGCTGCAGGGAGCATGTATCTTCACTAAGTTGGACCTCCGCAATGCCTACCACTTGGTTCAGATAAGGGAAGGGGACGAGTGGAAGACAGCTTTTAACACCCCTACTGGGCACTTTGAATATCGGGTGATGCCCTTTGGGCTTACTAATGCCCCAGCTGTCTTCCAGGCCCTGATTAACGATGTGCTTAGAGACATGATCAATCGATTTGTCTTCGTGTACCTTGATGACATTCTGATTTTTTCTTCATCATTGCAGGTACACACTTAGCATGTCCGTCAGGTGCTGCAGAGGTTACTTGAGAGCTAGCTGTATGTCAAGGCGGAGAAGTGCACATTCCATGCAGACTCTGTTCCGTTCCTGGGACAGATAATCTCGGCAGAGGGGGTTAAGGTAGATCCTTCCAAGGTAAGGGCCGTCTCAGAGTGGCCAGTCCCCGACTCTCGTAGAGCGTTGCAGCGGTTTCTTGGATTCGCTAATTTTTATAGGCGTTTCATCCGTAACTATAGTAAAACTGCTGCCCTTTTAACCCTCTGGGGTCTGAGGGTGTTTTGGGCCCTGGAGAGGTTTTGACATGTCCTGACATTTGTGCATTTTTCAGTTGCCAATAAACATTTTAATGACTAAGTTTAGTAGCACCATAATCAGCACAAACTGGGCTACAATAATATGTGGGCAGCATGTATGTATGTGATTGTGTTTTTTGAGAAAACAACGTTTATGCGTGCTTACTGAAAAACTAACATTTTAAAGTCACTAAAATAAGGCCACAAAACACATACAGAACATTTGTTCACAAAACATTTGAGAACTGGATCTTGAAGTCTAGAATTTTTGCTTCAAAATTATGTGAAAATAATCTTACTCATTCACAGAAAACAATATATTGATTTAAATTTTCAAGACACTTGTGTAGAAAAGGAATATGCGAGGGGACAAGAATGGTCATGTATAATGATATGATTCACACCTGATAAGACAAAGGCCTGCATAATGAGCTGTCAGGTGTGTGACTGAGAGGGAATTGCTATAAGAAAGAATGTGAGGAAAAAATAAATGTATGTATTTTTTGTTTGTAGTTTATTTAGAATATTTATAACTAAATATATTATCACATCATTTTGGGAGTGTGTGCATCACATGGTCTTAGCTGTGGTCCAGGTTCTTGTGCGGGGCAGGAATCTCAGAGCCTGTGGAACATGTCAACGTCAGTTTCTGGTTTCCATGACCAAGTGGGCTGTTTTTTGCTTTGGCTCTCTTTGCAACAGGTCCTTTTGCTATTCTCATATCTGAAATAAAAAAGCAAGCATGCTTTTTACACAAACTACATTATTAACATTATTATGATGTTCACTGATACTAGTACTAATTTATCTAAACAAAGAACACAATTAATACATAGCAAACATATTTTACCACAAAGTAATTAAATCAAATGAAAGTAACATCTGTACAATAGTGAATGCACACTTCTGAAACGCAGTTGAAAACTGAACGAGTGCCCCCTTCCTATGAGAGATGCAGGTGAATGCAAGAGTGGTTTATTCCCCACAGTACCTTGGTATAGTATGCATACTTCATGAGAAAATAATGCCTATTCTAACGTTTTAACACTATCAACCACAAATAATGTTACCACATATTCTAGGAATAATACAATTACTATACTGTGCACTTACTCAGTAGGATTTTCCAGCGAACTCAAAACTGAACGACATGCGTGTGCCTTTCTTGTGCAAGGTGCCGGTGATGCAGCCACAGTCCTAAACGAAAATTAAAACAGTTTCAAACATTTCATCGTCATTACTCCATAAGACGCGGTATATCACATTCAAAATATTTACACCAGAGCAGATATTCATGAACAGAAGTTTAGTTACATTCATAAACACAAGCATGCTTTGTATGTAGGCTTTTACAATCCAAAAACTATAGTTATAAACGTATATGGCTATATTTGTGAACAAGGAATATCCTATCACAGTAAAGTTTTGTCTAATCATTCTTACTGACATTAGGCTAGTAACATTATAACTCATATAACTTTTATATCATATTTCTGTCTGTTATAGAACATAAAAAAACATCCTGGCATCGTGACATTTAGATGCTGTGAATGAAACTTCATAATGTTTCACTTGATTATACATTTAGTCAGGAATTATAGTTTGGAGAAAGTCTAACTAGTTAAATGTGTACAAGTTATGTGAAAACTAATACTAGTAGGTTAATAAAAAAGACTTACTCGTGTTTATGATCACTGCTGGATCAAGCCGCTGCATTGTTTTTTTCTGAGGTAATCCAAAGCTTCTTGAGGTTAATTCTGTCTTATTCCTCTCAGCGCGACGCGAACAGTAAAACTTGAGGTCTTGCTGCTTTGTTTACTGTGATGTGGGCGTTTACACGCGGCGCGCTTCACGTGGATGATTATAATATCTATAGCGTGCTCAGCGCGTGGGCGTGGTCGCATTAGATATAATGAAGGGGGACGTGAAAGACTGGACTTCGCGTTTGTTTCATATGGATTACTTTATCACAGAATATTTGCTTTAAGACTTGCTTAGTTTAATAGTAGACATGTCAAGCTTTCTATAGATAAATCTCTCATGTCTCTTTGTTGAGTATTTGCTGGGTTACAGTTCATTTTAATGACAACTTTCTAAATTAACAATTATTAAAGATTACGCAGACCAAGGCGGCAGACTGCACACCTTGTTTGTTTTCTTTATTTTATAAATGCACAAAGTTCTGTTGTTATTATGTGTGTATACAAATAAAAGTAGACCATTTTAGACCTTTACCACCCCTGTCAATATTATACTGATACGTAAAACGTCTCAGGTTACTTACGTATGTAACCATGGTTCCCTGAATAGGGAACAAGACACTGCGTCCTCTAAGGGTCACTATGGGGAACGCCTCATCGTGACCCCGTTTCCTTCTGAAGCATTCATTGAAAAAACACCAACTCGTTGGCCTGTGACAGCCATGATGTCACTACCGGTGCTACTATAGTATAAATAGGCGCCGGGAGAACACATCATCCACTTCTTTGTCTGAAGCTTGCGTCTGCAGCAAGGCAAGAAACCTAGAGGACGCAGTGTCTCGTTCCCTACTCAGGGAACCATGGTTTCATAAGTAGCCTGAGACGTTCCCTTTCATGGGAACATCGAACTGCGTCCTCTAGTGGTCGCTATGGGGAACAGTATACCCACGCCGCCATGCTGAGGGGAGTGCATGCCAGAAAACCATGGCGAGCACTAAGTACCAACTCTTCCATATTGCCATGGGAGTTGCCCCTGCGACGTTAGATGGCTGTCAGTGACATTATTCCCTACGGCCAAAGGTCTAGGCTACATACCCCAAAAAATGTACCTGTTAGGGCCAGAACTCTTGGGCCCGAGGTAGAACTCAAGGCTTTGAACTCAGGACTCATTCCTTTAAGGGAAGACGACCAAGAGCCTAGAATCATACTAGTCTTGGCCTGTCACACAGGGGCAACCGCATGTTTCTTTTTGTATGTGCTGAAGGAACTGTCTCAAAAGATCCCTAGTAGCAACACCCTGTTAAGGTAGGTATCCTGAGGATACATAGGTGGTGTGGTGCCCAAGGTGGAACCGTGGTTTTAAACCACTCAGAAAGAGCACAAAGCTGCCGCATAGCTCTTACCATACAGGATTCTAGAAAAGAACGCAGAGTACTAGCATGCAAACTTACCACAGTGTGGATTTTAGAAAGTGTATTTCAATTGAGAGGAGGCTCGACCTGCAGCATGTTCCAAAGCTGGAACAGCTAGCAATAAATTACTTAGCTGTGGGAGCAACACACCCAGTTCTCAATCCTAGAAGGGAGCTCGACCTACAGCATGTTCCAATGTTGGAACGCTAGCAGTAGTTTACCTTGGCTGTGGGAGCACAAACCCAGCTCTCAGTGAGAGGGGGGCTTGACCTACAGCGCGATTGTAGAATCAAAAAGGTAAGCATACTGCAAGCTAGCCAAAAAAAACTCAGCGCATCAGAGAGGCAAAGGAAGGGCCTATTTCGCCTGATGCTGCTGGTTCCAGGTGCTCTAAAAAAACAGAGAACTCAACTTCTCATGTGAGAGGAGAACTCTGAATTCAGAGGAATAGCGTTGCTCATTCCAGTTAACCCTTTGATAAAAGGGGAGCATTGTTCAACACTACCACGAGAACAGCCCTTGGAGTGAGCAATCCAACTCCTTAGAGAGAATTAAACGCTCGAAAGAAAGCACCATGCTCACAATAACCCTCAATGGTGAGGGAAGCATTGCTTCCAGAGTGTGTCGACAGAGACACCCTAGTTGAGTGGAGCCCAAGGAAACGGGGTCTAACCAACTCAGAAAAAGGAAACGAGGTTAATAACGCGTAACCCTTTTCCCATTTTGACAGGGGTTGGGGGGGTGGGGGGGGGTTAGAAAGTGGGCAAAGCATAACGTGCACAATTACCACTTATGTGGATTTTTAGAAAGTGTGCAAAGCTTAACGTGTGAATTTACCATAGTATGGATTTAAGAGTTTTCCAAACATCTGCTCACAGATACCTGGAAGTACTGAGCCAAACTGGAAAGACAAGCTCCATCATGAATCATAAGCATACATGAGCTTTATTGCCAGGTTGTTTACACATACGAGGAATTTGTTTTCGTGACAGAACTTCCACAGTGTAAAGAAAGACAGGACAGAACAACAACCACAGATAATAAAACTAAAATAAAAAAGTAAAGTAGGAATAAAATATATAATTGACAATTTTTTTTGTATGTACAAGGTACTGTGTATTCAATGTGCCAATTTGAAGTGTAGGCCTCTGATTATGAGTGTTAGATAAATAAGTGTATGAGTTGTATAAATAGTGTTGTGTGTTCCACGGTTATTGTCAAGTGTTCATGAGATGGATGGCCTGCGGGAAGAAACTGTTCCTGTGTCTGGTCGTTCTGGTGCTCAGTGCTCTGTAGCGTTGACCAGATGGCAACAGTTCAAATAGGGAGTGTGCTGGATGTGAGGGGTCCAGAGTGATTCTGCCAGCCCTTTTGCTCACTCTGGATGAGTACTGTTCTTGGAGAGAAGGGAGGGTTGTATCAATGATTTGCTCAGCAGTCCGGACTACGCTCTGTATTCTTCTGAGGTCAGATTTGGTAGCTGATCTGAACCAGAGACAGTTATGGAAGTGCAGAGGACAGATTCAATAATGGCAGAGAAGAACTGTTTCAGCAGCTCCTGTGGCATGTTGAACTTCCTCAGCTGCAGAAGGAAGTACAACCTCTGCTGGGCCTCTTTCACAATGGAGTCAATGTGAGTGTCCCACTTCAGGTCCTGAGAGATTGTGGTTCCCAGGAACCTGAATGACTCCACTGTTTTTACAGTGCTGTCCGTGATGGTGAGTGGGGGGAGTGCATGGGGGTTCCTCCTGAAGTCCACGATCACTGTTTTGAGCGTGTTGAGCTCCATGTTGTTGAGACTGCATCAGACAGCCAGTTGCTCGACCTCCTGTCTGTAAGCAGATGAGTGTGGTGTCGTCCGCAAACTTCAGGAGCTTTACAGAGGGGTCCTTTGAAGTGCAGTCATTCATGTAGAGGGAGAAGAGCAGTGGGGAGAGAACACAACCCTGAGGAGCACCAGTGCTGTTCGTACGGGTGCTGGATGTGTATTTTTCTAGCCTCACTAGCTGCTGTCTGTCTGTGAGGAAGCTGTTGATCCACTGACAGACGGAGGTGGCACGGAGAGCTGAGATAGTTTGGGAAGGAGGAGGTTTGGGATGATAGTGTTAAAAACCGAGCTGAAGTCCACAAACAGGATCCTAACATAAGTCCCTGGTCTGTTTCTCAGAATGTGTTGTGCATGAACAAGAATGCAATCAGTCCATCAGTCCTTACTGCATCGTCCACAGACCCACTCTTATTGCCTTTCTGTTAGTCAACAAAGGCTCTGAAGAGGGCAGATACAGACCACCTGGTTCCAAGGATGGGTCCTCTCAGGTGTGGCAGCCCCAGTTTTTCAAAAAAAAAAAAAAAAGACTTCCTATGACCACATACGTGTAGAGCCCCGGTCCTGTAGTCATTAAGTCCAGTAATTTTTGGGTTTCTTTGGGACGGGGATGCTGGTGGAGCGTTTGAAGCATGAAGGTGACTTCGCACAGCTCCAGTGATCTGTTGTAGATCTGTGTGAAGATGGGGGCCAGCCGGTCAGCACAGGATTTCAGACAGGCTGGTGTAACACAATCTGGGCCTGGTGCTTTTTTTCCTTTTCTGCTTCCGGAAGACCTGGCGCACCTCATCTTCACTGATTTGAATTGCAGGTTTGGGGGAGAGGGGGGTTGCAGGAGGTTTTAATGGTTGTGTGGAGAGGTGTTCAGGTGTGGGGTGTTTTTTCAAACCTTCAGTAGAACTCGTTCAGATCGTCTGCAAGGTGTTGATTCTCCGCAGTGCTGGGTGATGGTGTCTTGTAATTGGTGATTTTTTTTAGACTTTTCCACACTGATGCCGGGTCACTGGAAGATAATTTAATCTTTATTTTTTCTGAATAATTCCTCTTTGCCACTCTGATCTCCTTTTCCAGTGTGTATTTAGCCTGTTTATACAAGACATTATCCCCTTTCCTGTGAGCATCTTCTTTGGCCTGATGAAGCTGTCTGAGTTTTGCTGTGAACTATGGTTTGTCGTTGTTGTAGGTTAAAAATACAACCCTCTAAGGTGAGGGGAGCACTGCCTGAGACAGCATTACACAAGAAGGTTCTCGCAAATGCCACCTATACTTCCTTCTCGATGCCTCAGCAAGAGGGGATATTCTGGTGATCGGGAGGCCCCTCAGTGCGACCTAGATACGGTATACCAGACAGGGCAGCCTTGCAGGCATAAGCTCCAGCCCGGACATCCAGGAATTTTTGCAGTGACACACTGGGGGCCTGATGACCAAGAAGGCTCCCGCAGAAGCCTGTGATCTGGCCACATGATCCAGGAAGTAAGAAGCCGAAACCTGGCTTATCGTACCATCTGGACATATATCGACGAGTGAAATAAATTACTCTGCGAGCCCACGCACCCGTTTTCCTGAAACAAAAAAAAAAATCCAGCAGAGGGGGTGCTCACTGAGGACCTACCCTAGAAAGGGACAGAAACACACAGGTCCCGGAAACACTGCAAAGAAAGCTAGCAGAAGGAATACACACAACCACCAGCGCATTAAATATACACACATATACATATATATATTTAGAAATGGATCGTACTCACACACCATGGTTCCCGCATTGGAGCCCCGTCCGAAGAAGCCTCTGGTCCGGACCATCAGTAAGGTGGTCACTATGAAGCCATAGAACCAACCAAACATCATAGGTCCAGCATAGGAGACTGTAATGCAGGAAATTCCCACCTAACCTCGGTCAGGTGGAGAGATGGTGGTTACAGGGGAATTTAGGAAGGGGAAGATAAGGGCAGATGTAAGACCCCCGAAGGAAATGAGTGGATACTGAGGTATCACTCTGATCCGGACAAAAGCGCTGACGCCCTGTCTGGATCACATCCCTTAGGTCTTTTACCTACCTTCCTTTGACCCGCGATTATTCCTACCCCTACCCGCGGGCGGGGGAGGAGCGCGAGCCGCGACACTAGCCTTCTGTGCCCGTCTCTGATCCTCAAACCGAGACGAGCCAGGACCCCTGGGTTGTTCGGGCTCAGACCCGGACCTCCTTTATCCAGGTCTTTCAGTAGGTCAGCCTGATATGTTTGGAACATCACCATCGTGTGCAATGAAGTGACAGCCCGACCTGCTGCTGCTGCGTATGCCCTGGCATTAGAGCGAGATGTCAAGGAGGGAGTCTTAAAAGAGGACGTCTCACCCATAGAGAGATAGCTGGCCAGCGTCTCTCTATAGGGGCATCTTCTCATAACCGCTTTCGCGCATCGCCTCGATGTTGGCATAACTCGTATGCTGGAATCGATGGATGCGTGAGGAAAACGGCCTCTTTCATTCCTTCTCAATTTTTATATGAAAAAACAGGAAGGAAGGCTCACCTGAGTTAGAGGGTTATGGCCAGAAAAAGTAACGTTCATCGAGATGACCTCGCAACGTCACTTTCTTCGCCCGCTTCACAGCAAGTAATGCCTCGCCGTGGCGCGATCCATAACTTTCAAAAGCTCATCATACGCAGGGCAGGAGGATTGGGAAGGCTCAGCCTCAGCTTCTTTGCCCTCCTCAGATATTTCCTGCTTTTGCTGGGCCGAACCCAGCAGAGCACTGGCCCCTGGATCAGACAATGTTAATGAAATAACATCATCCTCCAGCGGCTCACTCTCGTCCACAGCCGACGATCGCAAGAGGGAAAAATCCTCTCTAAACTCAGCGGCCAGATCCACCTGAGATCCCCACGAGCTCATTCTCCGCCGTGCCTCAGCAGCGGCGGGTCCTGAGTCGCGGGAAGCAGATGGCTGCCCCTCTTTCCTCGAAAAAAGAGACAAATGAGAACGGAGCTTTTCTCTTGGAAAAAACGCTCGCAGTGCACGCCGATTGCCCCCTCGGAGACATCGCGTGCGTGCTCTTCACCCGTACAAATAACGCATAGATCATGTCTGTCATCGGATGTTAAACAACGACAGCACGGATGCACACATCCTCTTAAATACTTTGCTAGTGCTCGCCATAATGATATGAAGAGATCGCTCTTACCACAGAAATGCACGCTTCAAACAAAACACAAAATGTGTTCTCCCGGCACCTATTTATACTATGGTTGCGCCGGTAGTGACGTCATGGCTGTCGCCAGCCAACGTGTTGTTGGTGTTTTTTCAATGTATGCTTCAGACACGGGTCACGACGAGGCGCTCCCCATAGCGAACCCTAGAGGACGCAGGTCGAAGTTCTCATGAAAGGGAACTGTAAATTTTCTAGATAATATTTGACACATATTTCAAATTTTTTGTAATTCACAGTAACATTGTACATTATCAAAATTGTATATCAAAAAAATTTTAGGCTAAAATTTTTTAATTTTAGACTACTTTAGGAAGTCTGTGCTATCAAAAAAAAAGTCTGCATTCTGTCATATTTACTGAATTTACAGATTTAGAAAATACTGTCTTCACTCGTCACTGCTTATATAACTCTCATCAGCCTGACATTCATTATCATCAAACAGTGGGTGAACATTGTTTTAGAGCCTAGATTGCAAAAAATATGCACATTATCCATATTTTTCAGCTGAGCAACATATGACGTGCAGCAAACAGGCTCAGTGCTGAAACTTTGCTCGCAGCTACACTTCTGCTATGTGGTACTGTACAGCTAATGTGGGCAGTGGCGCTAAAATAAAATGGCGTGAAACAAGCCTTTCTTTTCTCGTCAATGTTTCTGGTAGCGTCTGGTAGGTTAACCCACACGGTCTGCTATGTTTGTTATGGCTCCCACAGTCTACCAATAACAAACTCTTCAGGCTGTGCAGATCAGATGCGCTAAAGCCTTGTTGGAGTGTCTAAAGTGCTGTCCGCCCCATCACCTTTGACCCGACACCCGACCCCTGATGTGTTTGGTTGGGCTGCAGTTGTCACGCGGAACAATAGGAGGAAGACGACGGGCCTGGAAAGCGGCGGCAGTTTGTAGGCCTTCGGATGCAGACACCATCCGCCAACCCCCTCCCACCCATCACCTTAGTGGGGTAAATCCAAATCATTCAACTGTGTCTCCTGCCCCCCTCCTTCTCCAAAACCTCAATCTCCTGCCTGTGCTACTAACAAGATCTGATACCATCAGATAACTGCTGGAAGTGCAGAAGTGGGTGGAGAAATCATTCTCCACCACCAACGAGATGTCACCACCATCTTTGTTGGAACTGTCACGTTAGAGTGGTTTGTGCTCCTCGCTTATTGGAAAGACCAACAGACATTGTTCGGCAAATAAAAACATGCCTCCAATATCAGATCTCATCACCACCCTGAAAATGATTGCTGGATGAAGTATGTCATAGACAAGATTGCCTATGTGTGTGTGAGCGTGTGTGTGCATTTCCCGCTTCTGTTCTCATGTATGCAAGAATCAAATGATCGTTCAAGTTCATGCAGATAGATCCTCATCTAGCATTATGAGTAATTTAAAGCTGAAACTGCTTAGCCGTTTCACAACAGTTCAAACAAAGCACAAGAGATTGTAATGAGTGTCAGAGGCCAAAGAAGATCTGATAATCTCAATGACATGAGAGAAGAAACCTTAAATGGATATTAATATCAAATCAGGACTTGAGGAGTGGGAGCAGCGTAGCGCGAAATGCCCAATCTGAGGATCTCAGGCCCGTCTCTGCGCTGGCACTAATGTGAGCTGACCTCTCCGAGCCCTCTGTTAGGATCTGGAGAGGCTCTGATTAATAATGGAGAAACGGTGCGGTCAAAGACGGCTCTCTTGCGGTATGAGTTGGAGATGTCCCTCTGCGTCAGTCACCCCGAAAAACACAGCCGTCCTAGAGCCCCAGAGGACGGAATCTATAATTGATGAGAGATCAAAAACGACGAAGAACACTATTTAGGTTGTGTGATTTGAATGGTCGAATGTGCTGGAATGGGCCAGAAGGCGATTTTCTTGTCAGTTTGATGGGAGAAAATGTTTAGGAAAATGCAGAAAATACAAAAAATTTAGCAGAATGTGGCACAAATTTTCATGTAAAACATTCCCATGTTCAATCTCAGATGTCCGATATAGATCCCTAGATTTGTGGTTCCCAGACTTTTCAGCCTAAGTACCACCTTCAAAACACTGTCAACACTTGACACAAACATTTAGCAGCATATACTGGATTTTCATTAATATCATAGTACTATCAAATTATACGGCTATGAGACCTCCATTAGTATTTTGACTTGTCCTTTAAGTTCCCTATATGACAGCAGTGTCGAAAAACACCAATACACCTCAATTGTAACATTTAGAAGTTTTGTAATAGTTTCACAAATTATATATATATATATAAAAAAGTAAATATTGAAATGCAATCTAAACACACCAAATCCAATATGAACTTGTAGTCATTCCATCTGTTAAAACTTTGTCTGTCTGTTTAGAAGTACTTGAGTGCTCTGTCTGGTTTTATTATCGATATGATGCCCAAAAAATTGTTGAAGTGAGTCGTACACAAACCATTCTTGAAGAATGGCATTAAGAAATGGCTCGATAAATCCCGATAAAATTAGTTTTGGATACACTTTATATATAGTATTTCATCACTGTAGCATAGTTTGCTAGTTGCCAAGCTAAAACATTAAACACCATTTTGATATTATAAGGGAAATTAAGTTTTGTGAAATAATAAAAATGTTCTTTATGGAATATAATGTTGACTAACCATTTTAATTCATTATTAACCGACACTAAAAACTCAAAGCATTTCATATCAATTTCAAGCAAACTAATAGACAGGGTGCACAAACTATTTGTGTGAGATTATACGCTTTCCCTTAAAGGAACATTCCACTATCTTTGAAAATAGGCTCATTTTCCAAATCCCCTAGAGTTAAACAGTTGAGTTTTACCGTTTTCGAATCCATTCAGCCGATCGGTAGCCTAGAAAATAGACTTATTGGAAGTTACCTAGCTGGGACTACTTTCAGGCGCTGCGTAATATCTGCGCCTGCAGCACCCATGGTACGGCAGCAAAGTTCCTTAATTATTACGCCGGAATGAGAGTTTAGTTCCTGGCCATACCGCCCCCCGACCGCCCTAGAATCGCAAGCTTTTCATTGTGCCGTCTGTCTAGTACACAATGTCAAACTCAGAAGTCTAAATTGGAAAAATATAGAAACCTTTGGCCTTTTTTGTGGACGAGATGCTAACGGTCTAATCCCAATTCACTGATCTATGCTAAGCTAAGCTAAAAGTGCTACCGCCAGACCCGGAGATCGGCTGAATGGATTCGAAAACGGTAAAACTCAACTGTTTAACTCTAGGGGAGTTGGAAAATGAGCCTATTTTCAAAAATAGTGGAGTGTTCCTTTAATGAATAGAGAAAATTGTAAGAAAAAAATTGCATTATTATCAATGGACATGAAATGTACCCTAAATTGTAGAATAGCATGTTGATATAATGAACTGGATGATTCTTGATGCTTCTGCTGTGTCACTTGAAAACTTGAAAACTACTAACAGTTTTTGTGTGTGTGTTTTGAAAGTACCCTGGAGTACCATTTTAATAGGCTACTATGGTTTGTGAATATGGTAAGCTAAGTTCAGTACGCTACTAAGTTCAGTACCATGGTATTTCCATCTGACACCATCTAAATGAAATAAAACAGTGTTAACTAAATTAACCCTGATATGAAGCAGAAGTAGCACTTGCGACAACTATTTTAAGACCCATAATATTTCATTGTTCACATCTCACAAACCATCTGTGTGTGTCTTTGTGTGTTCTTGTAAGCTTTCACTAGACTTTATGGAGAAAGATTATTTTCTGATAGAGGTGTTGATCAAACATGTCTAGACCCAAGTATATACTCGGGTGTCTTCTTTCAAGCCTGAAAGCATGTCATACTCTAAACAGGCTTTATCTTACACTCGTGAGCTCCCTCAGGGGCCACATGCTAGCACAGGAGCCTTCCATAGCTGGGGGAACAGCCTTCGCTCATGAACTGGGACTCAAAGACAAGCTTAATGAGTCTGTGTAACTGTACAACAAACGCTTTTCTTTTGCAGACATTCTGAGAGAGACAATTCTCCAGTTGTATAATACACTTTTAGTGAAAAATGATTATAATGTGGTTTAATTTGGTTCATTACATTGGTTCATTACATAATACCACTTGACAACAGGTTTTCAAGTCTGAGAATCAACTGTGTTGAAAATATTTGTGTAATGTTGTTGCGGTTTGCAGTGAGAACACACAGAGCTATTTGTGCACTCCATGGCCTTTTAAACTTTAAGCTGTTAAGCTTTAGTCAACTCCTTTTTGATCATTTAAGGCAAGTAAAAACAGGAAACATCCTCTTCTGTGGTCTCATCTCATTCAATTATTATCTCCCTGAGGTGAATCCTGTAATTCCTTCTCTTTGGTTGTTGTTTCACTATAGCAGAATTGACTCAATATTACGGATCGACACATCAGGGTGCTGCTCTTGGCTCTTTTCCCTGCCCAGGGAAGGTACTTTGGTAGGCATATCTGTGTAAAGTAAGTGCAGTGTGTGATTTGTTGGATCCCTCACAGTCTTTTATTGATGCCTTGAGGCCAAGCACAGGTCTGTGAGAAGAGGAAGTGTTCACATTTACAAACACACACATGAACTTGAAATATTTTCCTCTTTCCGATTTTTTTTCTGAATCTGTTTCACACGTATATGCACACCAAATGGGGTGGCCTAGCTGTCCAGAGATTGCTTGATTTTAAAAGGACAAGACACATTTAAAACAATATATTTGACTTAAAACAATTTGTTTACTATAATAATACATGCTCTATTCTGTATATATTGTGAAATTTGGTTACATGTACATTTTAAAATGTTGTTATTCACATAGTAGTAAATGTGTTTAAAATCATTTCTTGTACATGTTTAAAGAGTTTTAGCTCAACAAGTTTGAAGCAATCAGATAATTTCATACTGACAGATTAAATTCCATCAGACTTTCCATCCAAATCTCATTTCACACTCACACACTCACACACAATTACAGTGCATTAAAAGAAGATTTACTTTTTCAAAGACACATAATTGCAGAGTATGAAATGAGTCATAGCTGTGAGAGACACGTAAATAGGAAAGAAAAACTTGTTCATCCAATTGTGACTGCCAGAGCTTTGCCCTGTGAAGAAAAAACAAGCCAACGGATAAAGAGAGTTAAATACAGACTCTTCTCTTTCCATTCTTTCCATCTTTCCATTCTTCCCCATTTTGTATGTCACTCACCTCTAAGACATTTTACTTTTTAAACCAGCTCTGATGTTTTGTTTTAAAAAAAAATGCACTGAATGTGAACATCTGTCACATATTGTTCTTCTCTATGAGGCATTAAAAAAAGTTATAGGTTATAGTTTAGGTAACAATATGGTTTTAAAACCAAACATATGTTAATGCTTTAGGTGAACAATAACAATAAACAATATTTTTATAGCATTTCTTAATTTTGGTTAGTTATTAGTATACTAGTGCTCCGTGTTAGTGTTAGTTATGTTTCATATTAGTTCATAATGAAACAAAAACGTTCAAATTTGTAAAGATTTTGGTATGTGATCATAAAACTTTGTACTGTCAGCCTTGAGTTTATTCCTAAATGGAAATGTATCAAAACAATATTATTTATTATATACACATATTATGCACATATATATCTACTTATTGTATTGTTTGTATGTATGTATGTGTGTGTGTGTGTATAGATACTGTATATATATATATATATATATGTGTGTGTGTGTGTGTCTAGATGTACCGTATGTATATTTATGTATATATATATATGTTGAGACTAAATCATCCAATGTTGTAACACGTGTGTGTGTGTGTGTGTGTGTGTAAATTGTTTATCCATTTTATAATTCTAAACATGAAATGATTGTTTAATGTACACTAATTTTATGACATGGTTCATGACATTTACCTACAAAAGTATACTAATAAATCAAAACTCTTTTAAAGTTTGTTCAACTTTAGCTGAAAACTACTGTCCTTTTTATGTAGGCTATATAAAGGAAAAGGTACTGAAAACAGCAGACCCTCACAAATTATTAAATTCGATTTTGCAACAATTTATTATCACAGTGACAAAGTCCATGATAGCAAAGAAATGATTGTTGACAAAAAAATCTATTTGATCGTATTAAAACTTCTTTATTCCACATTCCCTTCTGCCACTCTCCCATCTTTAGAAATGAACATTAATCAAGATTAGCCTAATAAATGCTGTAAAAGTATTGTTCATTGCTAACTCATGTTAAGTAGTGTCACTAAACGTTTTCTTCTCTCCATCTCTTCCCTTCCTTCTCCGGCCTTTTCAGCAACAGTAAAAAGAAACGACTACGGAGAGCCAATAGTCTGTGGGCCCGGTGGGAGGATTTGCTGATGAAAATATTCGCTGATCAGGAATGAATCAAAAGAGATAATAAATGTTTTGGAATCTGAGCACCCTATGGACTACGTTCCCATCGCACAATCAACATGAACCATCAGGTTACTTGTCTTTATCAGTCGTTTGGCAGCATTTCCATGCATATGGACAATGTACAAGGACTGGGCTGCACTGCCCTCTAGTGGTGGATGTCCATCTGAGGCCAGACGAGGTAGTACTATTTCTGCCCTTCACATAATCATACTGTTATCAAAGGTAAAAGGCCTTTGCATAAAATATGTGCTTATGAAGTGTGTGCATCCCTGTAGGTTTAAAACCCTTGCAGGGATAGAAAAGATCTACATTTACTGTCTTAATTAAAACCTAAAGAGCAAAAAGGTTTCTGTGAGGGTAAAATTTAAGGGGTAACGGATAGGAATAGCTCAGAATTTAAAGGAAAGAAGACCCCACCATGATACAAAAAACAAATTTGTGTGAGTGTGTCAGTGAATGAGTGACTGGGTTTCTCTTGGTTTTGTTCAAGCAAGGCTCCATGAGGCTTCTCCTCCTGTTGAGGAGAGCACAGCTCCGGTGATAAGATTATGCCGTGACTTGTGTTTGGCCATGATGAACAAGCCCTCGTTAGCAAGCACTTAAACCTGGGCCTAGATAGTGCACGCATTAGTACCAGTAACATATTTTGTTGAGAGTTCAGACAGACTGTGCCTCTTCCCTCACTCTCTTCATCATCATTCACTGTTTGCACCCTTTAATTATCTTTGTCTCTCTTAAGCAGCTTGATTTAGTGCCGATATACATTTTTAGGGACTTTGCCCAGTCTTAATTGAACCCATTTGCTTGGATGATGCCACAAATCCATCAAAAGTGACTAAAAGAAGACCCAAGCTGTGGAAACAGATTTCCAGGATGCAGACTGTAGAGCAACACAGTCACTGGGTTGCAAACTATCATTCAATTGTATATCTTTAGACACCTAGCCAGTATATTGTCAAAATAAAATATCACCTAAATGTTTTTAGGGTATAATTTTATTTGCATATATGGTAAAACAGGGATTGTTGTCACACAGGGTCAGAAGTAGTCACAAATGACATATCTGAAACTATAATGTCAAAAGTCCAATTACACAAATATGTTTTCTCTTCCAGTGGTTTTGTGTGTTGGTTAGTTAAAAATTGTGTTAAATTAGAATAATTCTTTGCAAATTCTACAGTTCATATTTTCGCTATAGCTGTTGTGTACAACCACACTGGCATGTTAAGGCAAGTGTCAGCTATATAAAAGTATAAAAATGACTTGTGTTCACAGGACAAGAGCATTTTTCCCCCCCAGAAATATCAGTTCATGAACTTTCTATTCATCAAAGAATCCCGGAAAAAAATTATCACTGTTTCCAAAAACATTTTAAGCATATTATGCAACTTGAGCACCAAATCAGTATATTAGAATGATTTCTGAAGGATCAGCAACACATTTACTTATCCCAATGTTGAATTGTAAGTCGTGATAACTAATCACATCAATTGTATTTATTTATTTTACAGATAAAGTAGAAAAAAATGTTGTTTTAAAACATTTTTTTAAATACCTTTAAGTGTGACAAAAGGTGTATTTGAGGTGTTTCTGTTCAACAGCTGTTTGTCAATGCATGTACAGTGGGGGAAAAAAAGTATTTAGTCAGCCACCAATTGTGCAAGTTCTCCCACTTAAAAAGATGAGAGAGGCCTGTAATTTTCAGCATAGGTATACCTCAACTATGAGAGACAAAATGAGAAAAAAAATCCAGAAAATCACATTGTAGGATTTTTAAAGGATTTATTTGCAAATTATGGTGGAAAATAAGTATTTGGTCAATAACAAAATTTCATCTCAATACTTTGTTATATACCCTTTGTTGGCAATGACAGAGGTAAAACGTTTTCTGTAAGTCTTCACACTGTTGCTGGTATTTTGGCCCATTCCTCCATGCAGATCTCCTCTAGAGCAGTAATGTTTTGGGGCTGTCGCTGGGCAACACGGATTTTCAACTCCCTCCAAAGATTTTCTATGGGGTTGAGATCTGGAGACTGGCTAGGCCACTCCAGGACCTTGAAATGCTTCTTACGAAGCCACTCCTTCGTTGCCCGGGCGGTGTGTTTGGGATCATTGTCATGCTGAAAGACCCAGCCACGTTTCATCTTCAATGCCCTTGCTGATGGAAGGAGGTTTTCACTCAAAATACAAAATTTACACGGATCAGTCGTCCTGGTCCCTTTGCAGAAAAACAGCCCCAAAGCATGATGTTTCCACCCCCAAGCTTCACAGTAGGTATGGTGTTCTTTGGATGCAACTCAGCATTCTTTCTCCTCCAAACACGACAAGTTGAGTTTTTACCAAAAAGTTCTATTTTGGTTTCATCTGACCATATGACATTCTCCCAATCCTCTTCTGGATAATCCAAATGCTCTCTAGCAAACTTCAGACGGCCTGGACATGTACTGGCTTAAGCAAAGGGGACACGTCTGGCACTGCAGGATTTGAGTCCCTGGCGGCGCAGTGTGTTACTGATGGTAGCCTTTGTTACTTTGGTCCCAGCTCTCTGCAGGTCATTCTCTAGGTCCCCCCGTGTGGTTCTGTGATTTTTGCTCACCCCAGTCTGTGATAAATTTGACCCCCGGGGTGATATCTTGCGTTGAGCCCCAATTCGGGGATATTATCAGTGGTCTGTAATGTCTTCCATTTTGTATATTGCTCCCACAGTTGATTTCTTCACACCCAGCTGCTTACCTATTGCAGATTCAGTCTTCCCAGCCTTGTGCAGGTCTAAAATTTTGTTTCTGGTGTCCTTTGACAGCTTTTTGGTCTTGGCCATGGTGGAGTTTGGAGGGTGACTGTTTGAGGTTGTGGACAGGGGTCTTTTATACTGATAACAAGTTCAAACAGATTAATTAATACAGGTAACGAGTGGAGGACAGAGGAGCCTCTTAAAGAAGTTGTTACAGGTCTGTGAGAGCCAGAAATCTTGCTTGTTTGTAGGTGACCAAATACTTATTTTACCGAGGAATTTACCAATTAATTCTTTAAAAATCCTACAATGATTTTCTGGATTTTTTTTCTCATTTTGTCTCTCATAGTTGAGGTATACCTATGATGAAAATTACAGGCCTCTCTCATCTTTTTAAGTGGGAGAACTTGCACAATTGGTGGCTGACTAAATACTTTTTTGCCCCACTGTATGTGCACAGAATTGTCTACCCTGAGAAATATTCACTAATATCTCTTGGTTCACTATATGTTGTGTTATTTCTACGAAACGGCTGCTCAGAAAGTAAAGGAAGCCTTCCATTTCCAATTTGTCTTGGCAGCGGGGTGTTCTTTTTCAGCACTTGCTTTCATATCCTGTCCTTCCGGCATATTCAAGTTGTTTATTCTTCTTGATAACTATCTCTTGCACTGTAGAAATGTATATACAAAATCTGGAAACACTTTGGAGCAAATCATTCCAAGCCTGGATATTTTAAAAAAAGAATCTTAAGGCTTTTGCAAAGAAAGTACAATGCCTTGGGTTGCTTTTATTGCCGTCTCTCTCCTCATTCTAGTCATCTTTGTGATTCTTGCAAACACACACTTTTATGACAAGAGCTCAAACTTAAATCAATTTAAATCGGCCTTTGAAATTCCTTTCGTTAAGCTATTGTGCGCGTTTGAAAAAGAATGAAAGGCAAATCGGAATTGTAACATCTGCCGCATTGGGGTGTTCTTCCCCCTCCTGTATGGCTTTCGTCACACACACAAAAAGGTATTGATCGATTCAAGTCCATTTAAAGGTTTTGAAATAAATCTCTATCTTCCCATTTTGAAAGGGATACAGAGACAAGAAGGGAAAAAATCATGGGCCCTGCAGGCAAACAAACACATTAGAGATGCTGGGAGGACAGAAGCAGCCAAGCGCAGTTAAAGTCAACTGGATGATTCATTTAACCGCTTCTATCATCTCCTTAAGCACTATGTGTATTTCTGCAGTAGCTAAGGACTCTCTCTCATTCTGTCTCACTTTCAATCTCCCTGCTTCTCTCCTTCTAGTATGACTTTGAAGCACTCTTCTTGCAAATGAACAATGAATCCAGCCTACTGCACAAAGCTCAGAAAGCTCCAGAAAGATGCACTTAACAGACAGTACAATGTTTTTTTCTTTCTTTCTTCCTGCTGTGTACATTCAAACATCACTAAGACACTTCCAGTCTATTTCTTCAAAGGTGTCTCATTCGTATGCAGTGTGTTAAAGATATAACATCATCATTTACTCATATGGCTTTCTTTCTTCTCCTGGAACACAAAATAATATATTTCTGTTGCTCTTGGCCATATTATGAAAGTCAGTGTGGTCCAAAACTTTCAAGCGCCATCAAAGATGGAAGGTATAGGGTCACCGCTAGCTTACATCAAGCCAATGAGGTTATACGAAGTTGACTTTTGAGGTTTGTGTTGCCATATTCGATGTAGTCACGTGTCGTGACTTAAAAAAGGCTTAAATTTGAATCTGTTCATTACAAAAAAATTATCCAAGACTTGAAATATTCCAGTCAGGTGGTATGGATCACACTACCTTTAAGTCCTTTTTGGATCTTGAACATTTTATACCCCGTATGAAAGTTATAATGTTAATTTGTGAAGATTATCACGATGAACAATAATTGTTTGTTGGACACAGAACTTTTTCTGCAATAATGCAAAACCCAATGGAAAATCCCATTGGGTTTTAGTTAAGGAAATCAAGGTGATGCTAATTTAGGAGTTTGTCTACAAAAATACGTCATTACTACAGCACTCTATTAGCATGAAACTACTGAATACACTTTTAATGGTTTATTGACATTTTTATATAAGGTATACAAGGAAATTGGTAATTTAATCATACTTCAATGCACAGTCAAGTCTATATTCTTTCAAATAAATACAAAGCCGCTAAAAACTCTTCCTGAAGTGCTTGCTTAAAGAGTAGATTGTGTTTTCCGTCTTGGTTGCGGCTCACATAGTGCCACTGAGAGGTTACAAAGTGGATCACCATCCAAATGGACATGGTAGTCATATCTGTTTGAGTTGAATTAGGAATGTCTCCCTTAAAAACAGCTTAAACTCCATGAGCAGTGCCAGCGAGAGAGACTTTGCCTCTAAGTCAAGTATCTCATTGACCACACTTCAAACTTGGTGAATTCTTGAGCCCCTTCAAAAGGCCATCCTGCCAACATAACACATGTGAACAAGCGCAATACGCTTGAGAAAGCTTCTCCTAAACACCAAGCACCTCTGATACAGGCAAATCCCCCCTAAGCCACTAGACTGTATTTAAGCACTGACCATGAGCAGAAGGCAGCATTAGAATCTATCAGAGCCATCGCCATATGATTTGTGGTGACAGGGTTGATGGGGAGCTATGGAGAGGACTGCGTGTGGGTGGTCAGTGATCCCCCCCTGATCTCTGGTCCTCTTAAACCTCACAGGAAAATGGATGTCGCTCAGGTGGGGGGGGGGGGAGGGGGGAGGCGGGTGGGGATTTATGGACTACTATAATTGTGAGAGGTGGCAAAGTCTGAGAGTGGTGATTGCACTGGATTAAGACAAGGAGAGAGAGAGAGAGAGAGAAAGAGAGAGAGAAAGAGAGAGAGAGAGAGTTGTTAGCTACTGCCCCTCAGGCCTTTTGAATGAGAAGGAAGAATCACGGCCACAAGGGAATAGTGCCAAAGTATTCATGCCCCTTCATTTTTTTCCCATTTTGTTATGTTGCTGCCTTATGTTAAACTGCTTAAATTGACTTTTTTTCCACATCAATCTACACTCCATCCACCATACTGGCAAAGCAAAAACAGAACTGTCACAACTTCATAAATGTATTTAAAATATAAAACCTGAAATAAGTACATTGCATAAGTATTCATACCCTTAACTAAATATTTAGCTGAAGCACCTTTACAGTCTCAAGTATTTTTTTGTTTTGATGCGACAAGCTTTGCTCATCTGCTTTTGGCAATTATCTGCCATTCTTCTCCTCACCTCTTCGCCTCTCAGGCTCTGTCAGGTTGGATGGGGGCAGATGCACATTTTCAGGTTTCACCAGAAATATTTGATTGGGTTCAAGCTCAGGCTGTGTCTGGGCCACTCGAGGACATTCACAGAGTTGTCTATAAGTTGTCTGTGTTTAGGGTCATTGTCCTGTTGGAAGGTGAACCTTCTGCTCAGTCTGAGGTTATGAATGCTCTGGACTGGGTTTTCATTAAGGCTATCTCAATATTTTGGTGCATTGAACTTATCTTCTGCTCTGACGAGTTCCTCAGTCCCTGCTGCTGAAAAACAGCCCCACAGGCTGAGGCTGCTATCAGCACACTTTAATTTTGGGATGGTACTCTGCAGGTGATG
Organism: Sinocyclocheilus anophthalmus; assembly: GCA_018155175.1. Taxonomy (NCBI): domain Eukaryota; kingdom Metazoa; phylum Chordata; class Actinopteri; order Cypriniformes; family Cyprinidae; genus Sinocyclocheilus; species Sinocyclocheilus anophthalmus. Next base: position 191,947 of record JADLZN010009007.1, read on the forward strand.
AGTAGTGCCTGCTTTCCTTCAAACATGATGCTTGGAATTGAGGTTCATCAGACCAGAGAATACTTCTGGTACACCCTTCAGGTGCTTTTTGGAAATGTCAAGTGTGTTATTATGTGTCTTCACTGAAGAGAGGGTTGAGTCTTGCCACACCACAATAAAGCCCAGATTGGTGGAGTGTTGCAGTGTTGTTTGTCCTTCTGTAGGTTTTTCCCATCTGCATATATGATCATCAACTAGAATGACCATCAGTTTCTTGGTCACCACACCAACCAAAACCCTTCTCCATCACCTGCACCTGCCCAGTCCACAGTCAAAGCAGTGTCAACTGCAATATGATCTGCGAAGTCACAGTAGCGACAGATCTTTTCTTCTTTGACATACAGCCAAAACAAACAGATCTCCATTTTATTCTAATAAATATATAATCTTATTGTTTTTACCATTTAGTGTAACGACTTTATTCTTAAATCTGAAATCTTCATAAATATATTTATATTTTACTATAACAAGAGGAAACAAAGAAATTAACCATTACAAATATTTTATGTGGGTGAAAAAGCTTTACACATTTTTACACAATTAAACAAATTTCATCCGTTTTGGCTCATTTTCATCACATCCCACATTTGCAACTAATAAGGGTTGTTTTTGTTTTGTTTTTTCTTTAAACAGTGTAATTGGTTAACAAGACTAGAGAGTGTAAGTGAAGAGCAATCTTGAGGTGAAATATGATGTGATGTCAGAAGAAATTAAGAATAATCTTGGTACAGTAACTTTTACTTGCAAGCAGGATATTTTTATGGTGTGTCAGTTTCAAAGCTATAATTTTCACAAATTTTTGCAAAAGGGCTGAAAATATTGTTTAATTATTGTTTAATAATAATCTACAATGGATAAAATGTTAACCATGAAATTAGCTTTAGCAAGACATAACAAGACCCAAAGAACAAGAAGTCCTGCATTGTTTTCCACAAATATTGCATGTCTGCTAAAAAAAAAAAAGATGTTAAAAAACAATAAATAATATAAAATGTGATAGAAAAGGTCATGACTTTCAGATAAAATAACAAAACTGTTAAATAAAGTCATTGTTAGTAGCAAAATTAAATAAACTAGTGGGAGTTTATTTACTAAAAGTCCTCAGGGCTGAAAGTGCTCACAGAAACACCCAATTACCAACAGCAGTGATTGCAAAACAAATGCAACAATATGAGCGAATAAAGCAAAAGTTTCCATCGCTGAGCTGGTGGTGCAGAGGTGCCGGAGCTCATCTCTCGTCTGCAAGCGGCACGGCTCCTTTGTCTCCCGGAGGGGAGGTGACCCCATGTCTGCTGCTTGTATCAGCGGAGCAGCATTGTGCTCTGGGGGAGATTTAGCTTCTCAAAGCATCTCCCAGCCCCAGCTTTCCCCACAAACACCCCGACTGCCATCTCGCCTTTTCTCTCTCACAGACAGTAATCTTTCTCTCTTCTTCCCCATCTCTCATGAGCTCGCATTGTCAGAGCGCTGCTAATGTTTGCCTCCTATTCAGTATATATACACATATATGTATTTTTGTGTCTGGAAGAATTCATTGTTCCCAAATCATTGTAATATCTATTTAGAGTGGCAACAGCAGTGGCGGCTGATGCTCAGTATTCACAGAGCATAAACCAGCCTTAAGACTTAGAAAAGCTGAAAGAGCTTATCCCTATATTCTTAAACTCTCCGCTTTTATGCGGGTCTTAGGCATTAAGGGTAGGATTGTGAATAGCAATTGTTTGACTGCTGCAAAGAGAGAGCGAGTGTGTATACGTGGGTGGGGGAATTTTATTCCACGGCAAAATCCTCTCTCTTTTTCCTCCCCATTTTTTTCTTTTTGTCTTTTTTTCCTCCTTCTCGCTCGCTCTGTCTTCACGACTGTAAATATTAACCACGTTCTTAACTCGTAACGGTGTATGAGACAGAGTAATGTGCTTTTAAGGATACATTATGTGAAAGATTTTCCACAGTATGCAGCACTGCTCAGAAATAAGAAAAGGCTATTTTATGGAGACTGAAAACAAATTTGCCAAGGTTGAGAGGAGAAGAGAAAAAAGTGATTTGAGAGCTAAAAAAAAATACAGATAGACGTCGCGGTATCAATATGTTACCAAACAATCCAGAAGTCCTCCATAGGTTGGGAGGATCTGTTTTTTTTTTGTTTTTTTTTTAAGATAAATAAATAAATATATAAATACATTTCTCAGTGTCCCATTTCTTTGTGCTTTCTTGCTATGTATCAAATCCGTACTTGGTCTTTCTTTAGATAGTGTCTAATGCTTATGCATTTCAAAGGGCTTTTTTCAAAGCACAATAGAATATACCATAAGAGTTTAGCGGTTTCGCTCCAGATATGCTTGAGCTCAGTGTATAGAAGAGGACATTGGCTCTTTGAAAGGCCTGCTGCTTTTTGTTTATAGCCATTCTGTAGCACAGGAAAGGGTCTGTTGTATATGCAAAATGCTCTTATATTTACGGTATGGATAACATAAGGACAGCAGTTTATCTTGGTGTCTTATGACTCAAGAGAAGATTGTGTTATTGTATCATCACCTAACAGTGTTTAATCTGTCATGGACAGCAGCTCGGTTTTACAATCTTCAGGGGGGTTTTTTTTTTGTAAGGAGAACAGACGACCAAGGCCTGTCTTTTATGTCAAACTCATGACACAGGCTGCGAATATACACAGATGTTTGGCGGTTTTAGTTCATGTGTGAGTAAAGATGTGTAACAAAACAAGAGCAAACTGTTGTGAAGAGCTGTCGTTGAACGCAGCTACAGACAGGTCTCAGCTTAGACCTGTAAACATGAAACAAATTGCTTCTTGGCTGTCAGGAATAAAAACGGTGGAGTTTGTAATTCCATGTGCTGTCGTTCTGCTGGGTCCATTAATATAGGCAGGGGGCTCTTTAATTGAGAGAGCAGGGCTGAGGTTGGGTGGAAAATGAGAGGATGGTTAATGGGAATGAGCAGTGTGGATATTTTAATCAGCTGTGACTCTTCAGCAGGATGGAAATGGAAGTGAACATCTTCTTGCTAGCACAGCAGCGCAGCCATCAATCTTAAGAGCCACTGGCTGTAGGTGACAATCATTCCTCTTGTTGTCATTCCTCTGTCATCAACGCACCCCTTCCACATATTTCCCTGTTGTTAAAAAGGACACATGCCACTTGCCACAAGGACTAAATATGTTACTGTTGACCAGTCTAAACACGCCACTTGTATTACTATGAACGGGAGAAACTGGAACACCCAATATGGCAGCTAAATCCTGCCTTTTAAAGACAACAACAACAGAAAAAGAGCCAATTGCTAATCGGCTAGTTCTTGCTGTTAAAACAAGTTTGTGATGATATTCATGTCAGATTTGTTTTCAATCAAATGTTATTGAAATGTGAGTTTGGCAAGCAGTTTTTGAGATACTGATATGTATTCATATAATTAGTTAGCATTTAATTAGCATGACTAAAATATCCACCCTAGTGCATTCCCAAGATGGCTGCCGAGTGAACTTTGGCATTGATATGATGACATATACATTGGTTTTGATTGTGGAGGTCTGTGATTGTGTATGTAACGACTATTTCCTGTTTCTTTTAAGAGCTGTCATGGTCAGTGAGTTAAGGTTTGGCTGATTATCGCAGCCCTCTGCTGGTAGATGCTGTAACTATACAATTTGGCTGCAAAAAGCATCGTTATTTGTGGACGGCCATTAAATTTCTCACGTATTGTGATATACTGTAATTGAATTTGGCAAAATTTAAATCCCAAATGTTTTATGTTATTGTCGATCTAGTTCTATAGTGCATGATTTTATTCTGGTACCAGCGAATTAATGTTTTATTGCATCCTTTTCCTGTGGTTCCAGAGTTATTAGTTAAACTGGCTGCAGAGCATCCAAAGATAGCAGATTTCAAATAGCATACTTCCGGTGACAGTCAAGCAACTGTCATTGAGAGGAATGGGAATGTTAATGGATCACTCTCTCCAGGTATTATAGACCTGGGGAATTTCATGCACATAAGACAAAGGCACAGAGGAGAACACTGAAAGAAAAAGAAGACTGAAGAAGCGGGTTATCCCTGTGAATTTTTTTTTTTTGGAGTGGGGGTCATCCCTGGCCATTCAAGAACATGTGCCTTTGTTTCTGGGCTTCAGGATATTTGCTGAGGCAGTTCATATGCAAAACTTTGCAAGATATTGTCAGGCGCTCTCATTTGTCCTTGCCACGTTTGTCATTAATCTTTGGCCCTGCTTGGTGAGAGACAGGCCTGATTTGTATAGGGGGTCTCCAGAGGGAAGCCCAAGACACATTCAAATAATATAATGGCATTATGGCCAGCTGCAGTAAAAATGTGTCATATAAATTATACATTAGCATAGAGTGGTATGCCCCACAGATTGATATGACAGCTCTCACTCTACAGTGAAATTCAGTCTGGACCATGAAAACGTAAAATCCCCCTCCCTCCCTTAAGGCCTCATATAGCGGCTTTCAGTAATACTGAAGTGGGCTGTTTCATTAGAGGTTGTTTGATGGTAAACAATGCAGGACTAAACACCCTCCTACTGTGACGGGCACAGAAATACATTAAGAACAGCTTAAGCTGTATTATGTTGCATTTGCTTTGTCCACCATTTTTCTTTTAGACACTCAACCCTGAGTGTGACCCCACTAAGTCTGGTAAATGTGAATGTATTTCTAGAGAATCTAAGTATTAAATGCTGGCTTAATTTGCCTAGTCCTGGATATTCCTACTAGAATCACATATGTGACCCTGGATCACAAAAGCAGTCTTAAGTTGCTGGGGTATATTGTAGCAATAGCCAAAAATACATTGTATGGGTCAAAATTATAGATTGTTCTTTTATGCCAGAAATCATTAGGATATTAAGTAAAGATGCTGTGTAAATGTCCATGAAGATATTTTGTAAATTTCCTACTGTGAATATATTAAAACTTAATTTTTGATTAGTAATATGCTTTGCTAAGAACTTCATTTGGACAACTTTAAAGGCGATTTTCCTTAATATTTAGATTTTTTTTTTGCACCCTCAAATTCCAGATTTTCAAATAGTTGTATCTCGTCCAAATATTGTCTTATCCTAACAAACTTCTTTATTCAGCTTTCAGATGATGCATAAATCTCAGTTTTTTTAAAATTGACCCTTATGACTGGTTTTTGGTCCAGGGTCACATATGGATTCATTTTCGTAGTCCTTGGTTCCCTACGGCTCAAGAAATGGAGGTGTTAATTCATCTAATGGGGGTTTTTTTTCATTAAAATGAAGGAATTTTTCTTTTTGTTAAATGAGCATCACATTAATACTGGCTTATGCTTTTATGAAATATCTAATAATTTATTTTTAATTTTTTTAAATGACTTATATGTTTGTAATTTGTAATTTTACTCTTGTCCCACAAATCTTAAATCATTTTGTTCTAAATATATTATTTTTGTTTTTGTACAAAAATCGTGCAAAAAAGGAACATAAATATTATAATATTATTATAATAATAAGTATTAGCTATTTTTCATTATTTTTTTCACAGCTATTCAGTTGTAATTGAAGACACTCATATATTAAAATCAGGGGATATTTGAAAGGTTGTAATTACTGTTTTTTTTTTTTCACAATAATGTCCTATATGTTACAGGGTCCAATAATGTTCCTAGAACCTCTTCCCCTACATATTCTTCTTCCCTCGGGTCCTTCTGAAGTAAAATTTATTTTACGGTTGTTTTGTCCAGAGAATGGTGAAACTTTTCCCTCCACCTCTAATAGTGCTACTTATCCAATTGCCATTATGGGTTGAGGGCATTTATCCCTCTGCTCATAGAGCAGTATACCATCACACACACAAAAGAAAAAGAAAAAGGAAAAAAAGAGAGAGAAATGTAGAATGGCACAGGGAAATGACCCAATACCCAAAGGAGCAGAAAAACAAGGTGAACAGGGTACAACAAGTACTAAGCCACATCTGAGAAAGGTGGAGAGCTGAGAGAGGCAAAGCCTGGAGACTTTGTTGGCAGAGATGAATTAGAGCACTGGAAATAGCCTTTTCCACCTTCCCACTGATACCGCCAGTTAACACGCACTCGCACACACATACACACACATCTATCTCTCTTGCTTCTCATTCCAAACATCCACAAAAAGACAGAGAAGGAGAGAGAGCATTGTATGGAGGAAGAATAGACTGTAGCATGTTCAAAGTGAGACTCGATTTTCAGTTCTCCAGAAAGCCATTTTGTCGTCCACATATGATGCAAGTGAAAATAATATGCTTGACCCTTTTGTGCGCACACTTTGAGAAGTTTGTTAGACTGTGGAGTTCCATAATAACTCACAGACCTCATGTATATTAAGTAGAAATTCACCGCCTTTTATGATAAATTGCCAGGGTAATGGTGAGACCCCTCTTTTGCATTCCATTATGAGTGGGTGTCAGATTGTTATTTCATTACCTGACAACACATTAGCTGATGGAGTTTAATTTGCTATTTCCCGCTCTCTCCCTCTCTTTGATAGCCAGGTATCCACAGAGACCATGTCTAAACACGTATGATCTGAAGAGGAGGGGTCGGAAATGAATTATTAAAGGAATGCACACTGATGTCAAATGCGTTCTATAGCCAATTCCGGGCCCTCGTGAAATTAAATAAATAAAGAATGGAAAAAGGTACATGCATGTACTCTAGCATATATATTTGAATACCTTTAGAAATGTTCCAGCAGACCTTGAAATATCATAAAAAATAATGATGCCACAGACTGCTGGGTTTCTCTTTGCTGAGTAGGCAGAAAATCAAGGTTTAATTCATTATTTGATAAAAATCTGAATGTCAATGAAACTAAGACATGGTAGACTGGAGCAATATTCTGCCATTCAGCTAGTCTCTCTCTCTTTCATTTCTTCTCGCCTAACCCCATGCCCTAATCTACAGTACAAACTCAGCGGTGGAATTCTTCACGCCTTACTTACTTTGAGTGGGGAAAGAAGCCAAATAAAAGGTGCCTGTGCAATTAACAAATGACTTCTGCCTTTCTCGCCCCCTGCTTAATCTGTTTGTACCAAATCCAACTAATAATACATTAATGGAGAAAAAGATTATAGCGGATGAAATGAGACACTCAATGGAGGCAGTAATTACTCTCTCTGTAGTGCTCAATAGGCGTAGGCTGGATCAAAAAGCAGGCTGACGTGATACCTAGGAAACCGAGAGACTCTGCAATCCTTTGCCAAAAACGACTCCATTATACTGCTCTCTGTAAAGGAGTTGTATTGAATGATTACACAGTTTTACTAAAATAGAGAAAAGAAACAAATTAGTCACCTCTGTGAGTCTCTAGAGTTTATGATGTTCATCAGGTAGGGGAGAATGACATTTTTTTCATCAAGATTAAATGAAAGCATATCATCAAGAAGAAGTCAAAAGGTGATGGTCTTACCATCATTGATTTGCCACAGAGAAAGTTCAAAGGTGCATATTGTGTACTTGTTGCAATATTTAAGATTTCATGCGTCATTCATAGTAAAAGAGAGTGTTAAAAGTGTTCATTGCAAAACGTATAACGTTCAGAATTAAAAAAAACTTCCTCCCTAGTCCCAAAACATTTCGTTCTGACCGCATGACCGATTTTCTGACCGATTCCCCCCCAAACCTTCCCGACAATAAATCATCAGCATATTAGAATGATTTCTAAAGGATCATGTTACACTAAAGAATGGAGTAATGGCTAATGAAAATTCAGCTTCGCATCATTGGAATAAATTATATTTGAAAGTTTATTAAAGCTGCAGTCCGTAACTTGTTTTGGTTAAAAAGGATCCGAAATCAATATTTGAGGAAGTACATAACCAGCCAGTGTTCGAAACTATCGCCTTACTTTAGCCCGATTCACAACGGTTAGTTTATAATAATGTTTTCTAATTTGAGTGGTACGGGTAGGTTTTCGCGGGAAATTCGAGCATGCTGCTGCGTCATTATGTCACATCTGTAAACATAAAGAAGTTGTCTCAGCTACTAGGCTGTGGCATGTGAGGATCCTGCAGGTGGCCGAATAGCAGCAGCCAGAATAATTAAATGTATCATTTTGATGGCAGATTGTAATCCATAAAGGATTATGTGTTTATGAAACACATGTGAATGAAATTAAATTATATTCCAGTTTTAAATGTGCTTCTGATTACAGATAGCCTGGGATTACAAAGATTTGTATTTTTAAAGAAAATCAGTTCTAAGGGAGCATAATTTGCTTTTTGGGTTAAAATAATTTCTTAATATGAAATTCGAAGAGTATGACAATTAGATTAGACTGTGCATAAATTGAAATGTACACGCTATTACACACTATACTCATAGTCACCAATGCTGATGTTGTTAACATGAATCATTTGAGAATAAAGTATAACAATAATAATACTTTTGAATGTTTTGATGTTTGATATAGCTAACCGATCTTTAGATTTAAGTCACCATTGGTAGCCAACAAGAATTTATGGGTAATTGCTTTTTTCCTTCCTCAGTTGGTCATAACAAACATGCAAACTTGTTATTTACTTGTTCAGATGGCAATATACGGTGAACATTCTTATTTGGGTCATATTCCAAGACGTAAGCTAGAATCTGTGATTGCGAATTACAGTAAATATCCACACCGGTGCGATGACTAACTGCCACACATACTCTTCAGAACATTAGATTCATCCGCACTGGAGCCGTGCCGGAGCACAACCCACACAAGGAAGATAATTCCGCAAACAGCTGGGCGCAAAAAAAATTGTCCCCCCCAGTTTGTCAAAAACATAAAAAATCTTACTGATCCTGAACTTCTAAACAGCAGTGTACGTATATACTAAAGGAGTTACATTAATACAACAAACCAAATAATTACATCTGAATTCAAAATAATTAAAATTTATTATTCATTTGCTTTTTATACATGGTATCACAACATGGAATCATGTTTTTCTTACATAAAGCAAACTGTGAAAGTTTAATTATTCCCTTTTATGCCATTCCCCACAAACTTGCTTTCTGTTTACTGATCTCTCTCTATATAGATTATGGATGCATTATATGACATAACCTAAATTATAGATCAGTTCTGACATGTTAAACTCAACAATTATCATCTAGAATTCATCTAGAATTGCTAGAGTTTCATCCTAGATTCACCTTTTATAAGTTTCCTAAGAGTAAATATGACTTTCAGATTTTATAATTACAATATTTCTGACTCCACTTGTAGGGCACATATGTTTACATGAGCTTAAAACACTTTTACGGTAGTGCGTGATTTGTAAATTACTGTATTTACTATATTAACTTGAAGCACATAAATAATGACTTTCAGGAGCGGCAACCAATAGGAGTAAAGACAATGGAATAGGAGTCTTAAAGACAGCGACAAAATAATCAAAAAGAGAGAAAAATGGTTCTGTTGTGGCACAAAACTTTACTAATAATTTAATTAGACTTAAGGGGGAAAAAACATTAAATAGCACTTTTAAAAAGTTCAGGAAATATGCATCTATCAAGTTTAATGTCCCTTTTAAAAATACAATACTAGGTGATCAACTACAAGCTTCCATGCCAAAGCGATACATGGCTGAGCTCACTAACAAACTATGAGAAAGTTAGCGTATGTTCATCTAGCTGTTAGCACAGTGTGGATTAGCTGGCACTGGGCTGCTGCCATTCATCTCCCACATACAGCTGTAATTTATACAGGCCGAATGAGCTGATGTGATAGGACCATATGCTTGAGTGTATCAATGCTGCTCATAATTCAAATCTAATAGCTACTTAAACTCAAGTGAGAACCTGAGCAAGGCCCTTCATACAGAGTGGGGTAATAAGGGATGAGGGATGACTGGAGTGGATGACTGATGCTGGAGCTCTGAGGAAGAGGAAAAGAGAACAGAGCGAGAGAGAAGAGGACTGTGTGATTCCTGGCTTTCGGCTCCAGCTCTTTAGCTCTGTTCTGTTTCAATGTCTCCACCTTCGCTAACTCATGTCACTTGGCTAATTAGTGGGTTAATCAAACATGTTATGCAGTTTAACTGGAATGTTAAGAATATACATTCAGAGATGAGGAGATAATCTGCAGTCAGTACTGCATTTTTGGCATATTACTGAAAATTCTGCTAATAGAAGTACATTAATCAGTAGAGGAAGTAGTCTTTAATAAGATGTTAAGTGGCTTCAATGAATGTCCAAGTTAATGTTATTAAGGTAAAATCTTGCTTGATCTGATGTTTGTGCATGCTATAAAGTTAAAATTAGCAGATTAAAAACCAAACAAACAAAAAACATAAACAGATTTAAATGAAGAATGACACAATTTACATACTATATCATTCAGCAGATTTTCCAACAAAGTCAGTAAATAAAATACAGAAAAGTGTGAAGATTTCATATATGTCTGCTAATGAGCAGCATAACACCCACAAACTGTATGTCTGTCCAAATGCATTTGGGTGTAACTTTTGAATTTTTTTTAAAGATCACATTAAAGCAAATTTAGAAACTGTTTACCATGTCTTCAAATGCATTTTATGTATACATATTCAAGACTTTCAATCTCATGAAAATCCAGCACAATTTACTGTTTAAAACAATGAAAATCTCAACAAATCAGAAATAAATTATTTATTTATTAAATATTCATTGTGTAAAAATTATTTATATTTTAAGTTTATATCAGTTTTCAATACTGGCATTATTTTCACCACACTTAACTATTCTGCCACAAATATGTTTTTTGATTTAATAATAAAAGAAAATAAATAAAACCAAGGTGAATTTCAATGTAAAGAGAATGTTTTATTGTTCATCATTTAGGCAAATCTGAAAATATAATGTATATCTAGGATACATAAATGCTAATGTGTCCAAGGCAAATGAGACAAAAATTAAAATGTAAACTAAAATGTGTCATATGTAATTTCTAATGTCCTTTCCACAAGAATCCATGTGATGTGAATTTTCATTACTTTCAGAAAAAAGGCTTTCAGAATTTTTATGTAATTTGTGTATATACTTTGTTAGTGGACAAATTCAACTAGTGTGTGTAAAACTAGTGTAAAAAGTGTTTTAAAAGATTTTATTTTCACCCACTGATTGTATATGTTTGCTGTATATGTTGCTTTTTAAAATACAAGAAATGAAGAGAATAAAATGTATTTCATGTAAATAACATGTTTATTGTAATGTTTACATTATAAATTACAAACACTACTCCTGGTGACGTAATAGATTTTAATAATAATATAATCAGTAATGTGCAATATGCAAGTAATGATATTATTAATGCTTTAAAATAGCCATCAGTGCTCCCATTTAAATCTGATTATTTTGTTGTTTGCTAGGAAAATCAAATTGTGTCATCTAATTCCACTTCATTTATGTGCCAGCCTTTTACAGCAGTTCTGCCTGTTTGTGAGAAAGCAAGAACATTGTCATTGTATTTCCATGGAACACTGTGTGCAGAAAATAAGCTTGCTTGAAACCAGTCCTATCTGATACATTTCACCTATTATTCTTCTTGTTTACTTTTTTCTCTGCAGTATGCAAGTATGAGATGCGGCCTGTCACCACAGCGTTAGCCACCATTGTCATCTTCCTCTCAGCAAATCAATGAGAACAGCCCCACTTTCTCCGCTCCCTCTCCCCATCGCTCAATTCCTCCGAATGTCATACCCATTGCCCATTGTCACTGTATTAACCGTAGGCTAGCTTAAAAGTAATTGGAAACTGACGCCATCCAGAGCTCCAATTAACGCTCCCACCAAAAGTCCCCTGTTCTGTGTAATCCACTATAATAGCTCCATGTTTTGGGGGATGGCGGGTTGCCCGTGTTCACCGTTCACCTCCTGACATTGGGCTCTTCAGCTCCTTACAAAATCCCCCCGTTTGCAATAATCTCAATTTCCAGCATTTGTCTCCCTCTCTCTCACTCCGTGGTGTTTGCTCGCAGTCATTGCGTATGTATCGCGGGAGCAGGAGGTGTAATTGACTGCTGACGACTTGGCGACAGGATTGTTAATTATTACCTCAGGGAACAGCGACCAGGGGAGAGTTCAGCTCTTCCACTCAGAGCACTTAAACAGCCATGACTACTGCACTTACCATATTCAAATGCATCCCGCTCTGTGCTGTCTGGTGTCAAACCTCTCACTGTGATAGAGAAAGAGGAGCTTCAGAAATATGGAGTGAAAGTACAATGCAATATTGTCCAGATGAAAAATGACTACTTAGTCTTTCAGTTTGGAATCACCACGTATTTCTAACATTAGCTGCTAATGATTAAGACCAATCCAGTCAGAGCAGACGCTAGCTGATAGAATAATGAACCATGCTAATGGATTAATAATTATATAATATTAATAACTGCTCATTTAATATCACAATCTTTGACTGACAATTCCCTAAACTACTAAACAACTACTCTTATAATGTACTGAAATGTACTATATATCCTAGATTTTGCTAAATTGTTTTTCAAAGTTGAAGTGTGTAATCTCTGTAGCACTAGCCTCGTCAAACATAATTGCTAAAAGAACAAGATAGGTATATTTCCTAAAGAAAATGTGGGTGGTGCTTGCTAATATGCTGCTACAGTAAGATATTGAACTGCGTGTCAGTACACTGGTGCAAGTCAAAATAGCCAGTCTCCATGTTTCTGCAGTATTCTGGTGCTAGTTTGTTGTAAGGGGGGTTTTAGTGTGTTTTGGGTGGTTGCGCAGCAGTTGCTAGGGTGTTACTAAATGGTTGCTTACTGTTCCATGTGAAAAAATCTCACTGCATATGTTTAGCATACAGTGGTGGCCAAAATTATTAGAACACTAGTATTTTCACCAGGTAAAAAAATGGTTCCCCTTCAGGAACGAGATGCTGCGTCGAGATCGCTTTGGGAATGCCCTTGCGTGACCGCGTTCTGAAGCACGTGTCAAATCCGTCCAATGGAGCAGCGAGATGTCACGAGCGGGGTGACATGAGCAACCAGGAAGTATGAAAGCGCATCCGGCAGAGCGCAAACCAGTTTCTGTTCTTCAGTAGCGCTCTGTGTATGTGTATGTCTATTTACTGTTGTCTGTCCACACAATCACTCATATATATAAAACAATGACAAAGTCTATTTGCGAGCAAACGGCATTACAAACGCTGTGTTTCTCTTTCTGGGGTCGGGTCCCTGCCGGGGCACATATCTGTGCAGCGGGGGACTACACACGATATTGTGTGTCGTTTGTTTAGGAGCGGGCATCTTCACGTCAGCGTTCGACGCTGATTGTCATGCACCTGGGAAGTAACTGCAAGCTCATCCTGCGTATCGCACCGCTCTCGCAGCCCTGGCTGTGTTTTGATGAAGCGCCAGCGCTCGCATCAATCACCGCTGGCCGCGGTCCGCGGTCTGTTTGCAGAGGGCACAGCACAGACTTTTGTCGTGGGGATCGCGGATGGGGATTTAGCAGAGGGATCCTGAGACGGGCTCGTGCCTTTTCTCTATCCTCACGACCACTAGATCCTCCTCTCATCCTCTCACGGCGCTGGCGGATGTTCTTCCACCCCGCCCGCTGGAGAGAGAATAGGCTCTTGGCCAGGGACGCTGATGGGCTATGGTGTCTTCCGGTCCCGGAGGGGGGGTGTGATGTGGGGTAGTGGGGGGGGGTGTCGAGACAGAGGAGACTGTCCCACAACAGTCCCTCGCGTATGAGGTGTGATTCGGTGATATGGTGGGGGTTTCGTGCATTCGCACAAATAAAATTTGTTTGGGCCAGCTAGAAACAGGCGCCTCATCCTAGACATATTAGACACATGGTTTCTGAATCCAGATCACAGACTTCCGACTGTGGCCTCCCTTTTCCCCCGATCCCCCATGCTGAGGGTGTCCAAGACCTCGTGGGAGAAACCGAATACTCATCCGTTATTACAGCCCCACATCTCAGCAATTATTCAAAAGAACGATCGTGGGGCTGAATGATAAGGTCTTGGGGGCGGGGGATGCCAGATGATGGAGCAGATGCTTGCAGCTATCTCCTCCCCATCCTCAGCATCGCCCTGAAGCCCCCCGAAGCTCCCCCCATGCCCGTTAGGCTTTACATCGAGTCTGGTTGGAAAGCTTAACAGCGTTAGGTTCGGCTGGTGCATGGTTTTGCACACCATGGGCGGTGTGACAACATACCATTCTGACCTGCTCAGGGGTGGTGCTGACTGATACCGGCGCAGCCAACCATCACCCGCGTCGCTCATATCGCCATTCCTCAAAAACAGAACTTTCACCAACCCCGCAACCCCTCCACGAAAGATAGCGGGGGTTCCTTGGCCTATTCTCCTCCTTTGGCGTCTTCTAGACCAAAAACGTATCTGTGGACCGTTATTTGTCTAAGAGGACCTAGGCGAAATGGTCCTACCATTGTCAGGACCCTGAGGGCAGCCCACCCTGGGAAGGAGAGGTACACACCTCAGTATACGGTGCCTGTCTCTCCTCAGTGCCCTCAAGAGATCGTTCGGTTACCCCTGCCACCCCCGGTGCTTCAGGGCTCAGTGAGCTCTTGTAGCACTCTGACCAATCTCTGCAGTCTTTAAAGGCCACACTCCATGTGACCCACCCAGTCGGTGGTTCTGTTAGTTTTCGATAAGACGCTCCAACGCTCCAGAACATCCTAAGTTACGTGGTCGGCTTTCCGGGCCGTCAAACCTTTCCATTAATCAAGATTCTCTGACTCAAAACTGGTTCTTTCATCAACCAACTTCAGCAAAGATCACTGGGACTTTCAGATTGTATCAAGCCTTTCTTTCAGACAGACGATACGTGCAAGTATTCAAACTTAGTCTTTTTAATTGATACATTAAGTATCAGTTACACCTTTTTACAATGTTTGTTTGAACTAAGAATCTGACGTATCATTCAGGTGTAGATCTGCTGAATATGCAATTGGTTCCATAAATTTCATTCCTTATGGCTCTTCTCTGTACTGAGTTAAGCTTTAAACCTTTCCTATACCAAATGTATGCGTGTGTATGTGGTGTGTGTTAGGAATGTTAGACAGTTTTATGTTTTAGGTAGAGTTATCCCATTTAAATGTGTTTGTAGTTGATTAGCAACAGTTTACAGTGTTTATTTAGTTAAGTAAAACACTTTACTGTAGGGTACTCTGGGATGGTGTCCTCTTATTTTTTGGCTTAAGCACCAGTTCTGCTGGCCAGGAACCCGAGTTTGGTTCTCGGACTTGGTGTCCCTCCTCTACGGCTCTCCGCTGGAGATTCCGATCAGGAGGGACCTCCTCTCTCAGGCGGGGGGTGCCATTCTTCACCCCCGCCCGGAGTTATGGAAGCTGTGGGCATGGCCTCTGAGGGGGCACAGCTCCTAGCATCTGGTCTCTCAACTGAGGTTGTTGAGACTATACTCCAGTCCAGAGCTCCTGCCACTAGGAAACAGTACGCCTTAAAGTGGAAAATTTTCGCTTCTTGGTGCGGACAGCGACTGCAGGACCCATTCAACTGCCCAATTGGTACAGTTCTGTAGTTTCTGCAGGAGCGATTCTCTGCATGGGTTATTTCCCTCCACTCTGAAGGTATACATGGCGGCCATAGCTGCTTACCACGCCCTTCTGGGTGGTCAATCATTGGGAAGACACCCACTTATCACTCGTTTCATCCGTGGCACCCTGAGGCTGAGGCCGGTACAGCGCACTAAGGTGCCCTCATGGGACCTGGCTGTGGTTCTGGAGGGCTTATGCAATGCCCCCTTTGAACCCATAGAAGAAGTTTCGGTCAAGTTGCTCAAGCTCAATACCATCTTTCTCCTCGCTATTTCCTCAATAAAAAGGATCGGGGATCTTCAGGCAATTTCTGTTTTGTGCCTGGAATTTGCTCCAGGCATGGTTAGGGCCTTCCTTTAACCCGCGGGCCGGGTAATGGTCAATAAGGTTGCCCACTTCTTCCCGAGGCCCATAGTACTTTCAGGCATTCGTCCTCCCCGTACCAGGAGTAGGCAAGAAAGCTCATCTGCTCTGTCCTATTTGGAGCACTGATGCTTACGCATACAAGCTTCCCCGTGGCGTACGGCGACACTTTTTTGTTTGTTTTGGGTCCGCAAAGAAGGGATTTCCGGCGACCAAGCAGACTATGAGTAAGTGGGTGGTCGAGACCATCTCACTAGCCTACGAGTCCTCTAGCCTCCCATCACCTATGGGGTCAGAGCGCACTCGACCAGGAGAATGGCGGCCTCCAAGGCTTTCAGCTTAGGTATGGCCTTGCAGGACATTTGTGCTGCGACAGGCTGGTCCTCTCCGCACACTTTTGTACGCTTCTATAACCTAGACTTGGCATCTACCCCAGGTTCCCAAGTTCTCTCTTTGTGATGTGCTCGGATACCACAGAGCAGGGACTAGGAAGTATGGCGCAGATGGTAGTCCCATCTCGTTCCCAAATCGATCTCGACGCAGCTCGAGTCCTGAGGGGAACGTCTTTGGTTACTTATGTAACCATGGTTCCCCGAGGGAAAGAGATGCTGTGTCTCTTTGCCATACTTCCTGCATCCCTGCAGGCGCTACTTTATCGAAGCTGGTTTGCGCCCGGCCGGTTGTGCTTTTATGCTTTCTGGTGCTTACGTTACCCTGCTCGTGATGTCTCGCTGCTCCATTGGACCGATTTGACACGTGCTTCAGAACGCGATCACGCAAGGGCGTTCCCAAAGCGATCCTCATGCAGCTTCTCGTTCCTTCTGGGAACCATGGTTACATACGTAACCAAGAGACGTTTTAAGTCAGTTATTTCTATCTTTAGCTTTATTGTGTCAGTAGAAAATATCAGTTTACATTCGCAAACATTCATTTGGCCATTAATTGTAATAACGCAGTGAGATCTTTTGTTTTGCACAAGGGTCGACAACAATCCAGTGCTCCACACAAAGATCTGATCGTCATCAATCATCCAGCTGCCTGGCTTTCATGAAGAACAAACCAACCGGATACAGACTAATCACCATCCTCCAAGCTGCTCAAGAGACCTACTTGCAAAGCTACAGTACTGTTAAAAGTTTTAGGCACTGTAAAATGAGAATGCTGTCAAAAACAATGTCATATATAGATATTCTTTATCAATTAACTTCTATTAACTAAATTAAATCAACATTTGGGGTGATCATCCTTTGCGTTTAAAGCAGCTTTTGCCCTATGCACTTGCGCATAGTTTTTCAGGTAGCTTTGCAGGTTGCAGACGTTGCCACAGTTCTTCATGTCTTCGGCGAGACAGACTGGATATTAATGAGTCCGACCTCTGTGTGGAGCACTGGCTGTTGTCAGACTCCTTGTGCAAACAAAAATCTCACTGGATTATTACAATTAATGCCAAAATGAATGTTTGGAAATGTAAACTGATATTTCCTACTGACACACTATAGCTAAAAAATAGAAATAACTGACTTAAACCCATATTTTAGCTGGTGAAAATACTAGTGTTCTAATCATTTTGGCCCCACTGTTTATATAAAATTCTCAACTTTTTATAGTGTGAAATCAAAATGTTACCATATGAAAAAGGTCAGTTAAGTCACTTAAAAAACTTGCAGCACACCTGTCCTCAACAAACTATAAACATCTGCCTGGTAAGGGTGGCATGGTGGTCCAGTGAGTAGCACTGTTGCATCAAAGAAGGTCCTAGTTTAACTCCTAGCTGAGCATGTTTTCTGTATTGGTTTCCTCTGGGTGCTCTGGTTTCCCCCACATTGCCTGTAGGTGTGAATGGGTGTGTGCACCCTGTAGTGGACATCTGTCCAAGCTGTTTTCCTCTGCCTGCAGCTAAAGTGAGTCTCTAGCATCCCTGTGACCCTACAGAGGACAAGCAATTTGGAAAAGCGGATGGATGATCTACCCACGGCTTGCATCGAAATAATGTATATGTCCCAAATTTCATGATTCCTTAACAGTCCCCTATGACCTACTATAGATTCTGAAGTGCACATACAGTGCACACTGTAAAAAAATGACCATGAATTTAACGGTAAAAGACTATAAAAATGCTACAGTAAAAACCTGTTAAATGGTTAACGGTAAATTCCCCTACTATACATGGTGAAAAACAGTATTGGACATTACATATATTGGACATTAATTTTACGGTAGTATATCGTTTTTGGAAGTGAAAAAGACCGTATAATTTGCAGTGAATAACCATAAATTGACATTCCCAGAATTCGCTGCGTTACATTTCAAATTTGATGTTTTTTGTTGAAATAACAATGTTTCTTCTTAGTTTTTTCTTATCAGTTTTGTATATTAGGGTTGTGTGTTACACCTAATGTTGTTAAATGAATGTTTATTGCATTATTTCAGTATCATGAGTGTCACCATGATGGGATTTAGTGTTAGTGTGAATGACACTGTGCACCTTTTATATATGTTAATATTTAAAAACTGCTGCTTGTGATGGGCTTTAGTTCATTATGTGACTTTCTCATCACCACCTGCATTTGGTGGTTATCAGTGTATTACAAAGGTACAAAACAGATTTCAGTACTTCAATAGGACTGTATATTAACATTATATCTGTTAATGGAATTACGGTATTTAACTGTAAATTAAAAAAAAAACGTAAAACCTAAAACGTTGCTACCGTACTTTTTACGATAAAATTCCGGCAACCACAGCTGCCGTTTTTTTTACCGTAAATTTTACAGATTTTTTTTACAGTGTGGGCACTTTACTATCCTATGAGGCCACAGGCCCACTTTCATACCAAGGCCGTTACCATGTCTTAAACATTGTGGGGGGAATTTGTGCTATGCTTCTGTGAACAGTAAACCTTTGATTTGATTAGCCATATCAATTATTTTGACATTGACAAGTGCTGTTAGACCACTGACACAGAGCAGGCTGAAAATTTAACTTTTAAAGATTTTTGTCATCCTCACAACAAGAGCCCTGCATAATGGAGTGCAGGAGATCAGTGCAATAATTTCAAATATTGGGGGGACAGTTTGGCCATTTCTAATTATTGTCCCCTCACTGTCTATGGTGTTTAAGGCCTTGATTCATACTATAAAGAACATAATTTTTTAATGATTGCAAAGTAATTAGTTATGCAAAAGAGGTACAGTACCTACTCAGAGATAATGCTATTTTAGACACAGCCCAGGGATGGGAAAATCTGGCCCTTGACATCCGTTTTTCTGCAGAATTAATTCCAACTCTGATCAAACCTGTCTGCATGTAGCTTTCGAGTTATCATGAAAACTTGAATTAGCTTTTTCAGGGGATTTTTTAGGGTTAGAGCTACAGTAAACTTTGCAGGAAAGTGGATCTCGAGGGCCAGAGTTGCTGATTTACACAGTATCTCCACCTCAAGTGATCATGTGTATTCGTGAGTGATTTTTGCATGGCCTAGGTGTGGTCACGTTAGCAAAATTTTGATGTAATGCATGAAACACCACTTAGACATTATTCCTGAACTAAGCAGCTCTATATTGGTCAATGTGGCAAATTTGTGTTTAAAGTTAAACTAACTTGAATCCTTGAATCACCTCAGGCATCCCTAAAGTGAAATTTAAAATTGTTCAGATTGACTATTCAGATGACTGCATTTCACCTGTAGAATTTTACCGTAAAAAGGTAAATGAGACTATCTATACCTTAAGTCATTATACCTTGTGGAATGCCATAGCATGTCACATATAGTGAGAGATTTCCGAGCAGTGCTTTGTATCTAAATGAGTGCAAACTGACGGCAATAGCACAGCATGCTGGGTCAGTCAGACAGACTAACGTGACATAAGAACCTCAGAGGCTTGTCTGAAATACACAGTTGCAAGGTCTGTCTGAAGACTTCTATTTAGCCCTTATTTACAGGACAGCAGAAACAGAGAAGAAAGTGGGGGAATGGGTCATAAGCCAAGTACGATTCAAACCCTGGTCTCCATAAGCTAACAACTGTTATATGTCTCGAGCAGGTGCACTACTTACTTCTACCTACTCCTCAAGACACCTACTGCATTTTGTTCATCTCCTACAAAATACAGCAACGCCGTGATGAAATAGATTTTTTTACAAAACCCTTTCCGGCTTTGTCTGGTTAACTTGTGTTGGCTCTGTTCTGTGAGATTGGGTAGATCAGCCTGGTTAGAGAGACACTGCTTTTGCTCCACTGTAGTGTCTATATCAAGCTTTCTTTGCAGGAGGATATGGATGGGGGTGTGAAAACAATTGGACAAAATGGCCTTAACACACTTAGAGCCTCTTCTTTCTTTAATCAAAGCACACACATGCAGCACAAAGGGAAACAGAGAAAACGTGATTCTCCGCTGGAGCTCTGTAGCCTCTGTTCTCTGGCTTAGCTTCACTGGCTGTCCCCGATGCTGAAAATGAGTTGACACACAGGATTTCAATGGCCTCTTTCACTTTTAAACTCTCTTAACCACAGAAAGACTCTGACCATGTTCACTCTACATGGAGTCTGGTGCAAAATGTCTGATCTTAGCAGGTGTAACACAGGAGTGTTGATGGATTAGGAGAGCCACTTAGACAAGTACAAGTAATCTCAATATGCAAAAACAGTACAACCATCTTGCCCAATATTTTAGGCCAAATGAACACGGTTATATTGTGACAAAAATGGTACTGTATATGTGCTGAAACCTACAGATTATTGCAGTGATTAAACATTTGGTAAAAGTTTTTTTTTTTTCATTTAGCAGCTACATTCATCCAAAGCATTTTACCTTGTATTCAAAGCATACATTTTATCATTACATACATTCTTTGAGAAACAAACCCATCATGCCATTGGTAGGGCAAAGTGCTATTTCTGAGCTACAGAAACACCCAGTTGTTATGCAGAGATCACCAGTTAGCAGATCCAAACCCAGATTAATTCCATTTGGACCAAGAATCCATCCATTCTGCAAATCACTTATCTAGGGTCATGGGGAATCTACACTCTTAAAAATAAAGGTGCTTAAAATGTTCTTCACAGCGATGCCATAGAAGAACCATTTTTGGTTCCACAAAGAACCATTCATTCAAAGGTTTGTTAAAGAACCATCTCTTTCTTACCTTTTTATAATCTGAAGAACCTTCTTTTGCGACAAAGAAACTTTTGTGAAACAGAAAGGTTCTTTAGATGTTAAAGGTTCTTTATGGAACCATTTAGACAAAAAGGTTCTTCTATGGCATCGTGAAGCACCTTCATTTTTAAGAGTGTATCCTAGTATCTCAGGCCATAGACAGGAAAACACCCTGGACAGTATCGGCTTAAAGCAGTTTTTCCCAACCCTCGTCCTGGAGGCTAATCAACAGAACATATTTTAGAAGTCTCCCTTTTCTGACCCATCAATTTCTTAGATTCTCTAACGAGCTAATGAGTTTGATTCAGGTGTGTTTGATTAGAAATAGTTTTTAAAAAATTGCACTGTTAGTGTGTCTCCAGGAACTGGCTTGGAAAGCAATCCTGTAGTCAAGCAGTATAGAACAGTAGGTAACAATTTAGTATAGGGACCAATTCTCACTATTAACTAGTTGTTCGTTAGCATGCATATTACTAGCATATTGGCGGTTGTATTAATAACTTTGGCAACATATTCTGCATGACCATATTCTACATCCCTAATCTTACCCAATACCTAAACTTAACAACTACCTTATTAACTATTACTAAGCAGCACATTTGGAGTTTACTGAGGCAAAAGTCGTAGTTAATAGTTTGTTAATAGCGAGAACTGGACCTTAAAATCAAGAGTGACCGAGCATTACATTAGCAATGCCAAGGTCATGGGTTTTTATTCCCAGGAAATACATTAATTAATAAATTCTATATCACAAATGCGCTAGGTCTAAGTCACTTTGGATAGAAGCATCCACCAAATAAAAAAACAAAAAAACATTAAACATATGCTTACAGCACCATGGTATTCCAATGTGGTCTCCCATCCACATACTAACCAAGCCAAACCTTGCTTATCTTTTGAGATCAGATGAGCCCACTGGACCATGAATCAATGCTTTCAAATTCTATTTACACAAAAATTGCTATTTTGACAATTTTCACTCAATAAACTCCTAATTTGCTGCTTATTAATAGTAGGTAGTTTAGGTATGAGTAGGGTTAAGGAATCTAGAATATGGTCATGCAGAATAAAGCAATAATATGTGCTTTATAAATACTAATAAACAGCCAATATTCTAGTAATATGTATGCTAACAAGCAACTAGGTTATAGTGAATACTGTTCTCTAATCTAAAGTGTTCCAATTGTTTTTTACACTGTGGTATTGTTGGTGCCAACCTAAAATTTACAATGAATCACAGGCTATTTTGGACAATCTTTTCAGAAATCTCCAAACAATATACTGGCTGCTGAAACATTGTGAGTCATGATTGTTTTTGAAAAATAATATTTGACTTTTTGGAACTTCATTTCAATACCCCTGCTGTGAACATTAAAGTTGGTCATTTTGTTTTTCGTCACTGTTAAAGTAGCTAAACTGGTCTTTCCATTGTCCATAACTTTTTCCTTGTGATCTTTATTGCTGATTTAGTACAGAGATCATCATTATTTGACATCTTTATTATGTATTTTGGCCCTCCACATTTTGGCGCATGCAGGTCGGGAGGAAGTTTTACTGAAGCTCAATCAGAACATTGACATATTGTTGGATTCCCATCTGTAATTTGATAGCCGAATGAAAGGAGTATACCTGGAAGGGCACAAAGCGTTTAAAGATGGCTGTAGCTGGCCCACTTGCCCTTGCCCTTAGTCTAACATTCAAGGAGAGAAGAGTATCCCTTTGTTATCATCCTTCTCTCTCTTGCAATTATCACCCTCTCCACTTCCCCCTGCCCTGCGGAGCCCGAGAGCTGAGCCGGCTGAAGACGAAGAATAGCTACATTTATAATTTTTTACTCCCTCTCTCTTCACTCTCCATAGATTAATTTTCCAGGAAGCCCTGTCACTGCCCATACAGGGAGGGTGAGGGAGAGAGAGAGAGAGAGGAGAAAGAGAGAGTAGAAAATGAGGGGAGGGGAGAGATTGGGGCTATGGTGCAAAAGCCTTTTCGCTTTCCTTTTTCCCCTTCTTTTTTTTCTTTGGCAGATCATTTTCATGCAGGGGTATCAGGGGGTCTGGCCGATAATTGGCATGCAGATTGCTACTGATGGCGTCCTGCAACAGAAGAAAAGAGCCAGCTAGTTAGAATAATGACCCAGCCGTTCTGATGGATGGCAGAGAGAGGAGGTCATACAAAATGTTTCAGACACAATCCAAACCCCGTTCCCCTCCCCTCACATCCGCACAAGCGCCGCCAATATCCCTACTTCTCCTTTAAAGAGCCTCTCTTCTTTGCCTGATATTACATTATTGCTCTCCGATCTCTCGTTCTCCCTCACTTCCTCTTACTTTATTTCACTTGGATACACTTTTACTTCCTTATGCTTGCTTTCCTCTTCCAGCTTTTAGTTCATATTTACTTTGTTTTTGTTTAAAATAATACCTCAAAGTCTTGATGTCACAATATGGTTGTCAGACTCTGTTCCGTGTTTTGTGTGTGTTTTGCTCCCCATGTGCCTTCCATGTCCTTATTTGGTTCTTCCTGTTCCTGTTCTAATTATGTTTATTGATCCCAGGTGTGTCTCATCATTCCATCGTCATGTCATTTGTATAAATAGAGTTCCATGTTATCAGTTCGGTGTCCGGTATTGTGAATGTCTGTGGATGTGTCAACATCTCCTGCTACATGTGTTTTTCCTGGTTCCCTTAAAGACATTAAAATTTCCTGTGTTGATGTACTCCTGGTCTCCTCGTTCCTTGCTCAGCGCTCCCACACCGTAGCAATGTGACTGAATACCGGCGTGACAAGTAAGCGCGGGCGCCCCTTTCTATCTCCCCGTGTTGTGTTTTTGTTTTATAAGTCTTTTGTTTTCCTATTCGTTTCTCCCCGCCAACATGGAGGAAAGAGCAATGTTTATCATTTATCGCGATAAATTTATTGTTTATCATGATAAATTTATTGTTTATCGCGATGTTGACCCGCTCACCTACACGAGGGCATTCGCGCCACTCGCCCTCGCCAGCTCCCTGGATGGCGAGACCCTGGTGACGCTGTTCCGGCTCGGGATCACTTACCATCAGCCAACGGAACTCCCAGACACCACCAACCTCGCTGGAAGTATACGTCAGCCGTTGTCTTGGAGCCTCTGACCCGATCCGGAAAACCCTCCGGCTGGCCATCATCCACAGTCAGCACCCACCGGCCGCGCTCCAAAGTCAGCCGCTGTCTGTCTCCCTCGTCAAGTCCGCCGGCCGTTCCTCAGTAAAGCCAGCCGGCCGTGGCTTAGTCAAGCCCGCTGGTGGTTCCTCAGTAAAGCCCGCTGGCGGTTCCTCAATCAAGCCCGCCGGCCGTGGCTTACTCAAGCCCGCTCCAGTGTCGGCTCCAGCCCCAAAGCTCACTCCAGTGTCGGCTCCAGCCCCAAAACTCACTCCAGTTGTCGGTTGCAGCCCCAGAGCTTGCTCCAGTGTCTGCTCCAGCCCCAGAGCTTGCTCCAGTGTGGGCTCCAGGCCCCGAATCCAACCCAAAGAGGGCTCCTGATCCCGAGTTTAGCCCACGGAGGGCTCCTGTTCCCCGGTTCAGCCCACGGAGGGCTCCTGTTCCCCAGTATAGCCCACAGAGGGCTCCTGATCCCCAGTTTAGCCCAGGGAGGGCTCCCGATCCCCAGTTTTAGTCCAGAATAGGTTCCAGTCCCCTGATCCCGAGTTAAGCCCAGGGAGGGCTCATGTTCCCGAGTTAAGCCCAGTGAGGGCTCCTGTCCCCGAGTTTAGCCCAGAGAGGGCTCCAGTCCCTGAGATTAGCACAGAAAGTGCTCCAGTTCCCATGTCAAGTCCAGGGAGGCCCACTGTTCCCGAGTTAGGCCTACTGAGGGCCTCTAAAAACGATATTCTCCCCAATTTTTTTTTTGGGGGGGGTAGTATAAGTGTGGGTCCATCTCATAGTTGGCCGGGCCGAGTGCCAAGGCAAGACTCCCCGAGCTCCCTGTCCGCCATGTCCCCCTGATTTCCCTACTTCCGCCATGGCCTTCGTGACTGTCTGCCCGCATGGCATCCTTAGTGTTCCCTGCCCGCCATGGCCTTCTGGACTGCTGCAACTGCCGTGGCCTCCTACTGCCTGCTCCGCCATGGCTCCCCGAGCTCCCTGCTCCGCCATGGCCTCCTGAGTTCTCTGCTCTGCCATGGCCATCTGAACTGTCTGCTCCGCCATGGCCTCCTGAGTTCCCTGCTACGCCATGGCCTTCTGGACTGTCAGCAACGGGCCATGGCCTTCTGAGTGCCCTGCTCCGCCATGGCCTCCTGAACTGCCTGCTCCGCCCTGGCAAACCCTGGACTGCCATGATCCGCCCCTGAGGTATTCCCCGTGCCCAGTCCTAGCCCGCCTCAGTGCTGTCCACCCTCCCCTCACTGGTGTAATTGTTACGGCGCGGGACACGCATTCCAGGAGGGGGGAGTAATGTCAGACTATGTTCCGTGTTTTGTGTGTGTTTTGCTCCCCATGTGTTTCCATGCCCTTATTTGATTCTTCCTGTTCCTGTTCTAATTATGTTTATTGTTTTATTGATCCCAGGTGTGTCTCGTCATTCCATCATCATGTCATTTGTAGTGTTCCATGTTATCAGTTCGGCGTCCGGTATTGTGAATGTCTGTGGATTTAACCTCTTCTGCGAGGTGGTTTTTTCTGGTTCCCCCTTCAAGACATTAAAATCTCCTGTGTTGATGTACTCCTGGTCTCCTTGTTCCTCGCTCCGCACTCCCGCACCGTAGTGAAACGTGACAATGGTTGTGATATAAATAAACCACAGTGTGTAGTATTGTGTACATTGGCTATATTCATGTTAGATGATGCCATGCCATTAAAGCATATGTAACGTTGCTCGCATTTGGCAATTACCTGATGGTTTTAAGTGGCTCTTTTCATCAGATCCATAGAAAAGGCTGGTTGGTGAGAAATTCTCTCCAAGATGTTATAAATAAGGCTTTATACTGTCATTTCTAAAGGGCATCTAATAGGGGTGCTGTTGAAGTATATTTCATCATATTTCATGTTCTCTCTTATAGATGTCTTCTCCTTTATATGTGTATAAAATAGCACAGATGCATGGCTAGATGTTTATATCCTTGTGCTAAAGAGTGCACTTGATAACACCAAAGATATTTCTTTTTAAGACATGAAAAGGAACGTACAGAGTTATCTCATTTGTATTTGTCTAACCTACATAAATTCAGCTATCGCTTGAAAAGATATCTGATATTCCTTAGTAACATGGCAAGTTTGTCTTCAACAACATTTTTTTTTTAAAATATTGTATATACATATAACATTTAAAATATAAATACAATAAAAATGTTGTGGGTGGTACAGTTTTTTATATTTTTGAAAGATGTTTCAGTCACACTTTAGATTGAGGACCAGTTCTCACTAACTGCCTATTAACTTAACTTGCCTCAATAAATTCCTAATTTGCTGCTTATTAATAGTAGATAATTGTTAAGTTTAGGTATTGGGTAAGATTAAGGGATCTAAAATATGGTCATGCAGAATGAGGCATTAATATGTGCTTTATAAGTACTTATAAACAGCCAATATGCTAGTTATATGCATGTTAATAAGCAACTAGTTAATATTGAGAATTGGTCCACAATCCTAATGTGTTACCAAAGTTTCTTATGCTCACCAAAGGTTATGTCATGATGTATCAACAGGGCAGCCTTAAATTTAGTCATAATCATGACATATACAACTGTTTAAAAGTTTGAGGTCGGCAAGATTGATTTATTTATTGGAAAGAAGTGCTCAGAAAGGCTGCACTGATTTGATCAAAAATAAAATAAAAACAATAATATTGTAAAATATTAATACAATTTAAAATAACATTTAAAACATTTTTTAAGCAAAAATTTCAGCAGCGATTACTCCGATCTTCAGTGTCACATGATCCTTCAGAAATAATTCTAATATGCTGATTTGGTGCCCAATAAATATTTATTTTCATTATTTTCCAGGATTTTTTGCTTAATGGAAAGTTCAGAAGAACAGGATTTATTTTAAATAGACATCTTTTGTTACATGCTATATTTTACTGTCATATAAAATGTATATTATATATATTAAATGTCTAATAGTATTCTATTCAGCAGAAGATTTATTAGTTTTTTACAATCATTTTTGCACGAATAACAGAAACGTCATATCATTTTTCAAAACACTAGACACAAAACTCAAAACAGTCATTATTTATAGCACAGGCTGTCCAATGTTAAAAACTTTGCATATCGCGTTCATATCTTTAAAGAAGCCTTGCATTTGCAGAAGCATTGGTTCCAAAAACTAATTTATTATGAAATATCATAGGAACATTACTTTAGATCACCCACACACAAGATACCCATAGTTTCACTGTTTAGGTGTTAGTACAATCATTAAATATACTTGTTCAAAACACATGATGTAGCTTTCATTTTGGTTCTACACATTCATACATCATTGTAATAGACTAGAGAGAAAAGTACAGACACTGGAATCATTCAACAAAATTTGAAACGTATTGATGAAATAACTCGCAGCAGGTTTTTCAAAAAACTTGAAATAGGAAAAAAAATAGAGAAAAAAAGATAAGAAAAAAATACAGTAGGACTACAGTAAAATGTCACTCACTGCACTTCTATGTTTTTATCAAGCCTGTCTTGTGAATTTGGCCACAGGTTTTTGGCCACATCATAATGGATGTTTTCATTAGCTAAAATCTTGGAAAATATTTTCTGGCATGGCAAAAATAGGCTTGACATTGGTCTCCTGTGATGTCATTGCACGCATCATCCATGGCCTGGAGAAGTGTGACTTGTTTGTGAGGGTGCCTATAATTGTGAACCTTCCACCTCCATGTTGAGAAAAATTCTTCAGTTGGGTTACAGTAAGGAAAAGGGAGTATGGGTGTAAATACAAGGTGATAAACTGTGGATGGGCCCTGAAACCATAATTGAACTCAGTGCTGTTGTTAGGAATTCTGGGCCCATTGCACTGATTTTTGCTGCGAACATCGTTCTGGGCCCCTCTCAACCGCTGGACTCTCAGCCTCTCATCCATGTTTGTGCCTCCATGAGGCATGGCCAAGTTAAAGCCTGCCTCATCCAAAAATATGAATGGCTTTCATCAGCTTCCAGCTCTATCACCCTCTAAAAAGATATTTACAGTATTGTAGGAAAAACAAATACTGATAACAATGATATAGAATTTTTGGGGTTTGTTTTTTTCTCCCAACAACAGACATCTTGAAACTGATCATACCTGAACATACTCAGTTGCTTCACTTTCATAATCTAAACATTTAATATTGTTCATCGTTTTCCATAAAAACTATGCTTCAAGAGTAATGCAACAGTTAAGTAGCATTTTGAGCAGTTGTATCAATTGATAGTTAGATCATTGTAGTGAAATGAATAGACACTCAATTCAGATGTAATGTGTGCGTTGTATTTCGAAATAGTAATACTTTGATGTTAAGTTGTGTCATTTTGAACCCGTTATTTTAGTTCAGTGAACAAAAGATATTTGGTTCATGTATATTGTATCCAAGCATTTGGAAAAAGTGTTGTGTTTTGAAAAATGACATCAAGGTTCTGTTATTAGTGCAAAAAATTATTGTAAAAACTGTATTATGAATATAATTATTATTCTGTCATTATATATAATAGCTTCTCTTGATAGAACCTGTCTTTAAAATCAGTATTGTGTGTATACCTTTTTATTAAAATATTACATAGTTCCTAAAGATGGCCTTCGTCTAACCATTTGGATTTGACTAAATCTCTAGCTGAAACACCAGCTCAGGGTTTCTTTGCAATGCCTTGAAGAAAAAATCAGTTCTTTAAAGATACAAAGTTCTCAATAGCACACTGACAAGAGGATTTGGGGTGTTGGGCCTTACAAATATCAACCACCATCAACCTCAGTGTGAACCAGAAACCTGTTCACCTCTGCAGGCGGCAGTTATTATTTTCTGAATGAAGGCAGGTATTGGAATGCTGACGCACCCTGTTTCTGGCTTTGTGTTAAAACCAGAGGCTTTGAACGTTTCTTTTTTTTAATCTCTCCTTTTCTTTTCTTCACTGTTACCTGAGGTCTTAACTCCCATATCTGTAACCACATAACTACTCTAGCTAAACCCCACCTATTGTGTCACTACTTATCTGTCTCTCTAACTTAAATATATGGCTGTTCTCTCACTCACAGAACCTTTGGCGATGTTGAAACCGTCCCCTGTCAATGGCCAGTGTTTCCCTTCTGCTCTTCTTCATAACTCTGCACCATGATGTCAGAATGGGCCTGGAGGGTGTGGTGAGGCCTAGTAGTTAAAGCTTCTCACACAAAGGAAGCTGTCACTACCACACCGCCCCATGAATGCCGTCCCTCCTCACTGATCGCTTCAAATCCCTGCAGCTATACTGATAATTAGCCCGGCCTGTCATCCAGCTCGGCACAGCCTCCTCTCTTTGATCACCTCCAGCACAGGTAACTCAGCAGAGGAAGGCTGATTCAGTGTGGAGGTATAGAGGACACACGCTTAACTTAGTGTTTCCCAACTTTTTTTTTTGTCGTATGTGACCCCACAAAAGCTTAAGTACCCCTTCAGTGCCACCCTGTAAATCTCACCCACATAGCCGCTGGTGAAACACACAGCAGTTTGTAGAAACCTGAAGAGAATTCATTGGAAAACTGTTGAGGCAGTAACAAAAACATCTTGATAAAGAGCTAAGATTAAATCACTGAAGTGTGGGGAAGGTGTGTGTGTGTGTGTTTAATTTAAAGATTATTGTAGATTTGTATGGAATTCAGTACATGTTTGCATTTCATCGTGGTATGGATATTTTTCTATTTTTGGTGTGACAAGGAAAGAAGGAAAGAGCACTGTTGTATAAATCTACCTCTGTGCAGTGGTTTTAATATACAGTACATGCATCAACCCAACTCTACAAATTGTCTTGGGTTCTTGTGCCATGATTTATTGACTGTTTGATTTTTATTGTATTTTATTTTATTGTAAAATTTTATTTTTGGCGTATTTGAAAAAAAATACAATAGTTCTCATCAGGCATTAGAAACCAACTTGTAATATTACATTTATTAAAACTTACACCAAATAACCAGAAGAGCTTTGTTTTTTTTAGCTATTTTTATTCCTGTAATGTAGCAGTTGACTTGAAGTCATGTAAAATAATAATCTAAATAATTAACAAATGTACACATTTGTGCTTGGTGATTTTTAACATTACTGTAAATTATACACTTGCTTAATTTTTGGGAGACTAAATGGCATTTGTACTTTGTATTTTTATCAAATTAAAGGGCTATTTAAAATCAGAACCTGTTTAAAATTATGAAAAACTTTCCCTTATACATTAACATACAATATACGTTTTTTTATCTAAAATATTAAATTTTCAATTCAAAATATTGATGACGATTGATTGTTAAAAAAATGTCCATGAACATGTTATGTGTGTGCCTCAGTCTGTTGTTGAGATTGGTTATTTCATTTATATATGCACTATGTGTAATGTATCCATTTATGCAATTAACATATAAATCATATTAAAACGATTTTCCTTAAGCCTTTTTGTATCTTTAAACATTCAGAGACCAGAAGCTATTTTTCCTTGGCTAAAAATCTGCACACATTTATTGGTCACTTGTCATTTAACATTTAACACATTTTATCCAAAGTGATTTACAGTTCAAAGCATCAACCTTTCCAGTGAGTTACATCACCTTCCCTGCTGCAGTTTGCGAGTGCTGTGTATTCAGGATTAGTTGCTAATCGGGACAGTCCAATTTACTGCAAGTGATGAGTATTGTCATAGAGATGCCAGGGACTGAACCAGGACCTGCAATTTGCGAGGCATGTGCGCTATACGACCACCGAGCTACATACTCTTATTAGCATGATTCATATTCCCGAATAAACTCAAACCTGGAAACGCCAACTTTAAAGCCCGTACTAAATCCGAGCTGCGCTTTCATCAGCTTTTGCACAGAGGAAGTGTCCGTCCCAGAGGGTTCTCGCTGCAAACATAATCTCTCCCGCACCCCCATCAACGCCAAACAGAAAGGGAACAAATTCACTGTCTCATCCTCATTCTTTCTGTCGTGCCAAGAAGCTGTATACAGTACACTGCAGATCAAAGCCTTAATTGAAAAATAATTATAGGCACTTAATCATGGGAGGCAGTGGGCTAATTGAAGTAAAAACAAGGCAGCGAGTGGAGGCCCTCCGAATCGTAGCAGAAAGAGGATATTGTGTGAGCTCCCGTCTTTAATAAAGCATCGTCTTCAATCCCCCATTGTCTCCCAGATTAAATTGGAGAGGGCTATTAGCAGAGTTAATTGGCTCTCTAATTTAGATCTGGCCAGTCTCAATGCATAACGGATGTGAGTCGCAGCGGCCCATGATGTGCTCACTCTGTCACACCATATTGCCAGACCTGATTGGTTAATGGCTCTGGAATCTGCAAAGTTTGGGCCCATCCTTCAATTGCAGGGGACCTCTGCCTTCCTGGAGGAATCTCCACCCTCAACTCACTTGTCAAGTGATTCTTCATTCCTGTGTAATGGAAAGCAGCTTCAGACCTACTCGTGACTGTGCTTGCAAGCTATTTTGACGATACAATGTTGCTGATCTCTAGAGTGAGTTTATGTTTCCCGGTAAGGACGAAGAGCCATGCGTCTTAAATAAATTCACCCTGTGACCTCACTATCCGTGAGGCTCTGACCCGGGGGTCAACGCATTAAGTCCAGTTATCGGTAATAGAGAAAAGGTCTTGATTTTCATCCAGCATCCTGAAGCCTTTTTCAGAGAACTTGAGCCTGCCCAGCACTTATGGGACCATGTCAGTTTCTAGCATCTGTGTTTCCTCTGTGTTAGAACAAAAAACAATTTCAATGTCGCTTGAATTCGCGCTTCTTTCTGCGAGAGCCTCGCTGGGTGTTGTATCGTCTGCTTGGTGTTGCATATTAGTGGATGCTGCTCATTGAAGCCGGGGCCCCCGGGCGTTCATCTTGGAGGATTTGAAATCCTCTGTCTGTCGGCTGAAAGCGGCAGCGCTGGCATTATGGAGCTTCGGGATGGACAGAAGATAAAGAACAAGGACATAGAAGATTGTGAGGAACTATGGATTGACTGTTTCAACACTTATTTCGAGTGTGAAATGTGGGTAAAAATCCTAATTGTCCTCTTCTTGACTGGCCCACATTCAGTGCGAAATCCTCAAGGCTTGTTGAGAAGTACAAACAAACTGTTTCCGCTTGGGGCTTCGGAGAATGAAAAGAAACACTCTTATCAAGTGCTCTGCAAATTTGTTTCCTGCTGTGATACAAGCGGCTTATTCTGTACACACTGCGCCCTCTAGTGGCAGCTGAGCTGTAATAGCAATTAGGCATCAATCTAGTGGTTAGTGAGGAAGAGTTTCAGAGGAAGTAAGCCAGGTAACCATGGGTAAAAGGCTGTAAATGGCACCCTATTTGTCACCATTTTCCCTGGAGAGTCTTTCATCTTGGCCAACACTGCGCGGCTCAGGTTCTTTTCTCCGAGACTTCGCTAATGGAGGGTCCACAATGATTGCAGCTGCTCAGGCTATCAGAGCTCAGAGGCACAGACAGAATTTAAAGGCCAGGAACCTTTATGTCTCTTTATGAGGATGCAAGCCATTCTAGGTCACGGTGTAAAATAGGACAAACAATCGTCAGGCCGCTGCTGAAAGAGCGGTAGGAAGGCAGGTTGTGCGCTGCCGGGTGAGAAACGGAGAGGGGTGTGATTCAACATTTAATCTCATTCTGAGATGAATGTGTGCTGATAAGAATGGCAAGGAACCCAACTCTGTTGACCAAGAGATAAGAACATGCAGCCAGGCTATTGTGGGGACTGTAGCCTGCGTGGTCGCTTTTTATTTTTGGTCAGAACTTACAGCTACCTCACTTGTTGCAAACCACTAAAAAATAAATAATAAAAAAATTGGTGTAGGATTTACTTTGAAACAATTTACACTTAGAATTTGCTCATGAATTTCACAAGCAATTACAGAAATGGCAATTACCGTGAACATTTAAAGTAGAAAACAAAATAATATTTTATTGTAAAATGTACTTCAATAATCTTTTTTTATTTACAGTGTGGCAAACATTATTTCACAATATTTTCTCATTAGCTACTGTTTGATTTTACTGAAGTTATTTCTACCACTGCTACCAGCATGATCATACCTTGCTTTAAAACAAATGAAATCTATAAAGATTACTACTAACTATAGTTGAAATAATCGTTCAACTTATATGAGAATAAGGAAGTACACACCAAAACTATAATGATAATATATTGTTGAAATCACTCCCAGAACTGTTTTTCTTCCCCAGCTGATGAAAAATAAAAAACATCACAGCCAATCAGAATCCATCTGACTTTAAAGAGCTTGAGCATGTAACTGCAGCATGCTTATAATAATAAACAGAACATTATTGTCTATTGGTGTGGATGCTAATATAGTTATCATTACAGTTATCTCTAAAGTTATCGTTCTTGGTGTGAATGTCATTTAGTATCCTGCTTCCTTCATTCATGTAGTGCTTCCTAAACAACTAAAGATATTAAATATTTTGGAACATTGTGTTGAGGGGGAAAAAACTAAAATGTATCAGAATGTGAAAAATATGAAATGACTTGACAATTCATTTTCATGAGTGCTGAATCAGTACATGCTCGTGTCAGCTAGTAATACTGCTTGATGGCATTATTATAGCTGAAACGAGCATGGAATGTATCTGCACTCATGAAAATGAATTGTCAAATTTAAATTTACAACAGTTTAATGTGAAAAAGATGGAAAAGCTCTGCCCATGATCAGGCAAAGAAAAATTAAAGTACACATTATTAATCTGTAACCAAAAATCTGTAAATGTGTAACGTCACAATTCTGATCACATTTTTAGCACATTTAACTTACTACTGTATATAATTATTTCCCCAAATTTCTCTCATATGTTTATGATTAATAGATAGTCTTCAATATCAGAATCATATTTATTTCAAATATTAATTATTTCACTAATTTCCTAAAGCATAGAAAAGGCTTTTAATAATGATTCCTTTATAACTGTTTGGAATGAAAACATGCCTTTATTTGAAGGTCACATCACACTTCACCACGCTCCTGGTCTACTGGCCACAGAACTCCACGCACTGGTCCCTGAGGTCCCGCCGACCTCTGAACTTTTGTGTACTCCTGCACGGTTGGCTGTTAGCTCTTTTATGGAGGACAGCTCCAAGTCACTCTCCTCATCAGACAGCTAGAAGACAGGTATATTACAAAGCTTTCCAGTCTTAAACTGAAGGCAATGTTCAAAAACTAATTATATTTCTGCTGCAAGATTTTAACAGCAATGTAAATGACTTGAGAATATATGAGATATGTGAGAATGTGTGTGTTTTTTTTTTTTACCGCTCTCTGTTTTACAATGGCAGGGCGAGGGGAGGGGCTGGATGGGGGCAGAACTCTAGTCCCGCCCACAAGCTTTTTGATTGGTGTGCTTAGCTGTCTTTCCAAACTTCTTGTCAGTGTTTGGACAACAGAACCTGCGATCAAAAAACATTCATTTTAACTGACTAATAAAGTAAGACTAAACTATTTTTAAAATTAAAATGTCTACATCCCACAGGAAGTTGGAAGTTCTACAGCTGGCATTTTAAAAAATATCTGTCTATTCTGTTTTTTTGTTCTGTGCTGCAGGTATGATGAACTTTTGACCAAAACCCAGAAACAAGTTAGCATTATAGAATAGTTTGAGTTTGCAAACGATTCTAACTGAAATATTAATGGAAAATATTAAAATGTGTTTTTTTTTAATAAAGACTGAAAGATTGAGTTGTCGAAAATGTTGACTAAATAGTTGTTGAAGTCTAGCTAGTCTAGGTTTAGCTTTTCACGTCTGATGATTGTATTTAGGGTTCAAAATTCTTAAAAGTTGTTCATTTATTAAGATTATCATGATTAAAAAATCTTGTAAGAATCATAAACTTTTGTTGGTCACAGAGCTTATTGTTTGCAATAATCTGCAATATAATTCATTGGGTTTTTTGTATAGGGAAC
Organism: Sinocyclocheilus anophthalmus; assembly: GCA_018155175.1. NCBI lineage: Eukaryota > Metazoa > Chordata > Actinopteri > Cypriniformes > Cyprinidae > Sinocyclocheilus > Sinocyclocheilus anophthalmus. The sequence continues at coordinate 227,148 of JADLZN010009007.1, forward strand.
CAGGGCGATGATAACTTACAGGGTGTTTTCACCTACAAAAATATCCTCACTGCAGCACTCTATTTTGGCAAAATGATATAGATGACAGAGGGCTGTGAACATATCTATATTAAATATATTCGGTATTCAGACTAATTCCAAATAAAGGAATTAAAATAAATAAACATAGAGGACTTTGGCATTTGCTCACCATGTGCATTGGGACTTTTGTGGAGTTTGGGTGTGTCAGAAGCCTCTGACAGTTCACTGTCTGTCCAATCAGGCTCAGCTGTTGGGTTCAGCAGTGATCCTGATTGGACAAGGCGCACGGAAGGGGAAGGCCTGCCCCGTGAGCTGGTGATATAGGCACTGTCCTCAACTGACTCATCCTCATCTGAACTGAAAGGTGGTGTGCTAACAAGAAAAATATACTCATTAAAAACATATACTGATAAGGTAATATTAAGTATAGTTAAAAACAGCTTGACATCTCAACCTTCTATTTCATATGTCTCTGAATAGTGAACATTTACCAATTTTATAAGAAAGTATAGCCTACCCATTCTTTTTTGGCTGTGTTTTTGGAGTCTGATTCTGAGGTGCATTGGAGCGTGGGGTGGGTGTTGGAATAAGTGCTTGTGGCTGCTGGCTCTTGGCCCTCTGAATGGATGACTTTGAGTCCTCCCTGGATCGGAGGCTTTTTTCCTTCACTAGGGTTGAATTTTTCTTTCCCCCTAAAACAAATATATAAGAATGACTGATCTTGGTTCAGAATAGTGGCAACCAAATGGAACTGACTTGATAAATGGGTAGTGTGGTGGCATGATAAATAACACATTTGCTTACCCTGTTTTAAAGTGCTGGGTGTTAATTTCCCCTGGCTATTCTGTAGGCTTTTCACTTGCCTGATGACCTCACGTGCCAGGTTGTCTCTTTGGTTCTGAAGGTCTGGCTGCTGTCTGTATCTCTGCAGCCGCTGGCCAGTCAACAGAGCACTCAGACTCTTAAAAGTTTGCTTAGAGATACCCTTGGTACCCTGCCAAAACATAATCACTTCAACCACAGAGCAATGCTATTGAATTACATCATATATTCATGCATCCACAGTCCAAAATTAAACTTTAAAAAAAAAAATTAGCTGCATACTTTATATGTTTTTGTTGCGACTGTTGTTGCATGTGTCACAACAGATGTGTTCTTTAGTTTAGTAGTTGGATTGTACAGTATGTCAATGATCAGACTATCATTCCTACAGTTTAACTTAAATCATGCTATGTTTCCTAAAATACTGACAGTTTCATTTAGTGTTTTATGCCTTAAATGTTAATACTGATGCTTGTTTGAGTCAATCTGTACCTTCCGCAGTCCCATATTCTCCAGTTTCTCCTCCAGTGATTCTTCTAGAATAGGTCTAGACGCTTTCATCAGCTCTGACTTTCCTTTATGTAACTTTAGAACCTTCCACTGGGCTTCATCTGAATCCTCCATGCCTGAAGGTGCATGCAAATTTTGTTTTAATAATGTACATCATGGCATGATTGGTGTGTGTATGTACAGTATGTACTGTGGTTAGAAACTTCTGAACCACACACTCTCTTCATCTTCCTCCTCTGGTTCCTCAGGAGAATCTTGGGCTTTTTGCAAAACCACTGGAGCTACCAAATGAGAGACAAAAATGGGTCAAACCACACTAAATTCGATTCAAAGCAACAATATTTTATGTAATCATGCAATGAGTAAGTCCATAAATGCCAGCTATAATTCATTACCTGAGACTAACAACTTTTTAATCTGGTGAAGCATCAATAAGAAAGATTATTAGTGTTCAAGAATCAAGACATCAGCAGATCATTTTGCAATAACTACAATCGCGTCAATCTAATTATGTGTTATTATATGAGTTAAAGGTGAAGTGTGTCATTTTTAAATACTTTAAAAATAACATCACAGTTTAATAAGTAGAGACAACTATAGGTTTATAGGTTCTCCAAAGAGTGTAAACACTGGTGCTTATTTTTACAGAATGGCTTGCAATAAACTTTTTTAGCATGTAACTGACTTGGTTATCCGAACAAAGCAGATGGGATGGGGATTCTGTAAACATTATTTTTGCAATTCTGTTTGATGCTTCTAGTGGCACTTCACTATTAAGGTAACATTTTCTGACAAGAGCATGGTTTTATAGCTATCTTTCATCCACTGTTTGTAATTGTGAATTAAATAACCAACCTTCTCCTCCTGAGATTTGATGAGTCTGTCCTTCTGGCTCAGCTGAGAAGAGAGAGAGACAACCTGCTGCTGAAGTTTCTGCAGACTGGAGCCAGAGTTCTTCTCCACAGACAAGGCCTTCACAAGCCTGGCATTCTCACTCTTCAGCTGTAACACACACATACAAATCACAGACATGATAAGAGTGTTCCAATATGTTGCCCATAGGGGTCTGCAGCAGAGCCAATACCTGTATCTGTAGCAATCTTAAAATTATTTATATCTGCATTTGAATAAATTCAGGAAATCATCAGAGGTTTGTCTAATTACACGGTAAGTCCATTTTAAATGTAATTTTGTTCCCTTCATAGTTCTTATTTAACAAATAAGCTCTGTATAACTCATACAGTTATAATTTTTTTAATTAGAATTCAAAAATTTCTTTAAACATCTTTTAACTTAAACAAAAACTTAATATTAAATAAACTAAACAGTGCAATACTAGAAAGACTTGCCTCTTCTTTCTCCTGTCGGTGTCTGTTCTGTGCTTCCTGTAATTTCTTCTTCCATTCACTTTTCTAAATGACAAAACAATGGACATGAATAATATATTCAGCAAAAAAATGCAAAGCACTCTGAACAAAAATTCATTATAATGTATCATATATAGATATATATATTAATATATCATTTTTAGAAATAATTTAAGAACCCAGAACCAAATTTACAACCAAAAGTAGTTTGACCTTACATCAGTTTTCAGTGACAAGCAGTGCCAACATAGCAACAGAAAATTCAGCGTGATGTGGCACAATAACAGATTATCAGATTCAGAACATATTTCCTATTTAAAACAAAGCTGTGTAAAGTATGATTTTGGACCAGATTTTTGACACCAGAAATTCAGCTGTTTCAGAACGCTCTATTTTGTAGCCTGAAAACTGTACACTTTGTTGTTTGGAATGAAATCCACTATTTTGACAGGAAAATGGAATGGAAATGTAGTCACATAGCGAGTGATTTACTCACATTGTAGAGGGTTGTTACCAAATGTAGCTACTAAAACATACATACACAGAGTCCATAATGGATGTTGAAATCTTGTTTAACAGTCGCAAACATTACGATCTTATATAGAGAGCTGTTCCACGCAGAAAGAGAATGAACACCCGATATCCCCCAGCAGTCAGAACAAAATCAACTCTCTGAAAATGTATATTGCACACTTATTTGTTTTGTGTTTGAATGAAGAGATCCCTTTGGACACTAAACCGCATAATCAACAGAAGAAAGAATGAAGGAATCTCTGTGCTGTATTTTAATGATTTACCACAGAGAGGTACGCAATAATGTAAGGAGGATGTTTTCTCTTGTCTTTGATATGCCACTATTTAACCACTAACACCTATTTAATTTGAAAAACATTTATTATATCTAACCAAGTTTCGTATAAAAGTTTCCCCATACAGTAAATGTGAACAATGTAAAGACCGTAAGCACGCCCACACTCGTGTCACCAAAGATCACAGACGCCATCTTGTGCACCTAGTCAATTAGACCATGATTGCAGATTTTAGTTAGCCTATATTTGAGCGTGAGAAAATATACCTTAATCGCATTTAAGTCACACACATTTATGCTTGAGACTCAAATTCTTTACTGGGCATTCCTAAATAGAAAGAACTTGCCTAAGAGTTGTTCAGTGTTTGCTGATGAATAATCCTTTCTTTTCTTTTTTCTTTGCCAACTTGAAAAATAATAACCATTCATTTTAAAAGGGCATGTATTAATGACTCATGCATGACTCAGTGAACAAGCAAATAACTCTCACCTTCCTGGCCATTTCTCTTTTAGCTCTCTCTCTCTGTTTTCTCTCAGTTCTTTCTCAGGGGGTTTTTCCCCCCAACCCAATTTTTTCTTTCTCTTCTTGTAAAGTGACATTATTAGCTTCACCCACCTCTTTGTTCTGCAACACTAGCAGTTTCTGTAGATGGAACATTGACAAAAAAACATAGAATGTTATTGCAATGACAAACCAAAAACATACCCAGTAGCTCATCTATTGGCTGCTTGTCAGGCATGCATACCAGATGATATGTCTCCATCTACTGGTGACAGTTTAAAGTAGGCTATTCATTTTAAACCAATGTATACTCACAGCCTCTATGGATGAGCTCTTGCTTGCCATGTCTTTAGACTCCTGGAGAAATAACTGTCTCAGCTCTCCAATTTCTTGCTGAGATTTTCTTCTCTCCTCTTCTTTCCATCTCTCCAGTGCTTCCTTCTCGGACTGCTCTCTTCTTCGCTGCTCCTCTTGTTCCTGGAACACATCTGAATTAATTTATCTGTTTTCTCTTAAACTGGTATTTCATACAGCGTTTAAGGAATCTTCGTCATCTAAGGGGAAATGGTGATGTAAAAATGAGATCTTTCAATGCTTTTGCACTTGCTCACACAACTTTTGCATTCCCCCTAGAAACTTTGCATTTGTGTTCTCTTGTTGTATTCCTGGAAGAAACATTATGTTTCCAGGAGAAAGCACAACTTTGTTGATATAACGCAAAATTTTGGGGAACTCAAGGGAACACAAAAGCACTAGAATATTATTTTTCCTATCATCTCATTTTCCCAATAACTTATTCCTTTAAAGGCACAATATGTAAGATTTAAAAAAAAAGATCCAAAAACCACTAGAACAGTGTTAAATATTTAGCTGACTTGTGTACTTACATTATCCCAAATGTATCGAAGAATGTTTAAATACAGAGAAATAAGCAATTTTAACTAATCACACGGAGCGTGTCTATAGTGTCGCCTGCCAATGACGTCACAACCCCTCGATTTCCGGTTTTGTTTTGTATAAAAAAAAATATGGAAACACCAAAGACGCTATAAATATGTTGTGCGTGTCATAGACCGGTGAGGCTGGATCACGAATGATTTGTGTGAACATAAATGCATTTAGGTAGATAGGGGGCGCATTCCCTTCAAAAACAAAGGTAATACACTGCGTCATCAGCGGCTCAGATGTCAGGAGTAAACAACGACTGCTATGTTCATTATCACATCCAACAACAGAACACCTCAGTCTTTTAGGAGTCATTCTTGTCTACATCTGCTCTGCGGTGAAACAAGGGCGGAATGATGACAGCTCACTCAGGGTGGGCAGGTAAGACTCTAGTCTTTGCTGAAACGGTACTGTCAATCAAACAATCGTGGGAGGGCCTGGGTCTGTGTTACGTCACACAGACAGGCATCTGAGATAAGCTCGATTTTAGAAAGGGGAAAACATTTAACCAGATAAAAAAAAAAAAACACTGGGTGGATTTTTATCATTTTATGGTGGTTGTGTACACACACTGCCAACACACGTTTATGTTCAAACAACATGTAAAGTGAGTTTTGCATCCGATGACCCCTTTAAGAATTTTAGAGCTGTATAGGATGCTGGAACTTGATTTAAACAAACTCACCTGCTGACGCCTCAAACTTTCTGTTTCTCTCTCTGCTTGTAGCTGCATTTGCGTCAATCTCAGTTTCTCCTTCAGCTCTTCTATCCTATCTTCCATCTCTTCTACCTTCCGCTTCTTTTGTCTCTCTGAGACATACACATGCACAAGCAGTGATATTCAGTTATTAATAATTATTTCCAACCACACCATCAATGATATTCAAGTGAACTGCTAGCTCACCTATATCTGAAATTTTATTAAACTTAGTTCAAAAAAATAACAGACACAATTTTTTCCCACCAACCTGCATCTTTAACTTCAGGATGTCGTCGCTGAACATGTGCTTGTAAGTAAGAGTAGTTGACAAATGATTTTTCACAGAACTGGCACTGTCATGAATAAAAAGGCATCAAAATATTAGAACTGGTTTAATGATAACTAAAGGTCACCGAACAGCCAGTAGTTCATTCTGTGCCAATTTTACAATACCTACTTAATCATGAAAGTATATTAATGTTTCTTAAATTGCATATTACATATAGCATTATGTTACCAGACTAAAAATGTTCACATTACACATTTCCAATTGTTTATCTTTTCAGTTAGCCTTGGTTAGCAAAATACCAGTTTAACCTACTAGCTTAGTATAATGATAGCTCAATAAAAAAAGTTATTTTTATTATCTAGAACAAAATATCACACTATATTGTTAAGGTATTTATGGAGGAGAATAGAATTCTGTGGGAGGGATTGAAACTGGCAGCCCACATTCACAAAACAAAAAAAAAAAACTTATTAGCCTATCATTCAAAACACTACTGTTCAAAAGTTTTGGGTCTGTAAGATTCTTCATTTATTTTTTTATTTTTGTAAAAGATTAATGCTTTCATTATGCACAGACACATTAAATTGATGAAAAGTGACAGATATTTGTAATGTTACAAAATATTTCTATTTCAAAATAAATGCTGTTCTATTGAACTCTATTCATTAAAAATCCTTCAAAAAGGCCAGTTTCAATTTGATTTATTTTTTTTTTTTTTTTACATGATAAGATCACAGGGCACTGAAGACTAGAGTAATTTAGCTTTACCATTACAGGAATAAATTACAATTTAAAATACATTAAAATAAAAAAACAGTTATTTTAAATTCTAATAATATTTCAATTCCTGTTTTTATTGTAGTTTTGATTAAATAAATGCTGCCTTGGTGAGCATAAAAGACTTCCTTCAAAACCACACACACACACACACACACAACAGTATGTATGATTGTGAGTGTAAGGTTTTAAAAGGGTTTCAAGAGTTCTACATTTTTTAAGAAAACCACCTTGTGATAATGATTAGCACTGGCCTGCATGTGGAGCTGTTGAGTGGCAATAATTTTTTTTCTCCGTCGATTCTCCTGTTTGGCTTCTTGCAAATTTTTTTCAAGTTCTGCTCGTTGTTCTTCTCCTCGCTGGACCAGAGAGAGTGCTGCCTGCAGACGCTCTTCCAGTCCTGACAGCTGAGAGCTCAGCAAGTCCTGGCAGTGCAGCAGGTACTCAGTGCTCAGCTGAGACATACGAAGCAGTTTGATCAAAGAAGGGTCAGCAGGTCCTCGACAGTTTGGACACCTCTCGCCCTCCACGGCACAGAACGTTACGGTCGTAATGAAATTCTGAAGCATATCAACATCCATGTCTCGCTCAACACGCTCCACGTCGAGAGCAGAGAGACGCCTCCAGTCTATGGGCTCAGTTCGTGAGCGGAAGCGGAAGGGCTGAAGCAGGTGTGCTGGATTCAAGGGTGGTGTGGTAGAGAGAGCACTGTAGGGCTCACCAGGGGAGTACTGGCCCAACATAGTGAAAGGTTTGAGATAGAGAGATGAATGGATGTGGTGATTCCTAAACAGAGGCTGAGTGGGGAGAGAAAACACAATATTTTTAGTTTAGCTATGACAATCAAATTAGCATAGCTAAAATATCATGAGACATTGAAGGCTTGAGTAATTGTTTCTGAAAATTCAGTATTGCCATCCAGGAATATTACATTTTAAAATATGTTAAACCAGAAAAATGTATTTTAAATGGTAAAACTATTTCACAATATTACTTCTTTTACTGTGTTTTTGATTAAATCAATTTTGCAGCCTTGGTCAGCATAAAATACTTCTTTCAAAAACAGCAAAAATATCCTACCAACAACGCATAGCAATGTATACATTTTTAAATCTAAAAGCAGACAATTTAGTTGTTTTTTTTACATTTTGTATTATTATTTATTATAGTGTGTGTTATATATATAAAAATATGTTCTAATGGAATTGCTAAGTGAAGGAAATATGTGACCCTGGACCACAAAACAAGTCTTAAGTCGCTGGGGTATATTTGTAGCAATAGCCAAAAATACATTGTATGGGGCAAAATTATAGATTTTTTTTAGCCACCAAATCATTAGGATATTAAGTAAAGATCATGTTCCATGAAGATATTTTGTAACTTTTCAAACTTAATGTTTGATTAGTAATATGCATTGCTAAGAACTTAATTTAGACAACTTTAAAGGTCATTTTCTCAATATTTAGATTTTTTTGCACCCTCAGATTCCAGATATTCAAATAGTTGTATCTCGGCCAAATATTGTCCTATCCTAACAAACCATACATCAATGGGAAGCTTATTTATTCAGCTTTGAGATGTTGTATGAATCTCAATTTCAAAAAAGTGACCCTTATGACTGGTTTTGTGGTCCAGGGTCACATATATTAATGTAAATTTAGAGGAAGAAACATATTGTGAAAGTCAAAGAGTCCATCTCTATGACAACAATTAAAAGCCATTGTCATCGGCCACTCTTGCGCCATTGTTTTTAGGACTGTAATTTAAATGAAAAGCTTTCCAAATGATCAACAATAAAATGTGTGCGAAAGAGAGCAAGAGCTGCATTTCTTATCTTATTTTCTGTGCAGTAGTACATAGACTATAATATACATTAGCATGCATAGTAAGTACATCAGCCATAAGTACAGAACCAAATATAAATCTGTTAAGTGAGTCTTGTATATGAAAGAGATCTCACATTTCTTAAAATGTGATTCTTACATTTTTTTTATATTTACCTGAAAATGCACTTGGTAAGGGTTCATCTTGTTCTGAAATGAATCAGTGCCATGGGGTCTGAACTGAGTTTAATGCCTTTTAGTTTACATATCAACAGTAAACCGTCTCTCTGCAACTCAAACTAAACCCGTCACACTACCTGGCTAATTTCACTTCCCATGTTTCTAGACAACCAATCACAACTGTAAATCTGACTGCACAATCTCAACAGTTTACCAGGCAAATTTCGTGCATCATAATATAAACATTTTCTCAGGGTCTTAAGGAGATGGGACCAAATAACTCATCAGAATCAGCATCCACTGAAAGTAATATATTTTTTTATCTGTTATTATTATGTATGTGTGTCTGTAGGCCTAATGTATGCGCAATAAAGTATTGGTTGAAATAATAAGATAAACCTCGTGTGGTACCCATTTGTAGCCTTGTTAATAACAGTACCGCGGTAAAAAAAAAAAAAAAAAAAAAAAAAAAAAACGATACCAATATAACTAAGTTGCATTAAAAAGTAACCTATATTTCTGCGATCAACGGTTGACAACACCGATATACTGTACACAAAAGTAACGTCTAGTAGCCTACATAATAGCTAATATAAAAGAGATTTCAGACACTTACCTTTGTCTTGATTACAAAAGTTACAAAAAAGAATAATAATCAGTTAAAAGCTTTAAGCTACAAACTGAAAGGAGAAATTAACAGCTAGCAACTGTTGCTGATGGGCGGGGCTAAGAGAGAAGCGTTTCTTGTTGCTATAGTGACCACTGACTCAGGACCTCAGGTGCCACAGCTAAAGATAAGCAGAGAAGAGGCAGATTTCAGGAAAATTGCGGATTGCTTGTGTATGTTTAGCGTCCTTTATATATATCGTGATATATCTTTGTAAAAGTAAACCAAGTAAACAGAGTACAGAGTAAAATAATTATTATTTATTTTCCTTTTCTTTGTATTCCTTGTGCACTATAAAAAAATTAATGAAATTACATTACATTAATTTCAATTAAATTAAAAACGAATCGAGATTGAATTGTAAAGTTGAATTTACAAAAAACAATACGGAAACTGCCATGCAACAATGCATCTGAACACATGATGGCGCCGATATATATACATTTACAAAAACTAGATTAAATGGAACTACATTTCTTTAATTAAAATTGCAATGATTTCCTGTTTCACAATTTTAAGTCTTAGCATGCTTTCCAAAAATGTGCAATAAACTGATATTTAAAATACTGTATAATACTGTAAATGTAATGGTTTTAAAACAAGAGGCTAGCAGCAAATCAGTTATAAACAAAGACATTTCTGAATGCGCAAGAATGGGCAAAGGAAAGCATTGCTATATAGGTCTTCTAAATCAATTTAGCTTGACAATCATCAATGCATTTCTGTGCATTTGACAGATTCTCTTTAAGGGATGTTTAAATCTCATGCATGCTCTCTGCCTGACTGCTTCGGCCACTTCTGAGGAGCAAGTTCATCCTTCACTGTCTGTTTAATGAGGTGCTTGACTTGCCTGAAGTGACTCTCTCCCCAGCTCACACAGTCCTAACAGCTTCACAGTCAGTAGTGCCTCCTTTTCACAACAATCCATCAGACTGGGATTCTATTTTCTATGACCACAGAGTCAAATACACTGGGGAACGCATACATACATGAGGAGAAAAGGGCTAGTTGTCACATGGTGAAGTTGTCAAGGGGCTTTATAGCAGTTACTGGTTATAGGTTTTAACTTGTTTTCTTGAGCAGTGACTGGCTGTCACATTTAGGACATGTGAATTCTATCACCAAAACAAAGATTCAGTTTTATGTAATAACTGTTGGGTAAAAAAAGGACCAACTGGTAATTGCACTGCATTAAAAAAGGCATTTAATACATCATCCTAACATTAGTGAACTTGGTCATTTTGATCCCATCACTTATGGACCTGAAATAAAAGAAACTCCATATTTCCCACAGGCTCTCTCTTAGTTACGTAAAACACTTTTAATAGAAAAGGCCACATACTGAACTTCAGATCTTTTTTTCTCTGCTATTAATAAATCAGCATTTAGGCCAAAGCATTTATTATTAATTACTAGTTTTGAGTTATAGTACAAGAGGTTAATAATGGATGTCTGGGCATGATTAATGCATTGTTAATTAGCTGCTAATACGAGTATTCTCACTGCCTTAACAGATGCCTTAGTGCTGATTAGTGTTGTAATCCTTTTAAGGTTGCCTCCTTTGTGCCTTATAGTTTTACTCCTTTCTCCGTGAGTAATGCCTTTTAACTGCTCATTTTACTGCAGACATGCAATTTCCCATAGTGATTGAGAGACAAAATAATTTAACTCACAAGAGAAGAAAATATCAAAAAATAGCACATAATATTTTAAGTCAGTTACATAGCAGCTTAACAATACAACTTGACAGCGAGCCATGGATCACAAATAATCTCATGAGAATGTATTGACCTTGTATTGTATTGGCTGATACTTCCGCTGCACAGTTAAAGACTATTGAAGAAACCCTTTGAATGTACAGAATATGGTCGTCTAAAACACCTCACACTCAGTGTACAGTGTCTCTTTTATCAAAAGCAATTAATCCACAAATTCAAATAAGCATTTCATGCTTTTTTCTATTTATTTACTTTCATAAGACATTACCTGGATGAAAGGAGGTTTCACCCTTCACTGGTTATTTCTGTATGCTGTGTTTTGAAGTTAATTAAACCTTTAAAATGTAAATAGGATTTTTCTCCACTGCTGTAGAAGTAATTCTTTATAATGAGACATTTGAATGCACTAAAACTGTATTTAAAACATATAAAACAATTAGAAAAAACTGAATACGGTCTACGTTGGTTGGTGAAAATCTGCAAAGCAAACTTTGTTGTATATCCATCTATATTGCTTTGTTAACATTTTTTATCAACCGATGTAGACTGTGCTAAATACTAGCCCCAAAGTGCATTGTAAACAATTTGTTGAAAGTTTATTTTAATCTTATAAAAAAGACATTTAACACGACCAGCAAATAAATTAGCCAAATTATAAGAATACAAGAAATGCATCTGTGTTTAATAATTGCTTATACAAATAAATCACTGATTGAAGTGCAACAAAAGCAATTTTAAAGCATTTTGTATACTCTGTTGTCATGAAGGCCAAGAGCCTCTCAGATAAACTGTAAGCAGGAAAAAAGCAAGCTAAAAAGGTTATTAAAAGATTGGAAAAACTATGAACCTCCTTAGGACCACCTAAGCAGATTTTAATGAAAAAAGAAAAATGTAATATAAACCAGACATGGCTAAAATAAAGCCATAACAAACTTTTTTTGTATAAATGAGAAAACATTTGCATCGTGTTTAGAAATGAAAATTAATATAAAATGCCAAAATGTATTAAATAACTTTCAGCAATTCAGAAGCTGTTCTTATCAGCTCTGAGCACAGAGGGAAGCGGTATTGATTTTTTGGAAACAGCGGGTTGTGGTGGATTAAGAGAGGTTCAAGGAGCTGCACGCTTTTCATAGTTTCACACAGTAAATAAGTAATGCTCAAAAATGTGCTTCTTTCAACAGAGACTGATCATTTACCGCCTGAATGAGCCTCATTGGGGTGGGGGGGGGGGGGGGGGGGGGGGGGATCTCATATTCATCTGATTTCGTCATTGGCAGTCTGAAGCTGTGACAAACACTTCTTTGTGTCTACTTCGAGGCATACTGGCTCTCTTTGTTATCTTCTAACATTGATCTAAGACAAAGTATGCAGAGCACTTGAATGATGCATTGAATGAGACTTCAGTTTATGAAAGCATGGTCCAATGAACTTGATAGATTCACTGAACTCTGTTTAACTGTAAGTTACTTTTGAGAATCATAGTTTATATACCCAACTTTATATGACTCCAGTAGGTATATTTTTTCTAAAACACATCACAGTCTGGACATAGGTGCAGCAATCTATTGGCTGCTTCAATATGTACCTCCAATATGCATCATATACTGCAGTTTGTGCAGTATATACTATTTCTATGGCCACAGGAAGATGAGAGTCATACATACAGTACATGATGATATGGCTCTACACCTGCCGTGTGACAGACGGTAAGAGGAGTTATTTTAAGCAGAAGCCAAATCCAGATGATTTGATTGGTGGCAATTTCATGCACAGTTGGATTCCTCCACACCTCTATATGTGCTGTGTGTTGGCAACACTTGGCACAGATACAAAATACAGTTGATCTTATATACAACTATACAGTACATAATTCCCATGGTGGACTCTGCGATTACAATTGCAAATATGAGTCAGATGCTTAAAATATTTGGTTGAGGTCTCCAGAATTGGCCTTCTCACCATATTATGCAGTTTTATAATTACAGTTTTTAGTTGGGTATGTGGGTTTTATTTAGTCATATTTTATGAATGTTGTTTTGTTTTCTCTCAAAGCTCTCACTTTGATTTTCAGTTTGAATTTAACTGCAGAAAGTAATCATACAGACCTATTTGTGTTTCAGATGTTCTGTATGCAGGCTACTTACAGGGCATGCAGTTTTGAGAGTGTATTTATAAAATCTAAGGGGGGTAATCAATCAATCAATCAATCAAGCAAGCAAGCAAGCAATCAGCCTGGCAACATTATGTTAACAATACACAGACTTTTGAATCAACTTCAAAATGACTGTTAAAGTGCTTCTATTGATTGATTGATTGATTTAATGATTGATCATTGTTTATATGTTCAAGAGAGCCCAACGCCAAATTGCATTTAATGTAAATATATTTTTACTTGTCCAGGCAAAAATCACTTTCTTAAAACTCACGTAGAAAGGTATAAGACACAAGCCGTGTAATTGGAAATGTCAAGCATAAACCCCTAGGTAAGAACCACTAATAAACAGAAGAAACAATGCATTTAATACTTTTTTTATTGCATAATCTTTGTTTTAGAATTTGTGCAAATTTTTATCTAAATATCTAAATCTTAAATGAGTTTCACAGGAACCTAAATGCCCCAAAAGCTTAAAATAGCACTACACTGGTAAAAAAAAAAAAAAAAATTCTGCCAGCAGTGGTTGCCAGAATAATTCTGTAAAAAATACTATAAAAACAACCTGTACATTATAGGCCTACAATATAAAACTGTAAACCAGTAAATCCAACAATGCACACTGCTAGGCTACTAAAATCTATTTCTTTATTCCTTTATTGTTTTAACATACTGACAACCTCCATAATAATGCAGGTGGTAAAAAAGAAAGACGAATGAAGAATCATGAAAAAGTAAATTTACCAGCTTTTCCCCAGGCTGAATTATACTAGCATTCAGAAGGTGCAGTGATTCACGCAAACACAAAACACCATTATGGTAACACACATGACACTAAAATAATGCAATAAAGATTCATTAAACAACATAAGATGCACATGAAGCTTCTTCTGTCTCCAAAACATAGGTTATTCCTTGTGTGTGCGAACATAGGCCTACTTGGCAATAAAGCCTTTACTGATTCTGATTCTGATAAAACCCAAATGTGTAGTCTATAACTGATATACGAAGAAACATAATTATTCAAACAAAATACTTTCAGTTGTAAAGTGTCCCACAGGGAATTCTGGGAATATCAATTTACAGTTTTTCACTGTAAATTATAATTTGATTTGCCTTTAGATCTTTTACAGTTTTTGCCTGTGTACAGTGAAAAAAAAAAAGTACCTCTTTTTTTTTTTTTTTACATTTTTTTTTACATTAAGACTCAGCCAGAGACTTTGGCCCACTATTTAGCTCATCAATATTAATAAGGCAAGGTGTACTTGTGGTAATCCCAAGGAGATCCAGTAACGTAAGCTTATTAATATTCAAGAGCCAAGTCTTTCACTGAGCCGAGCAATATGAAAGACTTGGCTCATGTCAATCTCCAGCCCGATAGATGGCGCTTTAAGCACCGTCCCGTTCCACTCGCTTCATTTGAGTCCGCGGAGGAATAAAATCCCAGTGTTGAGTATTGAGTGACGCAGGAGAGCAGGGGACGATCGGAGCTGTACTGATGTGCAACAACTAAGCCCAAGAGTCAATCATCCCCGGTTTTAACAGAATACCACCTTCTGCAGACAGATGAGCGTCTGAAATGCCCTTGCTTGCACTGATGTATTCAGTTAATACATGCGTAACTTTACTGTGTTCTCTGCGCATAATCGAGATCATCTGTCCGGAGTCGATATCACTGCTCCAGTAACGGATTGATCCAAGCTTCTCATTCACATTTTACGGCATGACATGTAGATAATCATCCGATACTTTGATGGGGCTCCTGAGGATCATGATGCCACCCAAGTTCCAGCTGCTGGCTGTTATGGCGTTTGGAGTGGCGATGCTGTTTATTGAGAACCAGATTCAGAAGCTGGAAGAGTCTCGGGCAAAGCTGGGTAAGACTGCGGTTCTGTCTCAAACATCAGTGAGCTGCCTACCTAGCATAGAAAGCCTTTTTGGACCTCATGCACGTTCGTTTCTTAATCGAATCGATTGGAACGCGCCTATGGACAGAAATGCTGTTTAGGTGGGCAGCTCATAGGGTTTGAGAGCGGGTCTGCTGCGGTTGTCTTCTTTACAACACAATAGGAATGAGAGTGCTTTAAGACAACCGAATTTGCATTCAACGTATCTGAAGTAATAGTTCACCCACATTACATTTTGTGATACTCTGTCGTTTGTTTGACTCGTTATATGTCTCTCTGCGAAACACTACAAAGGAGAGATTTTGAAGAATGCTGTTGCGGTGCATTGACACTGAATAGTAAGTGAAGATGTCAAGCCTCAAAATGGATGCAGAATCACGAAATGTAATGAAATATATATATATATATATATATATTAATATAGATATATTAATATCTAAAAGTCGTCCCCTCATGCCCGCTTTCTTTCATGTCATCTGAAGCCGTAGATAGGTTTGTGTGGGACAGACGAGATTTTAGTTATAATCTCACCTCTATAATAGTCAACCGAATAGAGTGCAACAGTACCCAACGTCCCTGTTTCGGAAGTATTTTTCTCATAGGGATTTTTTAAATAAAAGTCTTTGTTAAACAGTTATATATATATATTACCTGACCCATACCAATACTGCAATAGGAGTCACATATTTACAACCAATTATTTTAAAAAAGTATGTGAAAGTATAAAGCTATTGTGTTAAAGATGTTGAGATGCATAGACAATATTATTTGTTTATTTTAAAATTAATTTTGTGAATTAGGCTACCCTGCTGTCCAGTTGATTAGGCACATCTGTCTCAGTGATTTGTTTGTTCACCAATTGGACATCACTATTGGAGCAATGGGGATGGCTAGATTTTCAGTAAATCATGATTTAAATTTTTTGTTTCCAAGAGACTTGGAATATAGCCTAGTGAATGAGCCTTGAGGGGAACTTTTATACTTTATAATGCATTCTGTTGAGGCTTGACATCTTGAGGAAAGTTTTCATTGTTATTGATCAGAAAAGACATTCTTCAAAATGTATAATGACGTGAGGATAATCAATGACCATTTTTATTTTTGGGTGAACTGTCCCTTTATTTAGGCTATAACAAAAAACTAGCAAATTTATTTTATTGGCAGAGATACACTATTGAATGAAGAGATACAGTAACTCAGCACTCAGCAGGGTATTTAGTACATTTGATCAAACTCTTACACTGATCCGATTTTACTCACCAATCTGCTTTTGTTTATAATCAGCTTACACATTTATACTTGCCATAATGCTTAGTGTGTAAGGCAGGTAAGAGATTATTAGACAAATGACAGACTGTAGCTGAAGTGAATTCTATGAATGCTGATTGGTGCTCTGTTTCGTCTTTCTTGTCTTGAGTTTTTGAATGTTATAGCATCCTACAGATTGCCTCTAGTTGGTCCAGATTCCAAAGTTGGTTTTTGAACAGCTCAATATGGAGTCTACATGATTTGCATCAAGACCATGCAGTCGGAGTTCCATCAACCTTATGCATTAACTTTGCAAAGCAAATTTGTGTTTGGAACGCACCTAAGATGACCCATATTTGCCATTCTTTTGGTGTGACTGTTGACTATTAGAAAATACAGTGGAAAGCATGCTTTGTAGCTTCAAATATATAGTAGAAATAGTGTACCAACTACAGTAGAGGCAAGCTAAAATATATAGTCGAATTAGTGGACCAACTAGATGCAAACTTTAGGAAGCTATACCATTCATTCAATGGTCCTAAATGTGTGAGTCATACCACTATTTCTATTTCTGTTTGTGTCCTAAATAGTGCAAAAATAATTTATCTACTGTACAAGCCACACGTACACCTGCAGCTGATGTTTTCACACACCAGCTTCATCCTCCAGTGACCCATGACAGTTTTCTGCAGCCCAGGTGCATCCACACATTCGTGCAGCAGAACAGCTGAAATGAGTCCATTTATTTAGTCTGACACTGAAAAGATGGGTAGAAGTCGAGTTACAGGTCTGTGGAAATTATTGAAGATTTAGAGTGGGAAACTTAATTTAGACTTTTCTTAAAGTGGGGAAAAAAAACACAGCTGCTGCAACCTCCAAATGCAGTTCATAAGCCTAAATGGCTTCTGCTGTTGATGAATTTTGTTCATGATGGGTATTGTGAATTTTTTAATCAAGAAGTAATATTATGTTAATCTGCTCCTGGTTTATGCTGTATATTTTTCCAGAAATATAAAAAAAGTATTTATGTCGTTAAACAAACAAATAAATAATATATAGTATATATTTATAATAAATAATCCCGGAGGGTTATAAACATCTGGATGTTTGCTTTTGTTCTGGAATAATCTGATCATTTGCACTCAAAATAAACAATACACGAATATATATGCCTAATGGAATCCCATCAAAGCAAATAGCTTGAACAGGCAGCATTTACATATAGTGGCACCTTTAAAATAAATGAATAAACATGCCACTCTCCGTTACCAGTGCAAATGATGCTGTCATATTTAGCATTGAGGCTAGTTTTGCATAATGGATGAGAAATTATTAATCATAAATCCATGAAGTGGAGAGTTAATTAAATTGAAAGCAACGCTGCCGTTCTAACCCTGTGATGGACGTTTGTTGAGGCTTAGGATGCCAGGGCTGACAGAGGAGTGAAATCTGATTTGCCCTGTGCAGGCTTTGAATTTATAGACTCTGCACTATGCTTATTAGGTTGTCTCACACGACATGGTTCATTAGAAGATGGAAAACCCTTAGCTTTGCCTCCCACTCCACTAAGTTACAAGCATCACTGTCAAGCGATAAATCTGGTGTTCAGCCACTGCCAACAGGCCTCTTATTGGTTTTTTTTCTTATGCCATAGATTATGCAACATCAGTTTATTCTCATTCCACTACCAGCTGTGCAGCTCACAAAGAGAAAATAAGCAGAAGCCTGCGTGCAGTGTGACAAGAATAGCTCCGCTTTAAAGAGCCCACGTTGCCAGTCGTAAAATTCTCCTAATGTTGTCCTATTGGCAAAGAGATGAAAGAGCCGAAAGACTGAATATCTGAAATCAATTTGATGCCAGTGATATGGGGCATAATCACTTGGATATGTTGAGCAAATAGTTCAGCAGATTGTTAAAAATGCATTTGGAGGTGTGGAGCAGCAGGCATGTTTAAAGAAATAATAATTTTATTCAGCAAGACCACATTAAATTGAACAGTCAATTGATCAAAAGATACTATATAATAAATGCTGTTCTTCAACTTTCTATTAAAAAAAACAAAAAACCTGTTGATGGTTTTGACAAAAATATTAAGCAGCACAACCGTTTTCAACATTGATAATGGTAAGAAATGCTTATTGAGCACTAAATGAGCATATTAGAATGATTTTTGAATGATCACGTGACTTTGAAGACTTGAATAAATTAAATTTGAAAATGTTAAAATAGAAAAGTTATTTTACAATATTGCAGTTTTTTCTCTCTCTCTGTTTGATCAGATAAAACCTTGGTGAGCATAACAGACTTCCATTAAAAGTATTAAAAAATCTTACTGACTGCATATTTTTGAAAGGTAATGTTAATGGGAAGAGAGCCTAACTTTTAAAATGACAAAAGGTTTATGTTAGTAAGTGTTTTACTGCTTAATTTACAGCTAACGTTTTTCTCAAATACCACTAAAGGTCAAGTGTGCAATTTAAATTATTTAAAAATATTCCACTATTGTTGAATTTGCAGTGCAAGGTAATGTGTTGTCTTTTCTGGTTTCAAAACACTAAACAACATACTAGACCCGATACGCAAACATTATCAATCCTCTACGCACACCTCGGCAATATAATTGCCATTGGCTAGTACATTTTTTAGTGTAGTCGCCAGACTGATATGCTATTTTACACGCACACACACATATTTTCACCAAAACAAGCTTAATTTGTGTTCCGAAGATGAACGAAGGTCTTATGGGTTTGAAACGACACCGGGTTAGTAATTCTTACAGAATGTCATTTTTGGGTGACTAACCCTTTTACGATCTTTTGCCCTCAGGGTTATTTACAAAAAAAAATAGATAATCGTAATTATTATAAAAAGATAATACCACTACTAGACTAACCAATATACAGTACAACACACTTGGATTGATGAGCTGCTGGGTTCATGGATATTAATCATGTTGTCAGCATTCCCTTGAACTGATTTGCTAAATAAAACGGTGACGTATAGATGAGCCACCAGTCAATGAATATCAGGTACCGTGCATACATTGAGATAACTGAAATGGTACAGATTTTTTGACCGGGAGAGTGAAACTCTTCAGCCGCTCATCAGAGTGTTCGGCTAGTGAAAATATACGGTGCTAACTTGTAATGCCTCGGACACACACACACACTGGCGAGTAAAATCGAAGAATTTATTAGCCAATGGCTATCGATAGACATCATTCAGTCGCCCAGAGTAAAATTTAGTCGCATATGCGAGTGGTTTACTCACAATGTAGAGGGTTGATTATTATGAGCTGATTTGCGTTAACAAGGCATAGTTAGTTCACCCAAAAATCTAAATTACCTCATGATTTACTCACCCTCAAGCATTTCGAGGTGTATATGACTTCCTTCTTTCAGAAGAATCCAGTCGGAGTTATATTAAAATGCGCATGCTCTTCCAAGCTTTATAATGTCAGTGAATGGCTGTTGAGATTTTGAAGTCCAATAAAGTGCATCCATCCATCATAAAAAGTGCTCCACACGGCTTCCGGGGGTTAATAAAGGCCTTCTGAAGTGAATTGATGTGTTTGTGTAAGAAAAATATCCATATTTAAAACTTTATAAACGGTCACAAGAGAGTGGCGTTCCAGCGGATGATGTAGGACGGCTTGAGGGTGAGCAAATAATTTTTGGGTGAACTATCCCTTTAATAAATTCAGAGTTATGATGGATAATTTCAGAATGAGAACGTTCTTTTTCCTTACTTTTGCAGTTATGTTTGCTGATGGTGGTGGTGCAGAATATGCTCACTTGACCTTTTAAGAATATTTTCTTTGTTCCTTTTATCAAGCCACTTTAATTATACAGTGTTGTATTGCTGATAGAAAGTCCTTTTCACTTATCACAACTGGCATTTTATCAAAAGGTCTCTTTCTGCAGTGATGGTAGTTAACTTTTAACAGACACAAAGATTGGATGTCCTTGTTAGCAGGTGATTCATTCCCATGTCAGCTACTGGAATCTCTTTCAGGACTGAGGTGGACAAACTTGCTGTCCATGTGCCCAGGGGTGAGTGGCTGATAGCAGAGCTCTCTAAATTGGAGACCTTGCTCTGATGACTTTTAAATGGAGTGATTTATTTTGTTTGTCATCACGGCAGCACCTCTCAGCTGTTTTCCTAGTATTCATGTCATGCTCTGAGAATTAAAAATGGCCCCTGTGTTGTCTGACTAGATGCAGAACAGGTCTAAGTGATGACGGTGCTTTTTTTTTTTTGTCTGGCAATGCCTTTGTCTTTGGATTCAAGAGGTGTGATTCTGGGATTTTTATGGGAAATGATGCATTAGTTGCAATTGCTTCTTAATTAAAAGTTAATTTATGTAGGCTTTTATTATGCTATTGTCTGTAAACACTTTTCTTTGTTTTCCCATAGCCCATCACATGTTCATTTTGCTCTTGGTGTAAATATACCATTTGTTGGCTATTCTTTTTGATAGATTTTTCGCATTGTAAAGGGGCCTTTAGGTACTTGAAAGTTCTATTTCTCTTTACACACTGTCCAATTACCCACCATGGCAGAATCTCTACACAACGATCTTGATGTAAGGTTTGTGTGTGTTCTAGCACAGGAAATCTGTTATATACAGCTTTCCACATATTGCTTACAGGCATCTTCCAAGAAATATAATACATACAGGGGTCAACTCCATTTCCTAGAGATTATCCTGCAACCCGCTGGCACTCCATTGCCATGGGAACTGCTAAATTGGTTGAGAAGTTACCTGCACTTTGTTCACCTGCACACAAGCAATTGCGTTTCTGTAAGTGCCTACCTGAACCTGATATCACTTATAATGAATCCGAGATCCTGCCAGTGTGAGGGTGTATATCTCTTTGTCACATTAGTTTCTAAATGTATTCCTCTGTTGGGATGCAGTTTGTCTTTACAGTCACTGTACTGGTAATTGACCCACTTCACCCAAACACAAAAAAAAGATGAAGTGCTGCTTTAAAAGAGTGGATTTGACATGACCTAAATGTATCTTATTTGAATTAGGAACATCTCAAAAATAATGTTGCTATTTAGCCGTGTAATTGCAAAGGAATAGGATCATTAAAAACCTGTTTAAAAATGATAATGCTCACTTCCTAAATTTAAGAGAATAGCAGAATCTACAGGAAGGAAAAAAAAAAAAAAACTTTGACGGCCAATCAGAATCCATCCAACCAAGTTATTTTCTGTCCCCCCCCCAAAGACCCCCCCCCCAAAAAGAAAAAAAACCCCCCCCCCCCCCCCAAAAGACCCCCCCCCAACCCCCCCCCCCCCCGGTGGGTACACTATTTTCTTGTAATTGTCATCTTTATAGTTATTTTTCTTGGTGTGTTTGGGCCTTAAGAATCTATACTCTAAATGTACTCCGAAGATATTATGTAGAAACTGGGCAGTATGGCAAAATTGCAAGACTTTTTTTCCCACCCTTTTAATGCATCTCTGGATCTAGAACTGCTTTCACTGAAGAATGTGTTTATGATGGAATAACATTTTGTACTTTATAGAGACATATAGACTGAACAAGTTTTAGTTTATTGATTCTGCCTTATGTTATGACCTACTTTCCTAGTTTCCTTTGCACATTTCTCTCTTATACAAGTTTAGTTTTAGGGCTGTATGTTTTGGCCGATACTGTTATTATTTTGATGTTATGGCTGATATGACAATATTATGGACCGCTACTAACAGTTCTACTTTTTTTTTTTTATTACTTTTTTTTTTTTTTTTTTTAAGTATTTTTATTTTGGGAAACTTTTATTTCACTACATTCCAAAGCACAATATTGTACTTTTTACTCCACTACATTTCATAAAAACATTTTGATCTGGAGAAATTGTCACGCACTACGAGACATGATAGCGGTGTCCGATTCATGAAAAAGCTGTTCACTTTCAATGAGCCTGTTAAATCAGTTCGCAAATCGCACTGAGATTCATTCATGAATGGCAGGGGGGGGGGGGGGGGGAAAGCAGCTTGAGCTGTTCCAACCTCAGCAACTCACTGATTCACATGACTGGCCAGCTAGTCTCCAGTTAACTTTTCACACTAGATTCAAATGTCTCAAAATGACGCAAGAACGGGCGAGCCGAGTCACCGCGACTGATGGCATTAAGTCCTAATGCTGTATTTTAGCATTTATTATTGTATATGAAAATCATATTTAGGTCATGAGTGTCCATTGTTTGCAAACTGAAGCTGCTGTAAAAGGGCTATATGAAATCCTTGCAAGTAACATTCATATTTTTGTTAGAACATCTGACGGGTAAGGTTTTTATTTAAAAACTAAGAATAAATCGTTAAATACCAAATTTCATGCCCGTTTTATTTTGAATTTACTTAGACCGTACACTCTAAAAAAAAATGCAGGGTTGTTTCAACCCAACTTTGGGTCAAATATGGACTAACCCAACTGTTAGGTTACATTTTTACATTAAATTTTTAACCCAAAAGTTGGGTTAGTTCATATTGACCCAAAGTTGGGTTTGAAACAACCCAGCATTTTTTAGAGTGTAGTATAGAATTTTTATATTAGCCATTTATTGGGCATCTACCAAAACATAATTATTGACTTGTCAGTATTATATTGGTGCATCCTTTGTTTGAGGCAATTAGTAGAAATTAAACAAGATTCTTGAGAACAACTTTGTTCCATTTAGTTCCTGTTGTTTTAACTATCGCTTTATTGCACTGCTGTCTTTTAATGTGGTATCAATTTCATATTTACCCACTGCTAAACCTCATCTGAGAAACTAAATGTGGATGGCTAATTTGCGTTGGGTTTTTCTTGAACAGCTTCTACAAGAACCAGTCTTTTTTTTTTTTCCTTTTTGAAGCATCAAAGTTTTGGTTGCTTGAACTTTCAGTGGAGGGACAGAAATCTCTCAGGTTTAATTAAAAAATATCTTCATTTGTGTTTCAAAGATGAATGAAGGTCTTATGGGTTTGGAACAATATTAAGGCTGAGTAATTGGATTTTTGGGCGAACTAACCCTTTCAGTGGCCTCTGTTTATAGAACAGTGGTCGCAGGCATACATTAAAAGGCCTTCAGTCTCTTCTGAGGCCTTAGAAGAGTAGGTCGCATAGAATGAATATTCAGTTTAGCATTTTTTGGCATGGATGGAATATGTAGAATAAAAGGTCACTTTCTAATTTTCGTATTTTGCTGTCTGCCAGTATATGACTGCCACAGCCCCCCACCTCTTTCTGAATAGAAATCCCTTTTGAAAGAAATGGGTTGTAGCCACTCCAAGACTAAATCTGAAAGCAAGAAACCCATAGAGCCCAGTGTGGGAACAGCTGAATAGATTTTCCAACTCTCTTCCCTCACCGCTCCTCCCCTTTATCCGAAGAGCGGGATGCCTCTTGTTCTGTAGTGGATTCCCTGCTCAACCTGCGGGTCTCCTTGGCAAAGCTGTGTTTACTGAGGCTAGAGAGCTAAAAAGGGAATGAATGATTGACAGCTGCCTCTCATTTTAGTGTGAACTCTAGTCTATTGTTCCACAGAGACTTCCCCTCAGCCTTATCACAAAGACTGCAGCCCTGAGGAAAAACTTGTCTGGGCCATTTTTTTGGGGGGAATTTGTATCATTCTTCCAGTGTACTTGATTTTTAATATTTGAGCACAACAATGAGATTTCTTTTGTCTTTTTATTGGCATGTGCAAAAACAGATGTTTTACATTATGAAACTTGAGGTAAAAATTAAAAGATGTGTTGAATTCTTTAATAATGCATCAAATTGCGAAGTTGCTTGGCAGCTACAGTCACAATGTGTTTTCACTAGGCTCTTCAGAACTTAATGGCTCTCATTATATTCAACTGGGCTGTCTACACTGGAAGAGTGTAGAGTACACTAGATTTCTGCTTGCTGTCAAATTTTTAGCAGTATTGTGGTTTCTACAGGTTGGCCCATGTCTACCATGTTATTTAAATGGTTCTACAACTGCAAAATATTATTAGTGAAACAAATACATCTTTTTTTTTTAAATGGTAAATTTGTGCTTAAGTCGCACAGTTGATTGTGAGGATGATATGATTCTCTACTCTGTTGACTGACATTTATAATCCATATAGATGCAATTGTGTGGTTAAATTGAATCCATATTGAAAAATATTTTGATAAATGTAATGAGATCCAAATTCTCATCTGTAACTCAAACACAAAAGACAATAAGCTGCTTTCATTTAAGCTTTCAATAATGTTCTGTGACTAATTTTGCCAATCTCCAACTGATTGAACTGATCAGACATATGATAAATTAGAAAAGTGTGATCTGGTATTCCAGGGCTCGCAAAATTTAAAAATCACTGGTAGCCCTTCGGGCATGCATTCTTCAGATTTTTGTTTCCCAAAAATGAATTTAACTAGCCCGAATAAAAGATGTATTTTTTCTTCAAATAACAAGTCAAGAGAGTAGGGGTGCAACGGATCACAAATCTCACGGTTCGGATTAAATATCATTATCATATCACATTGAGTCACAGATCGGATCATTTTTCAGATGAGCAAAAAAAATATGGTTCTTTTATTTAAGTAACACTTATTATTTAAAGAACAATTTACTACTTTGATACCACAGCAAAAAACCCTAGCTAGCAGTGTGGGAGGTACCGATCACCGCACTCAACGCACAACACGATGTATATATGCACCGATACTGCTTTCACATTTTCCCCTCAATTTCTTTTTTTAACAATGAGATTTAAGACAGATTTTAAAAAGGTGTCTCTGTGTTATGTTCTCAGACCAAATGGCTGCACAATATTGTTCTGGTTGTGAATATGAAATGTCAACAACAATATACTACTATAAATTTAATACACATCAAACCAAAGTCAATAAGAATACAAATTTAAAAAAGAAATGTCTCCAAGCCAGTACCTACTGCTCTCTTGTCCTGGGTAATTTTAATTACCCTGATTTCCCAAACACAGATTGCTGCATAATGTTAATTTAGATTGTAAAAAATTAGCAATGAAAATGTGGTCTGACTTTTGCTTTGTGATACTACATAAAAAATCTGGACGAAACAAAAACTGCAGATGGGCTGAATGAGATGCAAATGTCACTCTCTGACAGCAGTTGGCGCTTAAACAAGCAGGTATTTTATAGGCTTCGCCCCCCTTTAAGACCGAATGCACCGAATCCGAATGAAGGATTCCTGGCCTGCCATGTTCTGGTTCTCCTAGGTTGGTACTGATTCAAGACTTAATTATGTATATGCTTCTGCTATGTTCCGGTCTAAGAGCGACTCAATGTGTGTGCTTGTCCTCCCGCTGATCTGTCCCTGAAACGCTGCTTCTGCTCTGTTGCGCTCTTTGACACCGCAATGGCACCGGCGAACTCGTCTGATCTTCTTCGTAGTATGCCTTCAGCGCCCTTTGTCGTGACACCTTGCTGTTTTCCAACTGGTGCTGTAAGGTGTTCTATATCAATTGGGAAGGTTTACGCGTTCAGGTAAACCCCTTCGTTAAATATACCCTCATTTAATCTGTTTCACCCCTATTGACGACGTAGTGAATCAATGAACGTCTGAATTAAGGAATGATTTTTTACTCACCGAAATCAAGATATGCCCATTGTCAGGGCAGTTGCATACATGTGCGGTTCGGGGGCTAAGCCCCTCTCGACTGGGAAATACACAATGTCGCCCTCAAGACCGAACCACCCACGTACCCACATCAAAAAACGATGTCAAACTTTCGTCGTGTTTTCTCTGGGACAGGTCTTCATACTTTTTACGGTGCAAACCTATAACACTATAAATCCGATTCAGCCTATCAGAAGACCACCACATTTAGCACCAGAGCACGAAAGCACCGTTTGTGAGTCCACTAAGTCTGTGCCTAAACCAAATTTTTGCTGTCAAAATTAACACTGCTGGCACAATACTTTTGTTAGGTGCTTGTTTCGCATTGCATTTATTCAGACTTTCAGAAAACTTGAGTACAAGTACAAAATAGGGTCTGAAAAATAATAAATGTATAGAAATATGTATTGTTCATGCCCTATTTTACATTTGTATTCATGGTATTATTCAAGTATTTTCCTAATGACTTGAACCGAATATATTCACGCCATTTCGGTTTAATTGTCCCTCTCCCTGTGTTTTTCAATTAATCTTTCCCTAGAAGTCTTGCTTTTAGATTAATCAAGTGACAAAAAAATCCAGCCTGCCTAGATGTAGAATCATAGCCCACCAGAGCACTGCTTCACAACACCAGGGGTTTCACCTGCAACCTAAAGATTTTATTTTTCATTCTTGCACTGCGTATGCTTTCCTGCTGCACACGATTTCATTAATACAATCTTTTAAACCTTTTCACAGCTGCAATCCACTTATCAGTGGCTCCCATAAGGAAATTCTGAGTCTCTTTCAGGGCTGAAATTAATTATCCTAAATATCGCTAAATGAGAATAGCTGAATATTAATAACAGCAGGGCTGACCCAAGAATAGCGCTCGTCTGAGATCGTTCATTTCCATTCTCATCTCTCAGCCGTCCTGGTGCCCCGTGCCAGAGGCTTTTCACTTCTCCATCACTACCCACACATCACCCCAGCCTTCACTCCAGCCGGCCTCTCACGTCTGCAGCCTCACACGGTTCACTGATCACACTTCTGTTGTCGGGGGAGAGCAAGTGGACCATACACACTGGTAGTGATGGACAATTGGAGGTTTTTAGTAGCGACGCTGAACCCCTAAATTGGGTTTGCATCAGGATGGTGGTCTTTAGGCCCAACATTATGTAAAATGATTAACATGACATGGGCTGAATAGGAAAATTGACAGTTTGTATTTGAAACATGTTTTAAATGATAATTTGTACGTTGATTGATTTGCGGAATTTCAAGGAGTAAATAAACAATTTAATGTGAATAATTTGACCGAAAAGTTCCTTTTAGAGAAGAACTTGACCAAAAAGATTGTGAAGCTTGAATCATTCACAGTTTTCTATAACTGGTTTTCAGCCCACTTATTTTTATGCCAATATTGTTTAAATGCTTGATGTAAAGACCAAGATGGAGTTTTTTGTAAATCTTAGTCTTTCCACCAGCATTTATACAATATATATTATGTATAAATATTTATAGAATTATTTTCTTGCTTTTTTTGCTAAATCTATGAAGCACATCAAAAAATCATGTGACCTGAATAATTTACTCAGATGATTGATTGTTACCTTCCCAGAACTCTGCTTTTCTCCAGACAGAAGCACACTGCTGCCGATCACATTAGCAAAGAGTTTGCATAGCGGTTTGTTTGCATGCTCTAAACCGCAAGTCATTTATTAAATTAATAAAAGAGCCACAGTTGCTTCGCCAGTGGCTACATCTTCCATTTCCATTTTGTGGTAGTTTTCCAGGAAGTCATGATTTTGTTGTTTTTTTGGGACAACATCCAGGCGTTTTCTTGTGTTTTTTACAAATGCCTTTTAGACGTGGGGTCTGAACTCTCCTTTGTGTAAATAATTTAATGGGCGCAGCAGCTTGTTAGTGATGATGCATTTGCCTTTCGTCGTTTTTACGGGCCTGCTATCAAGACTTAGCATGTAAACTCAGCCACTTTTCCACAACCGATGTCTTGGGTAACCATCATGAGTTTTATTCTATTATCTGAATAGCCAGTATTTAACAACTAACTTCGCTGTGTGCAACAGAAGAAATTTTTTTGAAACAAACCCATCCCATATATAAATTCATTCAATCAATTTACCAAAATAGTATGGAGTCATTCAGAATTCTCGTGAACAAACAATAAACCTCTGACTCACGAGACGCCATTACCATACATCATCTGCTTGTTCTGACACTGGGTCCTTCTGAAATCTTTACAAAGAACAAGAATCTGTTTTAAAACATTTATAATTCTATTCTAGATATTTCTCTCAGTGCCATGGAAGAAAACTGGCTCACCGATTAGAGTTTCTGCTATTTATAAAACGTGAATGGGTTACATTGAAATCTTTTTTTTTTTTTTTTTTGCCGCTAGTCACCCATTGTAACAGTGGGATCAAAGTTAGCACACCTATACCATTTTCCTCTAAATTTCAAGTTCCTGCTTACTATCCTGTTTGAATTACCAACAGTAGTATACAGAGTCAGTTTTGTTAAGCCATACTTTCATAAATTAATTATCTTCCAAAAACAGTATTAGGTGTGTGTAGTATGTATATAATATATAATCTGATTATATATTAACACTATCCTATTATAGATAATAATATAAACTTAAATTAATAGTTTGAAAATGAAGTCTAATAAACTTATAGAACACTTACCTGTTCATCTCAAGTATTGGTGTTATTGGCACCTAGTCTAAATTTCACTATTATTTGTGACCCTGGAGCACAAAACCAGTCATAAGTAGCAATAGCTAAAAATACATTTATATGGGTCATTTTTCTTTTATGGCAAAAATCATTAGGATATTAAGTAAAGATCATGTTTCATGAAGATAAAATTTCCTGCTGTAAATATATCAACTTCATTTTTTGATTCTTAAATATCACTGGCTAACAGGACTTCATTTCGGACGCTTTAAAGGTGCATTTTCCTCATATTTTGAGTTTTTTTTTTTTTTGTTGCACCCTCCAGATTCAAGATTTTTTTAAAATGGTTGTATTGCGACCAAATAATATTCTATTTTAACAACCCATACATCAATGGAAAGCTTATTTATTCAGCTTTTCCATTGATGGTCTATCCACTCAATTTTCCAACAATATGACTCCCTTATGACTGGTTTTGTGGTACAGGGTCACATATGACAAATCCTATTTAAATAGAAGCATTCCTCCAATTTTCGCTGAGATTGCTGGCGGGCAATAAGGCCTTGTCCACACTAATACATTTTCGTTTGAAAACTTCTATTTCGCTCCATTTTGGCCATCCGTCCACACCGTAACAGCATTTTTGTTGAGGAAAACTGAGTTTTTTTTAAAAAACGGTCTCCAAAGTGGCTAAATTTGAAAATGCTTTTTTCACATTGTAGTGTGGAATCTGAAAAAGTGTCATCATTGTCATCATTTTGAAGATGAAGCATGCGACACATATTGTACCAATAGATATGTTTATACTGTCTTTTATGTGCTATTCACTTTCACACTTTTGCTACAGATGTTACTTTTTACACTCTTCATATGACATTGCTGTTTGTGGCAAAACATGAGGGCAGTTGTGTTTTAGATCAGACATACAATCCTGATGGTTGACCCTCCACGTCTGTTCAGTCTGTATGGTCTCAGTTAGCTCTTTTGAGGATTTATGCATGCGCAGGTAAAGCAATATTAACATTTTCTGATGTTTCAGTGTGGATGAGAAAATTTTGGAAAACGCTAGTGTGGTTGGAGAGTGTTTTAAAACATAAACACTATTTTCAAATATATTCTGATAAATGTAGACATAGCCTAAGGTGACTGAAACCCTGCGACAGGCGGCAGTCCAGATGAACACCAAAGGGATGACCCTTTCAGTCATTGCAAGAGAAGTTGGTTCAGCGTCAAACTAGTACCAACACTATTGAATCGACCGGGAGACGACCCAAGCATGTGAGAGACTGATGATGAAGCAGGGGCCTCTACACTTCCTACTAATTTTTGACAGCTGTAACCCTCCAAAATTTTAGTTGTAATATTTCATGCTACAGTGGTTACTGTTCTCTAATTTTGATCACTGTGTTTTCCACAAAATAAAGGTTTTTGTTGAAATGCCTTGGATATTTTGTCAAACATTTATAGAACAGTTGGTTCCTACAGCCTAAGTCCTTAAAATTTTGTGCGATGAATAATAACAATATTTCAGACAAAAATCAAGTATTTTTATAGATTGTTCTCTAATTTTGATTTCCTCTGTATTACAAAGGAAGAATCCAGAACAGGCTTTTTGTCTCTGTATTTGGTGGTTTTTTTTTTGTATTTTTTGATTAAACATAATGAATACAAATATCTGAGCAGAAAACATACTGTTTGACTTCCTTTCTTCTGAATGACAAAAAGGATGTCGGAAACAGAAACTCTTTGTGTACCAGATAACTGAAGTATTTCTGCTTTTCTAAAAGTGACACCTACTTCTTTTTCATTCAGTCCCGCTTCCTTTTTTTTGGAAGCATGTGAAAGTCTAATCTAATTTTTGTGCAGAACATTTGTGTTGATATGAACAGGTCTTTAAATGGGTCATATGGTGCGATTTAAATTTTTCTTTTCTCTTTGTAGTGTTACAAGTTCTTGGTGCATAAATAAGATCTGTAAATTTGCAAAGACTGAAGTCTCAAATCCAAATAGATATTCTTTATTAAAGTTAAGAGTTAACCACGCCTACCCAAAACGCCTCGTTCTAACACGCCCCCACTGTCTACATCACGATGTGGGAAGATTTGCGGTAACCGCGGTGGGCCGCCCAAATGTTTCCAGCAAAGAAAGAGCGTAACTTTTATTTCTCCGCTGTGGTATTTGTTGGCTCGCTGTTGCCGCCGCCGCCTTGTTGTGGAGACGCTGTGTGTTTCGGTGTGAAAGTGAAACTACTTTGTTTGGACTTCCAAAAAAGGACACAACTAGAAATAAGTGGTTAAATTGTATTTACAACACTGATTTCCAAACATGTCAACCCAAATTCAAATGTTGTTCACGCGCATTTTATGGAAGGCCTAATGGACTGTTTCCCCGATGCGTAGAGTACGCCTTACAATGCCGTGTTCATGATCAATAAATGCTGACATCGCATCCTGTAGTACGTTTCACATTGTTAACGATTTGCGCCACATTCACTATCTCGCAATGCGCGTTTTGAGCTGGTTAAGCAGCTGCCTGAGTTGTCTTGTTTGTCGTTTCTCCGATCACAATGCAGACATGGTTTTATGTTACGCAGCGAGATGCAACGCAACACGTAAAAAGACAGTATAATCATTATAATCAGTACTTTGCCCCACCGATAGCTACAAATGCCTAGTTTGTAATGGGTTTTAATGTTTTTGTCTCTTCGCTTCGGCCGGGACACGGCATCACACTCACAGTATGGTAAGGGGCGTAACATTTCCGTCACACGCTTGGGTATTCGGCCAATCACAACGCACTGGATAGATGGCCAATCAGAGCACACTTCGCTTTTTCAGAACGATGAGCTTTGGAAAAATCGACGTGTTTCAGAAAGGCGGGGCATAGAGGAGAAACAATAATGTACATGATGTGGAAAATAATGTTTTTTTTAACCTTAAACTGCATAAACACATTTCATTACACCAAATACACAAAATAATGTTCTTTTTTAGCAACGTCATATGACCCCTTTAATGATACACAAGTCTCTCCTCTCTTTTTTTTTAAGCTGATAAGCCTGTTCATTTTGCTTACCTAACACTGGTCAGTTATATGGTTATTTGCACTGTATCATGTACTTTTTAAACACTGCCAGGACTTGAATAAAAGCTCAGCGATTTTAACAAACATACCACATTTGCAATCCCACAGAAAAGCCGATACGCCAGCCATTGTATAACAACTGTCTGTTGTGAGAGGCGGCGTTGCATGCTGTGAAGGTATTGATCTGGCGGTGAGAGAGATGATCTCAAAGACTGAACAGAGATCCTATAGATAACATAAACTCTTACCAAGAGCCAGTCTGTGAAGAATTTCTCACTTTGGCTGGTGCAGCTTGCTGTAACTTCTACACTCGGCGAGGAGAGTGTGAAAGTTGTTGTGCTGAATCATTACGGCAGAAGGATTGTCATAAATTATTCATCAGACTCTCACACCTGAATGCCACCTTGGCATAAAGGAAAGTCTGGCTACTATCTTCACTCTTCTCAAGTGTTTGTGTAATCCAAGTAAAACTGTTGATGACTTTTTGACAGTATTTTTTTGATCCATCAGTAGTAACTGTTAAAAAGGCTCATATTCTGAAGGATTGCATTAGGGAAACCTGATGATGAGTCTTATGACTTTGATGTGACTTTCGTCTCCTCCAGCTTATGTGGGCAGCTTCATCTCTACCTGCTGAGATCAAAGTGAGAGCCCCATGCTCTTCATCTTAAACTCTGCCCTATGAATAACACTTTTGAATCCATATTTTCACTTTTCTGCTTAATATCGAGGCCACACATGGGTCAAGGTGACACTTGTCAATCAGGCTTGACTGCTAGACCACTCATTATTGAAATACAACAATTGATCCGAAGTAATGATAAAAACAAACACAAATGCAGTTCAGATGCATGAATTGAATCATAATTCTGTTGTATATGTAAGAATGTATTTTTATCCAGCTAGTCACAACTGCTGTTTCTGTGGCACACCACACAGCTAATTGGTCCAGGCGGCTTGGTTTTGCTACACTTTTAGTGCCAGTTTTACTAACCGCTTGCGCCAGCGCAAACAGTCTTTTGGCATTAAAATTGTACTGTCCCCCCGACGTTTTCACGCAATATAGACGCGCTACGCCACGCCCACGACCCACGCTTTTCGTTTTGCTACAAATTACACTGAAAAGGCCACTGGACAAGTCAAAAGATTATTTTTTGCACCTGAACTTATTGAATATGCATTTAGGGAGTTTCCCTTTCAGATGCAAATGTTATGGGAGGAGAGTGTTCAAATGAATCAAGCAATGCGTTTTACTAACGTATGCGCTTGTCAAATTACTGGCGTTTGCGCCATTATTTACGGCCAGAACAAGCATGTCTTAAACTGTTTTGCACTTGAAATGGCTGCAATTATTGTTGCTAAGAGGAGGCTCTGCAGAGAACAGAGAAAGTGTGGTAGAAGGGATAGGGGTTTTCCAGACGTATTAATTTATTTGAAATGCCAGAAGAGCACAATATCTGAAAATATCATTTGCCAAGACATGATATTTTAAACTTGCTTCAGAAAATAAAAGATGACTTGGAACCCTCAACTAGGAGTCACGCAATACCCCTCGTCTGTAGGCCATATGAACCTTCATTTTTTTGACCTCCGGTTCTTTTCAGTATACTGTGGCTATTTTATTTATTTATTCTTTATTTGTGACTACGCTAATTTGCGCTGCGCTTGGTAGATGCGTTAGTCAATATGTAAATTAGATGTTGCGTCTGTGTTCTTTAATTTGCACATTGTCAGAATCACCCGCAGAAATTTCCCCTCCTATCGGCGCTGTTTTGGAATTGCGCTCTTGCGCTAAGTTGCCCTGTTTAGTAAAACTGGCCCATAGAGTAAACCTGTTTTTCTCACCAGTTAGAGGTGAGACATAAGAAAAGATTATTATAGTGGAGTGATGTATCATTGGTGGCATATTTTGTTTTTGTGTAGTGAAACACCATGCACGCATAAGTAATTTGAGACCCCTAATTACTTATTTATACTTAAAGGGGTCCTATTATGCTCTTTTACAAAGTCTTGATTTTGTTTTGGGGGTGTACTAGAACATGCTCTCGTGCTTGGTGGTTCGAAAAACGCATTAGTTTTCACATAATTTACATTATTACAACACCTCTCTCCTCATTCTGGCACAAACGGCTCGATTAGTTTCCGGGTTTGATGAACGCCCGCCTTCTGAAAAACAAATGTGATGTGATTGGTTAGCTGTCCCAGTGCGTTGTGATTGGCGAACAGCTTAGACGGTGTTTCAGTACTGCCACGCCCTCTTGCTCCGTCTTTCAACAAAAGCTTTTGGCGAATCCGGCACTTCTCACTCGTAATGTGGAAGCTGTCCTCAGTAAAATGTGCAGCACACAATAGCAAATTGGGGTTTTAATGCTCAGGAACAGAGTTAAAAATTTAATTGCAACTACTGTTTCCTGACATCATCCACTTTCGTAAGTGAAAAAAAAACAGCGTTTCAGGCGGCCGCGCAGCGTTGCATAAACCGACAGTCTGTTTCTAAACAATCGAACACTTATCGCGTGGACTTTCTATGAGTGTAGGCACACCGGTGGCGCCGTTCGGCGTCTGTCCGTGGCGCCCAGATATGTCATGTTATATTTGTAAGAATTGTTCTAGACCAGTGGTTCTCAGTCCTCGCGTACCCTCACTCTCTGCATGTTTTGCACGTCTCTCTTTAACACACCTGATTCAGATCATCATCTCGTTAGAAGTGAGCTCCGTGCATGAACTGTGTTCTGTTTGACATGGTCCCTACACAGTGTCCATGCTCCCTACTCCCTGAGCAGGGGAAAACCATCAAAGTTTACTTCACTTCAGAACATTCACTCATGGATTTGCGCTACGCCACAGCCTGCAGCATCTTCACACACAGACGAAACTCACTAGAGAAGTGTGAAGTGTGACATAAAATACCTCTGTACATAAATACAATTTAAATTCACGTCTCACACAATTTAATGCCGTTTGAATGTAACGTGTACGTTCCCTTTGAACTGGAATCATGGAGGAATATCCTGTAATGTCCACATTTCGCAGGGCACTTACAGTCAAATATTGCAAACGTATGAAGCAATAAGAGAAACATACAAAAATGTGCAGAGCGGGGGTACGCGAAGACTGGAAATGAGAACCGCTGTTCTAGACAAAAATGTGAGGCTACAGCACAGCAGCTCTTCTTCTTCTTGGTTTTCTCTGATGCACAAACTCTGCAGCAGCACTTCTTCTTCGTCGTCTGCGTCGGATGCGGCACTGCAAACCAAGCATCTACCAGACCTCGCCCCCACCCCCCACCCCCCCCCCAACCTTTCGAATTTCTGTATCCGGAGGTCTTTGTAATGAATTCTAATGAGCCGCTTTGTGATATCACAAAACCCGGAAAACAAACGTTGTAGTCCAAACGAGTCGTTCGTTGTAGTTTTTGAATATTGATTTCTGTTAAATAAAATATCTCCCTTTGGAGTGGACTTTGAGATTTTTAACTTTCTAGATCATTTTTATGCCCAAACATACACACTAAAAATACACACTAAAAAGTGAAAAAGCATAATAGGACCCATTTAATATAAACTTTTTTTTTTTTTTTTATTGTAGTTGTTTTATATTTATTAATATAATTTTGTTCTTTTTTGTGAATTTGGGCTTTGATCTATGCCAGGCCTGTCCAAACTCGGTCCTGGAGGGCCAATGTCCTGCAGAGTTCAGCTCCAACTTGCCTCAACACACCTGACTGGAAGTTTCTATGCCTAGTAAGAGCTTGATTAGCTGGTTCAGGTGTGTTTAATTAGGGTTGGAGCTAAACTCTGCAGGACACCGGCCCTTCAGGACCGAGTTTGGACAGCCCTGGTCTAGCGCATACCTATTCTACACCATTTTGTCGTGTTTAATATATATATGTGTGTCAGTAGTGTGTTCTAACACAATCTCTTGGCAGTTCATAAACTATTTAAAATTTACAGTTTTGACAGTTAATAGGCTAAAATGTGTAGGTCTATCAGAAAATTTTATTTTGTGGATCATTGCTTATTTAAAGGGAAGAACTCAATGTGTACAAATAGAACAGAAAGAAGGTGTTCAGTCTGATCCCCTGGAGGTTATTAGGGGAGTTCAACAAGGATCTGTGTTGGGGCCGTTATTATTCAGTCATGATTTTAATATTGGTAATGCAAGGTTTCATTTTTATGCAGATGGTACTATGTCCAGCCCCCTCAATCTGTGGCTTTTTTACAGTCTGCTTTTGATATTATCCAAAATAGGTTCTGAGCTTTGAAGCTGGTTTTAAATGTTGAAAAATCAAAATGCATGTTATTTTCAAATAAAAATGTTCTGAAAACTTTTTATATACCACCACAGTTGAATTTAGAAATGTTGCGAGCAAATTTTCTGTCTACGGGTATTAAGTTTTTAGGACATAAAGAGATCCATTAACCTGTAAGATAAAATTGTAAGATTAATTTGTTCATTTTCTGGCTATTTTACTGAAGATAGCATCATCAAATTACATATTAACTTTGACTGACACAGCATATACTGTGGTGTGAAAAAGTGTTGGCCCCCTTCCTGATTTCTTTTTTTTTGCATGTTTGGCACATTTTAATGTTTCAGATCATCAAACAAATTTAAATATTATTGAAAGATAACACAAGTAAACACAGCATGCATTTTTTAAATGAAGGTTTTTATTAAGGGAAAACTAAATCCAAAAATACATGGCCCTGTGTGAAAAAGTTTTTGCCCCCTAAACCTAATAACTGGTTGGCCACCCTTAGCAGCAACAACTGCAAACAAGCGTTTGCGATAACTTGCAATGGGTCTGTTACAGCGCTGTGGAGGAATTTTGGTCCACTCATCTATGCAGAATTGTTGTAATTCAGCTACATTGGAGGGTTTTCGAGCATGAACAGCCTTTTTAAGGTTATGCCACAGCATCTCAATAGGATTCATGTCAGGACTTTGACTAGGCCACTCCAAATTCTTCATTTTGTTTTTCTTCAGCCATTCAGAGCTGGACTTGCAGGTGTGTTTTGGATCATTGTCCTGCTGCAGAAACCAAGTTCGCTTCAGCTTGAGGTCACTAACAGATGGCCGGACATTCTCCTTCAGAATTTTTTGGTAAACGGCAGAATTCATGGTTTCATTTATCACAGCAAGTCTTTCAGGTCCTGAAGCAGCAAAACAGCCCCAGACCATCACACTACCACCACCATATTTTACTGTTGGTATGATGTTTTTTTTCTGAAATGCAGTGTTACTTTTATGGGACACACACCTTCCAAAAAGTTTTTTGTCTCGTCAGTCCACAGAGTATTGTCCCAAAAGTCTTGGGGATCATCAAGATGGTTTCTGGCAAAACTGAGACGAGCCTTTATGTTTTTTGCTCAGCAGCTGTTTTCGTCTTGGAACTGTGCCATGCAGACCATTTTTGCTCAGTTTTTTTCTTATGGTGGAGTCATGAACACTTACCTTAACTGAGGCAAGTGAGGCCAGCAGTTCTTTAAATGTTGTTCTGGGTTCTTTTACGACCTCCTGGATGAGTCATCGTTGCACTCTTGGAGTAATTTTGGTAGGCAGGCCACTCCTGGGAAGGTTCACCACTGTTCCATGATTTTGCCATTTGTGAATAATGGCTCTCACAGTGGTTCGCTGATGTCCCAAACTTAGAATGCGCTTTATAAACTTTTTCCAACTGATCGGTGCTCAATTACTTTCGTCTCATTGTTTCTGAATTTCTTGATCTCCACTGCATGATGTCTAACATTTGATGATATTTTGGTCTACTTCACTTTGTCAGCCAAGTCCTATTTAAAAGATTTCGTATGTGTCGTGAGGGGGGAGAGGGTGTCTGGGTGTGGCAGTAATCAGGCCTGGTTGTGGCTAGAGAAATTGAACTCAGGTGCGATACACCACAGTTTTAACAGGGGGGCAAACCTTCTTCTTCACACAGGCCATTATTTTGGATTTTGTTTTTTCCCTTAATAATAAGCTTCTTTACAAACTAGTCATGTTGTTTTACGTTGCATTATTTATGACTAATATCAATTTTTTTTGAAATGTCTAAATATAAAGTGGTGACAAACATATAGCAAAAAAATAAGAAATCAGGACGAGGGGAGCCACTGACCTACTTTTTTCCCCGCACACCACTGGTAGTCCTCTTAAATAAACACGTTTGCATTGTCTCGTCGAGAATGATAATACCTTCTCCCAATAGTTCTAGTATCTAGAAACACGAGACCATCGGCAAGGGTCTCTTTCTGAGACCACTCGTCTGACCCGCTCCTGGAGGAGTGCTAGACTAGTAACATCCTTCGACTTTCAGTTCCTACCTCTTCCTCCTGACCAGTTTCAGTTAAGTTCCCCTATTTTACGCTAACCTAAACGCTACCGGCGGCTTCAAATACAAAACAATCGTCATTTTTTTCCCCAGAAAACCATGAAAGAACCTTATTAATTTGTTCAGAGGAGTGAGCTTGGAGGAAGCCCATAAACCCTAGAGACTAGCCATAAGTGTTTTATTACTTGCGTAGTATGACAGGTATGTATGCATTGTCCATTTAGAACACACTTAAGAATGATACGATATTTTTATCCAAACTGAAATAATGAGTATATCCACTAGTGTTGGACTGAAAGTGTTCCTCAAGTCTAAACCCGCGTGTCTTCTTAGCTGAGAGTTACCTGTGTGCAATAGTTTTTCACACAGCCTCTATGAGGCGGGTCAACACTTGGCCTCCTGGTGTCACACTGTACACATTCCATTCGCCACATGTATCTCCTCACACGTCTGTGTCGGAGTCTGATAACCGGTATAAATAATAACCAGCTCAGGTCATGCTGTTCTTCAAGTAAGCCACTGTTAGAAGAACATGCATGCTGCCTTGTTTGTTTGTTTTGATCATCTCATCCATCTACAAGCATTTGAGACAAGTTTGTTATCAACAAGGCACTGGGGGTGTCAGACTTCAGTCCTGGTGGATCTGTGTCCTGCAGAGTTTAGCTCCAACCATAATAAAACACACCTCAAGCATCTAATCAAGGTCTTCAGGATTACTAGAAACTTACTGGCAGGTGTTTTGAAGCTGGTTGGAGCTGCTCTCTGCAGGACAGTTGCCCTCCAGGTACGCAGTTTGACACAAGCTAAAGCATTCGGGTCTTTAACCCTCTGTTATACTTTTGCTCTAGTGAATTATTGATATAGCCAAGTCTTATTTTTCAATACTTTGATGTTACCAAATGTGTGACGTGCCAGAGCTTCAACAGATGCTCATACTGTTAAAGAGTATGAGTCCAGCTTGTGACATTTCTTGATCCTGCTCCCCTACTCTCCTTCTCATCAGTTCTTGTCCTATTTCTTGCTCTTCTCTCTTTAAACAAAGGGCAAATGTCTAAATATCACTTCACCATGTTTATTGTAATATGAATGATCTGTGACCTTTGAATCTTGTTTCATTTTGATAGAGTGAGAGTTTAAAAGTTTTTATTTATTTAAATTAGTCAGTGTGAGTCAGTTGAGCAAAATAGTTTATTCTTAATCTTAAGTATACAGTTTACAAAATCAAAATAGCTAGTACAAAGTTAAAGCTGTTTAATCAAAATCTTCTGAAGATCATTTGCATGATGAACAAGCTTAATTCACACGTTAACACCGATAAGCGGAAGCTCATATGCATGTGCTTGTTGCAAACCTATTGGTTCTCATGCATCAAGTGAGCATGTCTGAGCCTAAATTAAATCTGTTCATCATGTGAAGTCTTTAGAACACTTGATTAAATTGCTCAATTCATATTCATTTATTTTATGAGCTCTTTACGAACTTTTTAAGCATGGACATTTTGGTGGAATGGACTTTAATTTATTTTTCAAATATGGTGGAAATTGTTTTGAACAATATGGGGTAGAGATGCACTGAATGTTCGGGAACCGAAGTTATTCGGCTGAAAATAGCAAAAAAAAAGCTCATTCGGTGTTCGGCCGAATAAGCGAAAAGACCGAATAAATTGTCCCGAACAATGACGTGACGCTATCAAATAGCAACCAGCGTAAAGTGAGAGGCGCGCACTCTTTATAATGCAACAAACATGTCAGCAGTGTGGAAGCATTTAAACTGTCCGAGAAAAACGCAAAAATCATTACAAGTACCGACAGCGAGAGACTGTTTAGTACTGCATCGCATGTCTTCGATGAGAAGAGGAAGGGGGGATTGTTGCTGGTTACTGTGCCTTAAACAATTAGTAAATAAACTGCAGAACGTTATGTTTTCTAATACACGCACAAATTGCATGTATTTTGACAGCGCTGCACGAACTCGTGGCGGAACTGCGTGCTAACCAGGGTCCAAATGAAAATCTGCGCTGAAACAGTGTTACTCGTCAGTTGCTCAGTCACATTTTTATGAATTTTTACAAGGCATGTGACAATGCGATACGTGCATCGTATTAGTAATGAGACTCATTTATAAATCTGCTGTCAACAAAAAGAAGCATTGAGGTCTTCCTGCGCGTTTCCGCCAAAATAAAAGTTGACTAAAAGCAAGAAATCCGTCAACATTCATAAATGTTAGTATTGTAATTTTACTGTTGTTCTGTAAAATTAAATAAAAAGACAATAATAATGATAATAATTGCAACAGCTCTGTTAATACATTTATTATAACATACACACATTGTGTTCAAATTGGGATCTGTAATATTTTCTAATGTTTTAAAAGAAGTCTCTTATGCTCAGCAAAGCTGCTTTTAATTTTACAGTAAAAAATACATGCCTGATTCAAGAAGGGGGTCTGATCGCCAAAAATCATTATTTTACTTATTAATTTTAAGTTAAATTGTGCTTTGTTGGTATAATGTCTGCTAGAATGTTAAAAAATGTTTAGTGTTAAATATTTTTAAATTGTTGTTGTGTAATTGATTTTTTATTTGAAAAACAAGACAAAACAGTAAAAAGCACATTTTGGCTATTTAATTTATGCAATGGAGAAAAAAACTGAAAAACCGTGTTCGGTATTCGACCTTCGGCCCAGTGTTTCGGCCCACGATTTTTAGGTGAACTAACGCTTTAAGAGCTCCGGAAAAAACCTTTCCTAACCACCAAAATGAGGAAAATCAAAACATCTGCCTTGCAAATACTTTAACATTACTAAGTAAAGTTATTTTGTAGACCTTGACTCAAGAGCAGAGTTATTGCGCCAATAAAGATGAACTTTAAGTGGTTTCCATGCCGACAATCTTTGGTTTAAGTGTTTACCGATTCTTGACCTGAGCTTTGTCCACAGATTTGAGCCTTTTGAAAGCTCATTGAGAGACTGCAGTGCTGTGTAGGTAGATTTGAAGGCCCCGCTTGCTTTAGAGCAGGTAGGAAGGAGGCTTTAGCAAAACAGAATTGTGAAGTGTGATGGCTCTTCTGTGATTTGTGGTTTCTGACAGAGTTTGTGTGACCTCTGTATCTTCCTGCTTCCAGCTGCTGGTCTGCTAATACTGTATGAACGTTCCCCTGTATTCACTTACAGTCAGCGTCAAGGTAAGAGAGGACAGTTAACTAGCTAGTGGGCCGCATTGAGATGTAATGAAAGGAACGTCAAAGCAGTGCTACGTGCACCTGCACTCACAATTTCTTCTAAGGCATGTTTACTCAGAAGCACTGAAATGTGTTATATCACCCTTGTTTTTCAACTGGCATCATTTGTAATTAGGACAAATCATTTGTTGTATTATTGATTTTGGTATGAATGTGATTCAGGGTAATGGGTTTGACTTGAAATCAAGTCTCCAGTGCCCAGAATCTTCTTTATAACAGTAGATCTCTTTGCTGAAATAGAAACAGTTATTATA
Organism: Sinocyclocheilus anophthalmus; assembly: GCA_018155175.1. Lineage (NCBI taxonomy): Eukaryota > Metazoa > Chordata > Actinopteri > Cypriniformes > Cyprinidae > Sinocyclocheilus > Sinocyclocheilus anophthalmus. The sequence goes on from JADLZN010009007.1 coordinate 268,800, forward strand.
TATTTATTTAAAAATGAAAGCTTCATATTGATATTCGTACTGATAGCTTATTGCACAGCACTTAGGGAGGGAATACTTGGCTTAGGGAATTGTACTGTTTAGAATAAAAGATTAATTGTTTCTAATTAATATATAAAAGTCTTACAACTAATAGCTTAATACTAATACTAATGGCCTAAGACTTTTGCACAGTAAAGCAAACTATTTATTTTTATAATTGATATTAATTGTTTTATTTTATTAGTTTACTTAATTTGTCTTCATTGATTTTTGTTGATTTGTGACTGATTTGTGAATGATTTGAGATTGAAGTATCAACTGTTCATGAAAAACTTTGTATTTGACATTGGTTGCTATTTGTTATGCTAAATAAATAAATATTCATGGCTAATTTGGCAGTATTACCAAATATTTTTCCTCGGTTTTGCTGCATTCTCTTTACAATCAAATAGTATTATTTTCCTGATATTAATAGAAAATGGCAGAGCAAGAATGGACATGAGCTGGAAAATCTGCATGGTTGGCATATTTTGTATAAATGCTTCAGTGTCAGTGAGCCTGTCCCAACTCCCAAAAGTACCTTTTCCTTCAGGCTTTAGTCTTAAATAATTATCTGACACTTATTTTCTTCATTTGTTTTCCTCTTTGCATGTAGGAAGTAAAACCTTTGCCGCAGGATGATTACCTCGCAATTAGTGTTGCATGTGTTGTTTCAGGGGGAGAATTTAAGTAAATAGGTTTTATGGAAATTTGAAATGTCCAAGCCAAGGGAATATTTTGTCCTGTGGTGTACATAGTGTTCTTTCGTGAGGTAAATTTCTCTTTCTTTGATTTTTTTTTTCTTTCCTTTTCTTTTGATTTCTTTCTTGCTTTGTCGGAACAGAGGGACCTAGTGTATGTACAATACTCTTTGAAGTTGTTTGTTCCTATGTACAGTCTCCTATGAGCCAATGGTCCATCAAACTGCTGCCGCACAGGAACTGCCAGTAGCTTTAGTTTTGTGCTGTTAATCACATCCATCAGAACATATTCCCCCCACGCTAATGGTAGAAAGAGTACAAAGAAATTGTACTTAAGTAAAAGTACTGAAAAATAATATGACTCGAGTAAGAGTAAAAAAGTAGTTTGCTGAAAAACTACTCAAGTTACTGCGTTACAAAGTACTTTAGTATTATTTTTATATTTTTACCCAAAATGAGATGATGTGAGCATTATGGAGCTGGGTTAACCCTAACACTCATGTACTGTAATGTCTGTTTCACAAGTGAGACCCAGGAAATCATTTTATATGGACAAATGCATCAGATATCACTACAGCTGAATAACATGCAGATAGAGATGCTTTGACTGATGAAAGTTGAAGACAATAAACACCCAATTGCAATGCAATGCTAATTGACAGCTTGTATCACAGTAACATTTTTGTGAAGGATATTCATTTATATTAGTCTCACTGTGATAAGAAGCAACATGGAACCACAGAAGCTAACTGTTTCAAACACTACTGATGTTCTTAGTGATTTTGGAGTAAAAAAAAAAAAAAAAAACAAACATTATATTAGTCTCTTAAATTTGTCATGTTTGATGCTATGTTACGCAAACATACTCATTATCAGCCCTGCTGCCAGGGCAACTGTTTTTATAACTTATTTTGAAAAGTAATTCACAGTATAAGATTATGTGTTTTTTTTAAGAAGGGCAAAAGCAAAGAAGGGTAAGTGAGGGTTTAAAAGGAAAGAAAGGGTTTAAAACTGTGTGAATTGAAATGTGCCAGTGAAACTGGGGTATGGGTAAGGTTGGGCATCGTTTGAATTTTAATGATTCCGATTCTTGTCAATTCCTAATTTCGATTCCAATAAGGTAAAAAAAATTTAAAATCTTAGATATCATTCACATTTATTCTAACTCCTATTGCAAAATATTTCCTTGTTAGTTGAATACTATGAATGAAAATCAACAGGCTAAAGAACACTTTCACAGGCTGTTTTCTCTGCTGGACACACATCCTTGTGTGTCTTCTTGACTTGAATGGTTAAAAGTCACATTGAAAGTGTAGTTTGGAATAATAACAAAGGTGGAATCCAGGCACATTTTCTGTAGGAGAAACAAAAAAACCCCCAAAAAAACATTTTATTTAACATGTTAACCCATACCTAGGCTTGGGAATCCAAAATCTATTCCAATTCTGGAATAGGATGCTTTTAAGGTCAGGAATCGTCTAGTTGTTATAAAATTAAAATTTGGATTCCTCTTATCGATTCCTTTCTGCACATTTTAATATGACTTTAAACCATTCAAGCACAAGAAGAGTCGTGCATTGTTTTCTGTACTGCAAACATAGGGGAGTAGCCATCATTTCAGAAATGAGGGGGACAGAAATGTAAAAAAAACAGCAAAAAAAAAAAAGTTTTGTCTAATTGACAGGCTTTATTTTTTCTTATGTATTTTAATTGGATAAGAAATTAAATACAGTGCTGGATGATAACCAATAATTTTTATTCTATAATATTTTTTCTGTATTTTCCTAATGACAATTCATGTTTCCCTGCTATTATAATTGGGGGGGCCCAAGGCCCCACCGCCCGCCCCCTTGCAGGCGTTAAATTTCATGTTTTTTTTTACTTATGTTTTCTATAGCGCCAGATCACAACAGAAGTCATTTAAAGTTACCTCGTCTATAGAACGGGTCTATATCTTGTTCTTTTATTAAACAAACTACACTGAAAAAAAGGTTTCATTCATTCATTAAAAACATTTTAGGGTATGATTCACATATAGATGTGAATAATTACCCTACATTTTTTTAATTGGATGAATAAAACATTTTTTTCAGTGTACATAGCCTATGTTATTTACTTATTTACCGAGCGCATTTCCTTCTGTCTGTACTTAAAATGTTCGCAATCTCTTGTATCGCCGCGATGGCGCCAACACAACAGTGAGCACACTCTCACCCTCCCAACTAGTATTTGTAAATATTACGAGCCTCAAAATTACATTTGAATCTGAATTTTTTTTTTTTTTTTTTTTTTTTTTTTTTTTGTTTTTTTTTTTTTTTGTTCTTTGGGGGGGGGGGGTTTTTTTTTTTTTGTTTCTGTGTGTTAAGAATGGCGGCAAACACGCAGTTTTTGTTTACTACTCCTCTGAGCATGTTGTGATGCTTCCGGGATATTAACGTCTGGCCGTCTCCGATGGTACATAAATAACGTTACATGCCAACATCTCCCAGAAACTGCTCTGAGAGTCACTTCATGAGCATTTTATCGTTTCATTTGAGAAAAACTATCGTCATATCATACGAAACCCGAAATGAAATGTATTCACGGTAAACCCGTCAAAATACAAGTTTGTTTTTACTTGAAGACATTGCCGGCAATAATATGACTGGTTTCAGTATACTGATGTAATACTACTTACTACTACTACTAATACTAAATTATTAAACCGTATTTTTAGGAATACATCATATTTTCTATTAATAGTTTAATTGTAATATTAATCCCCGTTATTTTTCCCCCAAAAATAAAGGTGTTCATTTTCATGATTTAAAATCTAAATTAAATGTATGTTTTATTGGCCCTTAAAATTTAACTACTCCACCAGACTTTCTGAGGGGGAAATCGTAAGCTAATTTGTAACAATATTTTTAAAACTTGTTTTTTGTGCTTTCAATAATATACCGCCTAAAACACAGACTTTGAGAACACTAAAACAACAAAAAAATGCTTATTACCCGAAACATTAATTTGTGTTAAAACCTTGAATAAATGATGTTACATTAAGTTTCATGATTTTCTTAATTATACAATATATGCTTTTTGCTTAATAAAATGTGACTTTAACCATTTAAAGGGTCCAGAAAAATTTTAACGGAAAAAAGGGAACCCCCCCACTCACCCCCCAAACCTACGGGGAAATTGTTGGTATTTAGCACAGAACCGGAGTTGTAAGCTGAAAGTAAACTCTTTCCAAAAATCTCCCTACAACACAGCTAATGATGCTTACTGATGATCCCCTCCAACTAACCCACTCTCTGTCCTGTTTTCCTGTGCTGGGCCCTGTAACATATACCTTCAAAAGGAATGATAGTGCACTCCAAGTCTTCTGAGTGGGGGGGCTAAACACAGACATGACCATGGTGCCCCCTATGGCTTTCAAAAATTTTTTTTAAATTGAGAATATCGTCGAATTCGAACACAGTCGAAATGCAAAAACTTGACTATTAGGGTCCTTAGGTTAGGGCAGCCTATCAGTGGCCCCGCTGAATGCGATGAAAGATTAAGTGCGTTGCATTATTATGTTTTTTGTAAGCCTATCCAGTTAAGCCCACTAGAGCGTCGCTGCTTTGTTGTTCATTAAAACTATTGTGGAAAAAGAGAACATCCAATCGGATAGATCTGTTTACGTCAAAACTGAAACCAAGCCGTTCACGCAGAACACATATTTCGCACATTTTCTTAGAGGGACATCTATTACCGTTGCACTCACATCTCGCACAAAAGTGTTTAGAGAGCCATGTAAAATTAATGCAAGTTTACTTGCATTAGTAAAAACATATATCGAGACTTTATGGTGTTTTTTTCCCCCCATCCCACTGCATCTCATTTTTTTTTTTTTTTATGAAAAATGTACTCCGAGTGATTGGTTTCCCACCCTTTGTATTAAACTATGCGTACATACATTGAGTTTTACTCAAAGAAACGGTCAAATGCTCATGAAGTGACTCTCAGAGCAGTTCTGGAGATGTTGTTCATGTATTTATGTCCTCATCAGTGAGACGGCAGACCTTAATATCACCGGAAGCGTCACGAGCGTTTCAGTACGAGTACTACACAACACCGCGAGTCTGCGCCATTCATTAACACAGAGACACGCAGAATTCATATTTAAATATGAATAATATTTATAGTAATATTTACAAATACTAGTGCAAGTGGGCTTACTTGTGTGTGTGTGTGTGAGCGCGCATCGGTCGGAACTCCGCAGTGCGTGATACAGAGAGCGCGACCATAACGTAGAGACTGAAATGACATGCCGTCGTGTAAATAAGATAAATAACATAAGGCTATTTAGTTTGTTTAATGAAAGAACAAGGTATAGACCTGTTCTATAAGAAAGGTAACTTTAAATTACTTCTGTTGTGATCTGGCGCTATAGAGAAAATATAATTAAATAAAATTAACTTGGCCTTCAAGTGGGGCGGGGGGTGCCGTTGGGGGGGCGGGCCGCCCCCCTAAAATAATGGCAAGGGAAACACTGTAATCGTCTTGCTATCATGTCATGGGGCATTTTACCTTATTTGTATAATTGTATAGTTGTATTTTATATTTAAATCTGTATTTATGTTCTACTGTTAGTGTTAGCTGTGTGCACCAAGGGTCTGAGAGTAACGCAATTTCAATTCTCTGTGTGTATGTGCTGTACATGTGGAAGAATTGACAATAAAGCAGACTTGACTTGACATCAGAGGCATCAGCCACAGGCGATATCTCTGACTATCGTCGATACACGATACTATCGTCTATCGTCACAACCCTAGCATCAGTGCACATTGTTTTTCCCACATTGGTTTGAAATAAGACCTTTCAAAGGTCATTAGAGGCTCTTGGAATGTGGAATTTTGGGGATGTTAATGAATTAGTCATGAATGGATCTCTGTAACACTCAAGCTGAGTAATTTGGTGGAATTGTCATGGGGCATTGAGGTTACGAATGTGAAAACAGCAGTTCAGTTCTTTTTCTCTGTCGCTATACAGATGTAGCTTGCTTTAGTCCTCTGTGTATATGTTACATAGGTTATGTGTTATTATATGGAATGCACCCAGACCAAGTTGTCTGTGTTTTGCTCTAATTTATGCTCTGAGCTTTAAAAAGAGATATAAGGACAACAGTCGGCTTTCAATGTGTTTGTGTTTCTGTGTAATGAGAGCTGTCCTAAAGACCCTTTTACACTAATGATGTGTGTGGCTGATTCATCTAATGTGAACCCTAGGGTTACGCGTCCTATTTTAATTTATTATTCTGTACTCATGTTGTACACAGACACCCTATTTGAAAGGATCGTTCAATCATTCCGAAAGTTAATATATTAATAATGTAAAAAGGCATTCATATGTTTACTCTTCTCTGATGTTGGTTAATGATCACACAACATGCTAGTGTTTGTTTAAAAAAACATTTTAATTTATTGTACTTTTTGGTGCAGAACAAAGAAGGATACACTTTGAGCTGGGATAGTTCATCCAAGGTCAAACTGGAAGAGTTAACCCAGAAATGAAAACTGTCATTATTTGATCAGTCTCACCTTTTTTTCCCAAATCCGTATGACTTACTTTTGCTTTGAAACACAATTCAATAAAAGTACTTCTTATGATTCATGCACTATTTTCCAAGTCTCCAGAAGTCATATAATAGGGCTTTGCAGGAGTGCTGCAGGAGACTGACGTTTTAAGTTGTCCATTGAAAATGTATCTATATATAGCTTGTGTGTGGTGGTGTTTGTGTGTGTGTGTGTATATATATAATATATATATTTATAATATAGATATAGCTAATATTATATCTATATATATATGTATGTACATTTATAACACTATACTAACAGGTGCATCTCAATAAATTAGAATGTCTGGAAAAAGTTCATTTATTTCAGTAATTCAAACTCAATTGTGAACTTGTGTATTAAATAAATTCAGTGCACCCAGACTGAAGTAGTTTAAGTCTTTGGTTCTTTTAAATTGTGATGATTTTGGCTCACATTTAAAAAAAAACCAATTCACCTATCTCAACAAATTAGAATATGGTGAAATGCCAATGAGCTAATCAACTCAAAACACCTGCACAGGTTTCCTGAGCCTTCAAAATGGTCCTCAGTTTGGTTCACTAGGATACACAATCACGGGGAAGACTGCTGAACTGACAGTTGTCCAGAAGACAATCATTTACAACAAAACCCTTCAAAGGAGGAGGTAAAGCCACCACCATTCTCATTGCCCAAACGCTGGCGGTTCAACAGAGTGCTGTATCCAGCATGTTAACGACTTTTTGAGTGGAAGGAAAGTGTGGAGAAAAAGATTCACAACCAACCTAGAGAGAATCATCAGCCCTTATGAGATTGTCAACAAAATCGTTCAGAATTTTTGAGTGAACTTCAACAGGAAGACTGAGGCTGTGTCCCAAGGCTCAAGAGCCACCACACACAGACGTGTCAGGAATTTGGCTACAGTTGTCGTATTCCTCTTGTTAAGCCACTCCTGAACCAGAGACAACGTCAGAGCGTCTTACCTGGGCTAAGGAGAAGAAGAACTGGACTGTTTCCCAGTTGTTTAAAGTCCTCTTTTCAGATGAGAGCACGTTTGTATTTCATTTGGAAACCAAGGTCCTATAGTCTGGAGGAAGGGTGGAGAAGCTCATAACCAAAGTTGCTTGAAGTCCAGTGTTTATTTTCCACAGTCTGTGATGATTTGGGGTTCAGTGTCATCTGTTGGTGTTGGTCCATTGTTTTTTTTGAAAACCAAAGTCACTGCACCCTTTTACCAAGTGATTTTGGAGCACTTCATGCTTGCTTCTGCTGACCAGCTTTTTGAAGTTGCTGATTTCATTGTCCAGCAGGATTTGGCACCTGCCCACACTGCCAATATCACCAAAAGTTGGTTAAATGACCATGCATGGTGTTGGTGTGCTTGACTGGCTCACAAGACCTGAACCCCATAGAGAATCTATGGGTATTGTCAAGAGGAAAATGAGAAAAGAGACCACAAAATGGGTTTGGGCCAGATAAAAAGCTGAGGCCACTGTCAAAGAAACCTGGGCTTCATACCACCTCAGCAGTGCCACAAACTTATCACCTCCATGCCACGCCGAATTGAGGCAGTAATAAAGCAAAAGGAGCCCCTACCAATTATTGAGTACATGTACAGTAATTGAACATACTTTCCAGAAGGCCAACACAATTCACTAAAAATGTTTTTTTTTTTAAATTGGTCTTATGAAGTATAGATATATTATATATATAATATATGTTTGTGTATATGTATGTGTATATGTTAGGTATATTGGAGTATACTTATATATGTGTGTGGGGGGTGTCATCTATCTACTGTTATAAGCTTCATAACATGATTTTAGTTTTATTTCATTTAATCATGGAGCTCTGATACAGATTTCAGTTAACATGAGAGTGTGTAATTGATTGCTGTTTTCAGTTACAATAGTTGGGCAGACCTGCTCTGAATTGTATTTTAAAATGTGACTGTGGATGGCCAGGTTTGCACTGCCCCGTGGCATGTCAAACGTGGCATCTCAATGCAGAAAGTGAAAAGGTGAATAGAGAGGAAGTAAGAGTGACAGAGAGCTGAAAATAGCCTGTGATGCAGAGATGTCTCTGAAGAGAATCCATCTAATGCTGAGATTCTTCATACACCAGAACTGACTTAATACACTCAAGCTTTAGATTTGTAGGTCATAATGAAGAAGGTTTCAGACAAATGTGACCATTTTCCTGTTGCAGTCACAGTTGAGGTTATGTCAGACTAACCACTGATTGATACTGAATCATAAAGCAAAGGTCCAGCAAGTAGCTTCCTTTTTAACAACTGCAGCATTCTATTTCCTTCGTGAAGCTGCACATTGGTCAAAATCAAAGAGAGCGAGAATGGAAAAAGATGAGGGAAAAGAGATTGGCTCCCAAAATTCCTTAAGGGAAGGGAAAGACATGGGAAAGAGAGAGCGAGTGTGCAGCCCAGTGTGTTGGGAATAGTGCATGATGGACAGTCAGAAAGAAATGGCAGAGGCACATACATTTTCTCTCCTGTCATGGCGAGATTAATCTTAGGTGTCAGTTGGATTTTCCTCAATATTTATCATTTATTGCATGCAGGAGCCCACAACGAAGTGCCGAAACTTGATGCTTGGAACTGCAATTTCCACAGAAATAGAGTTGGATGATGTGCAGCACATTAAAATCAACCCTTATGCATGATTTATGAGGAAAAGTAAAATTGACTGCGGACACTGAAATGTGTTTTATTGGAGCTGAACATAATTATGCAAGGTTGATGTAGTAATCTTTGTTGAGAGGGGTTTGTGTTATGTGCCTCAGATAAAAAAAAAATCAAAGTTTCTGCAGTTTTCTTTATGTAAATTCAGTGCTATGGACGGTCCTTTCATGCACTTCTTTTGCAGGAGTGCTCTGTGACTCTGGGGGTGAGTGTATTTTACAGAGCCTATCAACACTATGGTTGACCGTGGCCTTCAGTCATTCTGTCAGATTGAGAGAGAATTCTCACCCTTCAGAGGCTCAAGTTCTTTAAACATTTACATTGCATTCCATTTTGGACATGTTCGCAGTCTAGACTATCTTGCTGGTTATGTCAGCACAGAGTAAACATCTATGGTCAGTTTTTTCCTCATCCCTTTCTCTCTTCTAGTAGTTCATCCAAGATTTACCCTCATGTTGTTCCAAATCTGTGTGACTTGAACCTGTGCAACAAATTCTGAAGCATGTACAGGTCACATTTTTCCATGCAATTACAATAATGTAGCTTTCAAGCTCCAGAATGGATGCAGAAGCATCTAAACTGTCATAAGTGAGCCATACTCTGTTATACAACAGCTTTTTACATTGTAAAATTTACTAAATTTGGTATTCCCTGAAGTTCTAGATAGGGATGCACCGGTATCGGGCCCAATACTGAGCTCCTGTACTCGTACTCGTTAAAATGCCCCGATACCAAACGCCGATACCAACACAGCATGTGATAAGTGCCATATTCAGACAAAGAAACACCGACAACAGACAGTAGAATGGAGTTAAGGATGTCTATTACGAAGTATATGTATGCAACGAATATAATGTTAAACATTCATTATTAACGCCTGTATAGCTGATGTGCGTTAGCTGATAAAGCACGCTGAGTGGATTGAGCGCGCGGCGGCGCAGATGCGCGAGCTTGTCGAGTGAATATATCTTTCTCACAGACATCACTGGGAAGTTTGTAGTTCGGTCGGATATGTAAAAACAAGTAAAATAATGCACAAGTTAGTTAACGGTAGGGAGAGAGAGCGTGCGTGCGCACTTCTGTTTTGTGATCTTTGATGTTCACACACTTAGCACACACATTATTTGGATTAAAACTAAATCGTAAAATAGACCATTTATAGATGCATTCACTATAAACATAATTTATTTTCAACCTTAGGCATACACGACTTTCTGGCGAAAGTGAATCTAGCAGCCTGTGTGAAATGCGCTAGGCTGTACTATTCTGCATCAGTACAAATGTGCACGCGTTGCGCGTGTTTTGCTTGCTTGAGTGTTTCTGCATTATGTGAGTGGCTTTGGAATATAAATCACAGCACGTTTCAGATGAAAAAAACATGACTTCTATTTCTGAAAATATCACAGTTAGGAGAGTTATAACGAGTGGTTCCCTGCATCATTACAGCAAAGCGCGTGGTTACAGTACTAAGCCGCTGCAATGTAGCAGTTCTAATGCTATTAAATTAAAGATGTTGTACCATAGAGCAAAAAAATGAACATTGAAAGTAACAAAAACTTGTCAAATACTTTTTAATGGGCATAGTTAAGTGTGAAAATAACAGAAGGATATATAGTCAAACCAAAAATTATTCAGAGACCAGATATAATTTGATATCTTTTTACTAGTGGGTGCAGGACTCTATAGTTCATTTATGTAAGTGAGGATAGCAAAATAAAGTAAACTGTGACAAATCATACCCAAAAATTCTTCATACAGTGGACTACCGGTAAAAATTATTCAGACCGAGTCTGGGAAAAAAATTAATTTGAGGTTTTCATGAAGCTGGGTGATAGCTTGCCCAGAAGACTACAGACTGTCATTAAGGCTAAGGGTTGCCCGACTAAGTTGATTACACATCATTTTTGATTATTAAAATGTAGTTAAAACATTCAAATGGAATCACATAAAATTTAGATGGAAAATTCAGGGAAATTGACAAAATAAAATATGGGAAATTAAATCTGATTTCATAGGAGCCTGCACAAGTCATATGCATCACTTTTATGAGGCTTTAATTGTCATTTGTCCCCATTCAGTGTAATTTCAAGGAAATGCACATCTAATACATTCTTTTACATTACTTTTCGGTTTCATTGAAGAAACAAAACTGGAAAGTGACTGGTTTGGACAAGAGGGTGAGTAAATGATGACAGATGTATAATTTCTTCCTGAGAACTTTCCTTTATTTCCTTTATTTCAGTAAAATGTGAATTAACTCCCATAGGGCTAATGTTTTTTTCGTGAGTTGGACTGAAGATTCCTGCTGTAGTGTCCCATCGTGCCTTTTTCTGTCCACTTCAGATGATGCATGAGCTGGCAGCAGTGCCAGGAAACTCGTCGCCTGTCAAGAAATCAATAGGCCAATTAGCCAGTGCTGCCCTGGTCAGACAGGGGGGCTGTGCTCCACAGATCCAGACTGGGTCTTTGCCAGTTTGGCTGGGTTTGAAGCACCATTTGTGTTTCGCTGGGGGTTAATGCTGAGGTGATTGTGTTTAATTTGGGCTGTTTACTGTCCAATTGATTTGGTGAGTTCCTGTCTAGACAGAAACACAGTTCCAATCAGCTGATGTCCTTGGTAATTCTAATTTGTGCTATGTGGCACGTGACTTAGGATTGATTGCGGTGGCCTGGAAAAAGAGGTGTATGGCTGTGTAACATTGAGATGCTGTTTGCATTAAATATCCGCAGCCTAGCTGATAGAACTTCAGTGATCACTAAGAAGGTATTTGTTTTATGTTTTGTACAAAGTCTTGTAGACAAGTGGCTGCCCTTTTTCTTCTATTTAATGTAATTAAATGTAATTAATTGAAAAAAAGCCAAAAATAAGGTAAACAAGGCGCTAAACACGACTCCATTTATTTGATCAAATATACAGTAAAAACAATAATATTCTGAAATATTACAATTTAAAAAAATGTTTTCTGTTTTTATATATTTTAAGAAGTAACTTATTCCTGTGATGGCTGAATCAGATTTTTCAGTAACCATTATAAATGTCCTCACTGTCTTTTTTTTTTTTAATCAATTTAATGCATCCTTGCTGAATAAATAAACAAATAAATAAATAATGCATTGATTACTTCTTAATTGGGTATCATTACTGCCATAAGTATGAGATGTCCTAAGTTCAAATCTTGCCTCAATGCGTTTTACATTTTTAGTAAGAAAAAAATAAAATGGTGAGGATACAGTTGGTTGCATTTTATTTTGTGATTTCTCTGACTTGATTAACTTGACCTATCCTGTGCAATGCTATTAACATAAAATCCATGCCTCCAACACTTTTGGCACCACTAGCACGCTTATCATTGGCAGACAGACAGAAACAGAAGCGAGATGAGCTGGTGGGGAGGGAAGCTGTTAACTACTGGGACACAAATCTGGAATCGGGATGGACAGGATGGTTGTTGATGGACTAGTCTTTAATGAAATATTTTATCTAGATTTTTATTAATATATTAAAATATTTTAAGTGTCACTGGCTTAAAGGGGGTTGAAAAAGAGACATTTCTCTGAAAGGATGTTGGCTGACAGTGTGGTGTTTTTATAACGTTCTGTCAGCATGGTAAACTCTCAGAAGCTGCATCTCTAGATATGTGTTTCTGCAACACATTCACTGCTATCAACAACAAATTTGATTAGAATTACTGTCAAACTTCAAATCTCATGGTGTGAAAAGTGTTCCTGTTAATATGCATAAGGTGTCCTGGAAAAAATAAAACAACAAGAGGACCACTGCAAACTTAAACCAGTTTATCTGGTGTTACTATTAATATGCAGCCTATGTGTTTGATTAAAATTAACATTTTTGTTTTATTCTGTAAAGTACTGACAACATTTCTCCCAAATTACAAATAAACATGGTAATTTAGAGCATTTATTTGCAGAAAATGGCAACTTGTCAAAATAAAAAAAATTTTTTTTTTAGTTTTTAGACCTCTAATGCAAAGAAAACAAGTTTGTATTAATTTTAACACCACAATACAAATGTTTTAACTTAGGATCTTAGAAATCAATGTTTGGTGGAATAACCCTGATTTTTCAATCACAGCTTTCATGCATCTTGGTGACTGTATGCCACTCCTGGTGTAAAAATTCAAGCAGCTCAGCTTTGTTTGATGGCTTGTGACCATCCATCTTTATTTTCATCACATCCAGAGGTTTCCAATGGGGTACAGGTCTGGATATTGGGCTGGCCTTGACAGGGTCTTGACCTGGTGGTCCTCCATCCACACCTTGATTGACTAGGCTGTGTGGCATGGAGAATTGTCCTGTTGAAAGAAGAAGAAAAAAAAGTGAACTCTCTGAACTCTGTTCAGAGTTGAGGAACATTGTCAGCGCAGAAGGAAGCAAGTTTTCTTTCAGTACATGGCTTGATTCATGTGCCCTTAACAAAGATGAATGTGCCCCATTCCAGCCTTGCTGAAGCAACCTGAGGTCTTCACCGATCCTCCACCAAATTTCACAGAGGTGCGAGACACTGTGGCTTGTAGGCCTTTCCTGGTCTCTGTCTAACCATTAGATGATCCAGGTGTTGGGCAAAGCTGAAAATTGGACACATCAGAGATGGTCCAATCCTTATGGTCTTTTTTTGAACCTCAGCCTGGCTCTTCTTTGCTTCTCATTGATGAATGGCTTTTTTTCTAGCGTTGCACGACTTTGCCTTGACCTTGTTCTTATGAACATCTTTAAAAATGGAAGCAACCTGCTGCTCAATGTATCCCTTTGCCAGTAAAGCCAGAATTGAACACTTTTCCTCATTCAACTTTTCTTTTCAACTCTTTTGGAGGGTCAATAATTAATAATAATAAAATATATATTATTATTATTTGATTCCAATTACTTCTGAGGTACTACTAGCACTGTTTGTGCCATCCAGCTGGTCCTATTGCAAGAGAATAGTGATGACCACAGCAGTGGCTTTTATGTGAGATTTGGTTCTCCGAGTTGCCAATTGTGGGATGTAAAGCTACAATTAAAATATACCATAAAGTCATTTATTCCAGCCGCAAGATCTCATAGGACTATAATTTGTCCTTGTCTGAGAGTCTCCAGTGAGTTCAAATTGAGTTTTCTGCATTCAATAAGAGTTGAGAACATTCTGTCCAGCCTGATGGCTCCATCAAATGCCTGTAGTCACTTTGCCTTGTCTTTCTACTGCTCTCTATCCCGGGCCAGCTTACTATCAGAGCTGGTTTCCTCCAAATCTACAGCCTACACCAATAGATTGAAAGTTGTAGGTGCAGGTATGGATCGTTTGTTGTCTAAGGGCTCAGATGCTGCATTATGATGGATGTGTAGTTCAGCTACTCTTAAATGGAAAAGCAAAACGAGAGCAGATATAATTTTAACAAATTAACTGAGGCAGTGACATGACACAAAGCATCATTAAAAGAAGAAAATATGCACATAGTAAACTGTCCAAATCACAAGGGCATTGGTTGGTAAATGGCTGCTCAGCCTAAAAAAAACAAACAAAAAAAAACACTGTATGCAGCTGTTTATAGGATTGGTGGTGGTTGTACTGTTTGATGGTGGCCGTCAGAATAGATCCCAGTAGCATTTCTTAAGCCAGTGGTATGAGTCAGTGGCTGAACTTGCTTCAGGGTGGAGTATTATGGAAAGATGTGCAGAATCATTAATGATAGACTCCAGTCCTCTTTTTGCCACTGCCTCCAGTGAGTCCCATGTGAGTCTGATAAAAGACTGGCCTTTAAATGCTGTAGAACATCTCCTGTGGCCTAACGCATATTGAAAGACCAGAGCATGCTTTGAAAGGGACTTTATTGTTCAACATAACCATTTTATCCTTCCAGTCCTTTGTTTAGGTAGCAATACGACTTCAGTTAGTACTACACTAAGATTTTATTATTTTTTTGGCTCAAAAAATCTCAAGTATAGAATATATTTTTCCCTTTACACCTTGAATATGTGTGTGTACCCATTCTGATTATATTTAATTGTTCATATTTATTATATTTCAATTGAATTTCTTCAGAATATGGAGAAATCTTGGGGTGTATTCAAACCTGTCTTGCTTGGTTAAATTGAATCAAACTGAAGTTTGTTTCCCCCCCTTGGTGCGGAAATTTTTGGCTGGTGTGAATACAGCACTAGCACTCTGGTGCGGATCAAACAACCGTACCAAGACCCAGCTGAAGAGATGGTTTTGGTCTGGTTCCAAATGAACTCTAGTACAGTTCGTTTAAGGTGTGAATATGATCTGACCCAATTGCAGAAATCATGCTCTGAAACAGACATATAGTGCTGTTGTATGCGTTTCAATGGCTTAAATCACTTGTTTTTAAACCACAGTGCTTAATGCGTGCAAATGATGAGTTTTTGTGACCATGGCACACTGCAATGTGACGTGAGAATGCAAAATAGGCTAAAGCTTGCTGCAAAGCCCCAGCAAAAGTTACAATTAATGTGTCGGGGGAAATAGTAAGGAGATAATTTAATTATTTGCAAAGATGAAGTTGACAATCCTGACTCGCCATCTCCTAATTGGACGCGCCTTTAGAAAGAAATGCATCTTTACGGATTACATAATGAAAGCATTTTTGTTTTGGATTAGAATTATTTAGTTTTGTAGTCATTTAAAGCTTTCTATAGATATATTCATCATGTCTGTAAGGAAAATATTTGCTGAGTTTCGGTTCATTTTTGTGAAGCACTCCTGTTCAAGACAGAGACGGCAGAAAGTGCATCCTATTTGTTTTCTATATTTTACAAAATTTTCTTGATATCGTGCGTGCACACAAATAAAAGTAGACTCTTTACAGTTCCGAAGAATGTATTATTCTTGCCTTTATGAGCAAAAATGACCGTATATTTTCATTTGTTTTCACTGATGTCCTGAAGTGCGCTTTAGCTTCCACTCTCTGCACAAACGATTGGATATGCATCTAATAGCGCACATTTATCTAGTTTAAATGTTTAAACTAACATTGTAGTATGCTTGAACTGTTTTATATCTATACATTTTATTTTCGGCAAGTCGTAATTACAAAATCGTATGTCATTGTCTCATATGATGCTCATAAGTTTATTTATATTGTGTTAGTTGATAACACTAAATTGGTAAAATAATAAAAATGGACTACGAAAGATCTCCATGATTAGCCTGTTTTTGCACTTCGTGTTTTTCCCTGCTTGAGAATTTCTGTCCAATGAACGGATGACCTTAGCACACGTGTTGTTTTGTTTACAATTTCTGGTTCACTTACAAAAAGGGCAGAGTGAAAGCAAACCGCACCAAACAAAACAAAATCATCATTATATTTGGTCCAGACCAATGCAAGTGAACTAGCGGACTTTCCTGGTGTGAATACACCCTTGATTTGGGGAGTATTAGAAATCTCTAGTTTTTAGAAAGAAGGATGGAAAATAGGCAGAGCTGAAGATGTACGATCTCATGTGCCTATTTATTAATCAGGGCAAGAGTTTTATCTCAGCAGAGGGCTGCAATTGAAGAGCTTCAGGCATTCTCATAGAGGATGGTTTTAACTAGATATTTAATGAGGTGCTTTTCATATCTATTAGCTATCAGGGCTTCGAGATTTAGATGTTCAAGGAAATTGCTACCCACGCGAACAGCATTCGACATGAGAGCGTAACAGTTACAGTGTGACCAATGCATAAAGTGAAACTGCTCGTCATATTGTGTGTGTTAATGCTGTTGAAAGACAAACAAGAGACTGAGGAAAAAATAACGAAGGATGGCTTTTACTCTATAAACTCGGAGGATGTCATGTTGGCTGCAGCCATAGGAGTTAAATGCCACCTTCCTAATTAGTCCCAGGAGTCCCTGCAACCTGCTGGCCTGAAGAGATGCATGTCTCCATCTTTACCATCGACGGCCTCTCCTCACCTTCACCCTTCATTGATCTCTCAATCATGTGTGTTAGGGCCAGTCTGGGATGAGAACCATCTGAGAGTCATGAGCTGGCCCTCTTTAGCCCTGTTATATTAGTGCACCCTCACACTGGCCCGTTTTATTTCATGAGCCAGTGCTCATCCTCACTCAGCAGACTAATGGAGTGTTTGGAGCATTTCTGTGATCTCTATAATGGGCCAACAATAAGTGACACTTGAGTGTTCTCTAAATCTCATTGAAACACAGGAGGCTCTTTGTTAAGTATGCTAGTTTCAAGGACATACAAGAACCTTCTAGGATGGCTTTGTCAGCTATGAGTTGAATGGGTTTTATATAACTTCTAGTTTGAAATTGAATTTGCATACAATCCAAACCAGAGAATTGGGTTGTGCATTTTTCAGTATGCAGTAATGGCACCCTGATATCTTCAAATTTCCTTTTGGGTGAATGTATTTTTTTATTTTTTTTTAGCAGAAGCGCCTTAAAACCTAAATGATCAATAATAATAATACTAATTATACTACTACTACTACTAATAATAAAAATAATAATAATTATTATTATTTTAAGATTCATAATGACAACACAACAATGATGATAATAATAATAATAATTTATTATTATTATTATGAGAAATGCATGTCAAAAGTTCTTACTGAAGTGCTAAGAAATCAATGGAAACCCTTTTCCCGCTTTAGTGGGATCAAATGATGAAGTCAGTGAGTGGCTTGTCTGGTAATTAAAGGAGTACTCTGGAGATTCTGAGATGCTGAAGTACTGAGCCTAGCCTAATTTCTCTTTCTGGTTTCAAAACCCTATGCATCCCAATATAGGGACCCCATCTAGATTTCATCTGAAAGGGAGCTGTGATACATAGCAAACATTATAACATCTTTAATTCTGACCAGCCATAAAGGGATGTTGCAACATGACACAATTTACTTTTTGGGTAGTTTATGGTGAAATAATTCTTTTAATGCATAATTTTACAAACAAATCTGAGTGATGAAGGGAGTGAGTGGTGACTGGAGTGAGGGCGTGAGTGATTCAGGAGTGAGTGCGTGTGTGTGTGTGTGTATATATATAACTTATATAGTATATATATATATATACCTATATGTAGACATTATTACATATAATATCATACATAGATAAAAATATATAAATATTATATGTGTGTGTGTGTGGGTATATAGGGTATTATATATGTGTATATATATATGGGTGTGTGTATCAGGAATCTGTAGCAGGTGCATCTCAAAATTATATTGTGAAAAAGTTTTTGTTTTTTGTAACTTATTTAACTTATGAAAGTTAAACTTTCATATATTCTAAATTCATTACTTATAAAGTAAAACATTAAAAAAGTTTTGTTGTTTTAATTTGGATGATTAGAGCTTACAGCTCATGAAAGTCAAAAACAAGTATTTCAAAATATTAGAATATTCGATAGATAAATCAAAAAAAGGATTTGCAAAACAGAAAAGTTAAAGTTCTTTAAAGTATGTTCATTAAGCAGCCTTCAGCTGTCTGATGGTGGGATTGGACTGTTTCTCATCTTCCTCTTGAAAATATCCCATAGATTCCATATGGGGTTCAGGTCAGGCATGTTGGCTGGCCAATCAAGCACCGTAATATCATGGTCAGCAAACCACTTGGTAGTGGTTTTGGCACTGTGGGCAGGTGCTTAAGTCCTGATGGTAAAATAAATCAGCATCTCCATAAAGCTTTTCAGCAGATGGAAGCATAACGTGCTCCAAAATCTCCTGGTAGACGGCAGCATTGATTTTGGACTTGATAAAACACAATAGACCAACACCAACAGACGTCACGGCACCCAAATCATCACTGACTTCAGAAACATCACACTGTACTTCAAGCAGCTTGCATTCTGTGCCTCTTCAGTCTTCAGATAGAATAATATATAAAACATGATGCTTTGGATAAATCTTTATCAAAGCATGCAATCAAACGGCAGCTTTTATCGTGTTTGTTTTGTGATCATGCTAGTTCCAGTGATTAGTTTTCTGATAACTTCTCTTTGTTGGTGAAATGATGGGGTTGCGTGACGTCGTTCCAGAGAGGCGGGTTTTAGTGAAATGCAGCAGAGCTTCAGGCCCGACAGTGGAAACTCATCGTAATTTTTGGGCTCGGTGCTACAGTTCCGAGGCTATTAGCCCCGCCCGGCCCTTTTAAAGCACTGACTCGCACTGGCCCGACAGTGGAAAAGCGGCTATTGTGTTAAATGACAATAGATAATTTGAGAAACATCTCAGTATTTTTGTTCATGCAATGAAAGTCACTAGTGACAAAACAGCCTAGTTACCAACAATGTTCAAAATACCTTCTTTTATGTTGTGCAAAAGAAAGGGAGTCATTCCGGTTTGAAACAACATGAGAGTGAGTAAATAATGATTTGAATGAATTATTTTTGGTGAACTATCTTTAAGGTTTTATTTTAATGATTTTTTTAATAAATGAAATGATACTCTAAAAAAAGAAACTAAAACTGCCAGCAGGTGGCGTTAAATGTCTTTGAGTCGATTCGTTCAAACGGTTGATTCATTCAGGAATTCAGTAAACGGTGCTCTTTGAATGGGCTACTGAATCATTAGGTATGTTTACATGGACACTTTTTGCTTCCATCGGAATTAATTCATTCTGATTGACGAATCCGAACGTAGTGTTTACATGAACGCTAAATAAAGTGATCGGGTTGATATGTGTGTTTATATGTCACAAGCTTCTGATCGGATTTAATCTTTTGACATGCGCACACTGCATGAATATACAGAGTTTCCTGCTTTTGTCGCATACTGTTTTAAAAAGCACACGGGATATTTATCTACTTAGGGTCCTAATTAGGCGACGACCAGCACATAAACTGTTTTGCTGTGCTGCTTACTTTATAAAGCAGAAAAAGTGCCCCTTCCCGCACCCAAAAACCAGTCGTCTGTGGATGATCGTCTTAAACAAGGACTGGTGGGACATTGTGCTGCTCCACTTCACAGACGCTGAGTGAAAGGGGAGTTTTATAATGACGGGACACTCATTTATGACACTTTATTCACCAG
The DNA here is from genome assembly GCA_018155175.1 of Sinocyclocheilus anophthalmus. Classification (NCBI taxonomy): domain Eukaryota; kingdom Metazoa; phylum Chordata; class Actinopteri; order Cypriniformes; family Cyprinidae; genus Sinocyclocheilus; species Sinocyclocheilus anophthalmus. The sequence goes on from JADLZN010009007.1 coordinate 288,794, forward strand.
GAAGAACAGCTCGTTCCACGCGTCATACATCATTATGCTACTTCTGCATCATTGCACATGCGCAGTCATTTCAGTTTCGGTTTTCAATCCGATCAAGCGTTTACATGTCCTCTCACTCGGATTACAAAAGGAATAAACCACCCCTTACAATACGATCAAAATTTTAATCGGATCTGGCCAATTAAATCCGATTGACGTGGTTACATGTGACTTTTTTGTTCTGATTGTGCTTCGAGTCCTATTACAATCGGGGGGAAGTAGGGCCTGTAAAATGCAGATATGGTTAACATGAGCATTCACAAGCACGATTCATTCAAAAAACTAAACACAGCTGTGTTGCTCGAAGACGCACAACAAGTCTGCTGTGGCTTTTTAGGTAATATTTTTTGTTGGCAAAACTGAACAAAAACACAATATTGTTTAAAATATAGCACAATATTAACTTATTTACTTAACTGTTGTATAAAATCACATTTGCACTCGTGCTATTCGTGACAAAAACACAGCACTTGTGTGATATTTCTACGCTGTGGTTGTGATGTGCGCTTATCATATGTATATTTGGGAAAAATCCTACAGGAATGTAAGATGACGTACAGGTCTGGGGGCAGGGCCAATGCGTTAACTGCGTTAAAATATTTTAATCGCGATATTTTTTCATAACTAAGTTAATGAAGTTGACGTGTTAAACTGACAGCCCTAATAATAAATAAATAACTATATATATATAAAGGGGTCCGGAAAGTATTCAGACCCATTAAATTTTTCCGATCTTGTTATATTGCAGCCATTTGCTAAAATCATTTAAGATTTTTTTCCTCATTATGTACACACAGCACCATATTGACAGAAAAACACAGAATGGTTGACATTTTTGCAGATTTATTAAAAAAAAACTGAAATATTCACATGGTCCTAAGTATTCAGACTCAGTATTTAGTAGAAGCACCCTTTTGATCTAATACAACCATGAGTCTTTTTGGGAAAGATGCAACAAGTTTTCACACCTGGATTTGGGGATCCTCGGCCATTCCTCCTTGCAGATCTCTCCAGTTCTGTCAGGTTGGATGGTAAAAGTTGGTGGACAGCCATTTTAGGTTTCTCCAGAGATGCTCAATTGGGTTTAATTTCAGGGCTCTGGCTGGGCCATTCAAGACAGTCACAGAGTTGTTGTGAAGCCACTCCTTCGGTATTTTAGCTGTGTGCTTAGGGTCATTGTCTTGTTGGAAGGTTAACCTTCGGCCCAGTCTGAGGTCCTGAACACAAGGTTTTCGTCCAGGATATCCCTGCACTTGGCCTCATTCATCTTTCCCTCGATTGCAACAAGTCGTCCTGTCCCTGCAGCTGAAAAACACCCCAACAGCATGATGCTGCCACCACCATGCTCCACTGTTGGGACTGTATTGGACAGGTGATTGAGCAGTGCCTGGTTTTCTCCACACAAAAAGCCAAAAAGTTCTATCTTGGTCTCATAAGACCAGAGAATCTTATTTCTCACCACCTTGGAGTCCTCCATGCGGGCTTTCATGTGTCTTGCACGAGGAGAGGCTTCCGTCGGGCCACTCATAAAGCCCCGACTGGTGGAGGGCTACAGTAATGGTTGACTTTCTACAACTTTCTACAATCTCCCGACTGCATCTCTGGAGCTCAGCACAGTGATCTTTGGGTTCTTCTTTACCTCTCTCACCAAGGCTCTCTCCCCCGATAGCTCAGTTGGACGGACGGCAAGCTCTAGGAAGGGTTCTGGTCGTCCCCAAACGTCTTCCATTTAAGGATTATGGAGGCCCTTGTGCTCTTAGGAACCTTAAGTGCAACAGAAATTTTTTTGTAACCTTGGCCAGATCTGTGCCTTGCAACAATACTGTCTCTGAGCTCTTCAGGCAGTTCACAGGCAGACTTCATGATTCTCATTTGCTCTGACATGCACTGTGAGCTGTAAGGTATTATATAGACAGGTGTGTGGCTTTCCTAATCAAGTCCAATCAGTTTAATCAAACACAGCTGGACTCAAATGAAGATGTAGGTGTAGAACCATCTCAAGGATGATCAGAAGAACTGGACAGCACCTGAGTTAAATATATGAATGTCACAGCAAAGGGTCTGAATAATTAGGACCATGTGATATTTCAGTTTTCTTTTTTAATAAATATGCAAAAATCTCAACAATTCTGTGTTTTTCCTGTCAATATGGGGTGCTGTGTGTACATAATGAGGAAAAAAAATTAACTTAAATGAATTTAGCAAATGGCTGCAATATAACAAAGAGCGTGAAAAATTTAAGGGGGTCTGAAATACTTTCCGTACCCAAGTATATATATATTACGAGATATATCTGATTTGTTCTAAAAAATGATGCATTGTAAAGAATAAATAGCATTTAAAATGCATAGTGTATGTTATATATCTATATATATATATATATATCTATTATATATATATATATATATTAACTATATATATAATAAATATTTAAATAGTTTATTAATAAATAAAAATGGATTTATATATTATAATTATTTATTTCAATATTTGCTGCCTGGAATTGATTTCCGGGGCATTTTTACATTTGTAAGGCAATCAACACCTCAATAAGTGTTAGGTTGGTTTGTTGTTTAATGTCAAATACTGAATTAACCCAATACTATATATAGATATTTAAACGGTACATTAAAAAACCAGGAGCTAATATGGCTGCAATATTATGACAAAAATTGTTATTGTAGATTATTGCTCTTGATATTGTAATAATCATTATTAGTGTTGATTAATAGATTACATATAAAAAACTTTTTTGTGTTTTGTGTCTGCATTTTGGGGTCATATATTCAGGCTCTGGCTTCACAGACAAACATGTCGGTTAGTCTAGTCTAGTGCAAGTTATGCAAAAACGAATCACTGAAGCTACAAAATGAATCTTTTATTTACATCGTATCTGCACTGTTGTTTGTGATGAGGGAATTCACGAGCGCAAAGAATTCAATCAGTGAGCGTGTGCACTCAACAACAACTCTTGAGTTTTTCAGCGCTGACTAATCTGAACACCTCTCATTGGTGCATTTTAGTGCTGACTAATTTAAGTGTCTCTGACTGACCTTTATCTTGAATTTGTAGGTGATTTTGATTAATTTTAGTGGTATTTTTGCCACTAGCCCCTGTTAATTTCCAACCTTGCTGTCCACTCACTGATTCCAAGACCTTCCTTGATTGAAAACTCTGGTATTAACATGTAACTTTTGCTCACAGTTGGAATATATAAGAAAATAAGAGAAAGGCATCCAATAATATAAACCTCTTCTTCAATTATTTAGGTGTTGCTGTTGTATGTGTTGCTACAAAAGGTGCTGTATAATCTTCACCCACCTCACGCTCATGAAAGGAATGAATAATCTCTGAAGAGGGTAATACTTCATGCCCTCACACACACACACTGTTACTGTGAGACAGAGAATTAGGCCAGTGTGCTGTCAGCAGTTTGGAGGCCCATAGAGTCTCTCTGGTTCCCTGAGTCAGCAGCGTAAGCCAGGCCAGGAGTGCAGCCGCTCAGTCATAGCCTTAAAACTCTGAGCTGACCACTATGCAGAAAGCATTTGCAAAAACATTTATTAGACATTTATTTTGTGTTGTCTTAGGTGTCTTTACACTACAGAGTTCAGGAAGTGTTCAATAGAAGTTGATCTGTTTTGAAAAAAATTGTAGCAGTATGTAACACCTACATGCAAAGGAAATATCAGCAAAAGAATAGTGTTTAATATATGAAATGTCCTATATAAAATTATATGCATGTAAAATACATTTTCTGGTATGATTTAATTTCATAAAATATAGAAGTGCATTAATTAAACCTAAATGAAGTTACCCTACTGCTCACTGAGGCTGTATGTTGGAGATGTTGACTGCTGTGTTACTGTGTGAATGTTGAGAGTAATTAAAGCTCAAGCTGTCAGTATAATGTTACATTTAGTCCGTGTTTCCACAGAACAGTCATGTTTTTTTTCTGTGGATCAAAGCGGTCCATGATTTTTTAAATGTCAAAATCATTTAGATCCTGTGTCTGTTGCATTATGCCTTTGTTCTCTGACCATTTCAGTCATTAGAGCTGATTTGTCTTGTCAGATAATTAGCTTGCCGCTAATGAAGCTGAATCGTGGGACTTAATGATATTTAATGAGAAAATAGGGGTGTGCATTATGAATAAAAATAGTGAATGATATTTGAAGCTAACCACAGATCATTTGAGTGCCGCCTTATCACTACCTTCAAAAGTCAAGTCAAAGTCTGCTTTATTGTCAATTCTGCCACATGTACAGCACATACATACAGAGAATTGAAATTGCGTTACTCTCAGACCCTTGGTGCATACAGTTAACACTTAACACTAACAGTAGACATAATACAGATAAATACAGTTTAAATATATATAAAATACAACCTATAAAATATACAAAGAAGGACATTGAAAATGAAGAAAGAAATAGCTATGTTGATCGTGTATATTTTGTATTAATTTTTACAAAGTTTTTTTTTGGTCATTTAAATAATTCAAGCAAAACATTAATTTTTTATTGTATCTAATTGTATACATTTATATTTTAATTTATTTTATAAATTTTTTTCATTTTAATATTTTAAAAATAATAACGAGCACAGAAACTCAATTTTAAATGCTTTTGTCTATATTTCATAGTAGTAGTCACATTTTGACTTTTGTTTGGGCTTTTAAAGAGACAAAGCATCAAACAGCAGTTTATATCAGAAGCTGTTATTAACATTCACAGATGACTCTTTAGATATATTATTATAAGAGACGCCCATTTGTCTTCCACCTCTACCACCATCCTTTTCTTCACTCTTGCTTTTTTTTCTTCTGGAGCTTCATCCATTTCTCTGCTCAGTCAGATGGAAACCCTCTATAGGAGCGCCCTTCCTGCTCACCTGTCCGCATGGCTGAAGTAGCTGTAAGCAACTGAGTGTCACTGAACGGGCAACTGATTGAGGCACTGCACTTTTTGTCCTCTCCTGAGTTAGCCACACGCCCACGGCCAGCGCTGACAGCAGAAGGTGACACAGAGTGAAGCAAACCGGGCCGAGTACAAGGCCGTGCAGCACTCCTGATGAGTGCTCAAATTACAGGCGATATTGAAACTTCAACACTGTTGCTTAGTTAAGGTCAAGTTGATATTCTGGTTGTCCCATTCTCAAATAGACCACCTACAGTCCATTCACTGAACAACTGATGCATAATGGACACAAAACTGGACATCTGGCGATATATTGGTCAACCAGTATCCAATAGCTTAAACATATCTTTCCTTGTGTAATATACTTTAGTGTTGTTACAAAATATTTTTTATTTAAATAAATGCTGTTTTTTAAAATCATTAAGAATCATGAAAAAAAGTATGACAGGTTCAATGTTTTAAACTATTTTATCTTTAAAAAAATCATACTGATCCCAGATATTTGAATGGCATTGTATTTCAGCTAGACCTACCCCTAAAATGCACATTAAAATGAAAAACTGCAGTTGGTCACTTTACATGTCAGTCAGACTGTCTCTTCCTGCATAAGTAGGTGGTTTTTGGTTAGAATAATGCTCTGCTGTTGTACTGCAGAGATTTGATTGCACACAAAAAGCAGTATGGTTAGTGGCAGATAACATTAATGCATGGTGTGATTCATTTGCAGGAATCAGAATGGTTTCATGGTTGGGGTTTTGAAAGATGGTTCGAGGGAGGTACAAATCTAGGCCACTGCACAATGGGCTGAGGATTTGGCCGGTCTGCCTCACTGTCTCACTCCACTCCCCGCAGAGTCTCATCTGACTGCTGTAATTTCATTAAACTGTGAGCCCTCACCATACATTGGGAAGTGTAACGCTTGCTAATTGGGTACAAGCATTAGCCAAAGCTTGTCTGGTCTGCTGATTTGAAAGGGAAGAGACAGTGATCGCCCCCTAGTGCTGAAAACCCCTGGGGTCAAGGGGGCAGTGAGATCAAGTGGCATCAAAGCACTGAGTGTGCTTTAATTGGGACAAGAAGATTTACTGAAGCCAGCTTCTAACAAGATGAGTCGGATGATGGGAGAGATTGCTAACAGCTTTAAGGCATGCCTGCAGGCCAATTACAAATGAGCACATTTCGTCAGATATTTTTGACACATTAGGACAAAATGCTGCTCAAAAGAGGAAATGGATGCCAAAGTAAAACCAGGAAAACTAAATAGTTTCATTTCTTGAAACTATTTTTTAGAAAATGTGCTAACCTTCCATGACTGTGGTGGGACATTTCACAGATCACTTGGTTTCTATTTCTGTGCTGTGAAACCAGGTAAGCCTGCCCTTAGTACACTCTCATTGGTCTACAACCCTGTTTCTCATAACTGTAATATAACTGTAGTATTTTGATTGGCTGTCAGGATGAGCAACAATTTCATGTTCAGCATCAAACAAATTAATGTCGGAAATGTCATGTAGTGTCTGCGTTATAGTTTTAAATTTCAATTTTTTTGTTTTCTTGCTTTTCTGTAACCACATACAGAAAACTTTTAGCTTGTTTTGTTGTATCACAGGTGGCACCTGCCAGTGCTGCATCCTTCTCTGAGATTTTCTGCACCATTTAGACTGTTATTCTTTTTGTCAGTAATAGAGAAAGTGGTAACATTTAAAAATAAGGTTGTAATGCATTCTTAGCTTATTGATATTGGCTTACAATACTCCGGATCATGGATTTATCACTTTTTTTTTTTTGCATTTAATCTATCAGCATTATTATTACCATTGTTATTTTCTTAGTTATTATTATTATTTTAGTTTATGCTTGCATGTATGAGATGTATGACACAATCATTTGTTACTGCATTACACCAGTAATAATTTGTCGTTGTATCCTTTTTTTAATTATTTACTTTTTTTTTTTTTTTGCCAGTAAGCAAAAAATAAAAATTACAGGATAATATTAATATTATATATATATATATATATATATATATATCTATATATATATATATGATTTTATATATCTCTATATATATATCTATATATATATAGATTATATCATTAGCTCATATAGTCCATCATAGTTACTGGTTCAATTTGTTTTGTTTATAATTTTAATTTAAAGGTATAAATCAACATTTTGTAATATTTGGTCAATATATTATAAACAAGAATAAGTGTCAATCATAAATAATTAACGTAAATTAATAAATGCTGTAAAATGTTTAATTTTAGTTTATGGTGCCTGATGCATTAACTGATGTTTACATTTTTTTTATAAAGTGTTAGAGAGGCTTGGGTGGATGAGTGAGTGGAGTTTACACGTGGTACACACAATACACATGCAGTAGAGTCAAATAGTGGTTAGTGATTTTGAAAAACATTGTAACCTGAGTTTGAATATAGCAGTATGCTGGTTGTATTAAGCCAACACAATAAAGCCTCTTATCTTTACCTTTCACATGCATCATGAGGATATTCACTGCTCTTAGTGTTATGACTGTTCGCTTCATTCTGTTTCCAGAGGCAAAATTAAAGACACAGGCCTGTTAAATTCCTGTTATAAGGTAGCAGCATTTCACGGAGGATGAGTTCTGCTTTGTGATGTCTGCCATTTGTTTGTCCGCTAAACGTCAGGGGAACACTCAGAAATGAAAAAGCTTTTCAGTTCAGTGTGGGATCTTGAATAAATAAACAGTTTTCATAAAGACAGAGAAACAGTATTGCATTAACATTAAATAGGTTCAACAGCAGTTCACTTGCTGAAAGCTTCAAGTTTTTTTCTTTTTATGGTGTCTTGAGGCTTCTGTCTTCTCGCTATATCGTCTTTTTTTCTCTGTTAAATCCTCTTCTGTTGACTGAATGATGAAATGAGGATGCAACCTTATTATACCTCCCACTCCTCAAATAAAGCTTTGCCTATTTTTACCTTTCACAGGGTTTTAAAGGGAAGATTGCACTAAGTAATCTCAAACTAGATATAAGAATATATGATTGTGTGCTTGTCCATGCAAAACTCACTGCCACAATTCTAAGGTGTTCTGGGTTGTTCTAGGCTAGCACATCTACAATAAGTGTTTTATTCTTGGTCACAGTGACACTGTTTGCTGCCACTCAGAGCTGCTGAATACAGGGGCATGGGAGAAGGAATTATATTTTCCCAAAATCATAAGCATGCCATAATAATGGCAAGCAAATACATCTTTCTACAACTAATTCACTGCATAACTACCGTGATATTATACGTAACTGGAGAAATTAACTAGCTAGTTGCGACTGTTTCCCAAAACTGTAGAAACATGGTTATGCCTCCATTGTTTGAATCAGGTTGATTCAACAATCTAGGATTGTCAGTAACAACGTAACGCATATAATAACTGTTGCCATTTAAATCAATTCAAGATTGAAATTAATGTCAGATTATTATTGTTTTTTCTTTCTTTCTTTTCTTTTTTAAATGTGTGTAAATGACTTAGTCCCGTTCAGTCATGAATTTTCCACAATGTATTTTTTTTCAGAAATGTTGTAATGAACTAGGTATCTGAGGAAGACTACTTGACTGTTTTTGATCCCTATTGTTTTGCTTTACTTGATGTCTGTTTCTTTGTGAGTTCCCACTTATGTTATACTCTGGGTTCTCATATGCACTATGCAAAAATAGCTTTATATGAAATGTATATTTTTAAATAGAATGGAAGATAAAGAATTTATAGCGTGATCTATGTTGGTCCACATAGTAATAAAAGGAAAATACGCTTCTATCACCAATTTTCTCACAAATTTGTGATGTTTGCGAATGTTCATTGGAACTATGGTCTTGGGACATGTCAGAACTTGTTGGTTACTGATGCTTTTGGGAGACAAACTATAGAGCAGTTACGGGATCGACATCTGGATCACTTGCTGAACTGCAATTTTCATTTATTCAGTTGATTTCCACTGCAAAATCAAAATCTACTTAGATTTTGTAAATTTAAGTTACATTTATTTTTATCAGTTACTATATTTAGACATATTTTATATAAATAAATGCACTACTATAATTTGACATGACAGGTGGATATTTTCTATGTACAAGACATTAGGGCTCGGTTTTGACACAAATTTCACGATTCGATTCTCATTCACAAGCTTGCGATTCGGTTTGATTACCAGTTCGATTCGATTTGATTCAATATTGATTATTTTGGATATATATCAGGTACAGTGCATGCCAAATTTTCTCAAGCGAAAAAAAATTTCTCAACTAATGCTGTAAAATATAGGCTACATGAGTCAGTTGGTACTACATTACAATAATACTGAAGGTTAAAATTGACTGATTTGTTAAAATTACACCTAATGAAGTTTTTAAAATAATAAAGTTATAATTACATAATAATATTTCTACTTTAATTTGTTTCTTTTAAATATAAACATAATGGTCATAAAAACTTGATGGATTTATTCAAACATAAATTAAACATTGAAGAACAGTCAAATTTATAATGAATATGTTATATGGTGCATATATTTAGCAAAATGCCCCGCTCTACAGTTTATTTTTCAACCTGAATAATGAGGTAAATGTGACGTTACATGACATTGTTTACAAGCCGTTATATTGACGTCTTTGCACGGCTGAAACACTGATTGAGCAATTACATGAGACAGGATACGGATTGTAAAGTTGTACTCTTTCTTTTAACTTGCCTTCGGATGTTTAGTCATGTTTATTTTGTGCTGAAACTGGTATTAATGTGGAGGAGATGATCAGTTCACGTGCACCTCGCGCTGTCTGTTGAACTGAGGTGCTACAGCGATCTGTCACTCCACTTTAAACAACGCCAAAACAGCATTTATTGATTGAATACTGCAATACAATGGACAGAATTTGAAATCTGAGACTTTTTTTCATATTAAAAGTACCAAAGCACAATGCTTATTGCAATATATTGGATGGGAAGTGCCCTTCAATGTTCCGTCCATTAACTTAAAACAGGCTAGACTAATCGATTCTTGGGATTTAAGAATCGATATCGTTCCGTAAAAATGAGAATCGATTAATATCGAGATATCGATAATTTTTACCCAGCCCTACAAGACATACCCTTATTGCCTTTGGAAACTCGCATCTTGGGATCACTGCAGTTCCATGTACTTGTGTGAAGTTTAAGGTCAAAGTTATATTTTTAAAAGCTCTGAGTCAGTGCCAAAAATATGCTACGTTTTGCCCTCGTGCCGCAAGGAATCAAAGGTTGTATGCTTAAGGGTCCGCAGGCACCTTTTTGTTTTTTTTTCTCCAGCTAAGCCAAGCTGTCATGATGTCAGAACTGGTCTCCAGTCAGTTTAACACCACTCAACTGACTCTGACCTTCACAGACTCTCTCATCCCTCAGATAACTGCCTTGTTTCTCTCTTTATGTCATCTGCCGTGGATGTAAAGTGTCCTGTGCGGGCAGTGGCTGTCATTACGGGTGTCATCTGCAATGTTTATCATCTGTACTTGGGGAATAGTTGTAAAGGCATTGGGCTGTAATGAAAGTGAGGGATTGGCGAGTGCTCGTTTCTTGTTTAATGAGCATTTTAAAGAATTTTGTCATGGTTTTCAATCACATCTTGATTATTAGTGAGTCCCAAGATGAAATGATGCCATCAAGCTCTGCTGCAGTTACAGTTGCGTATAGGACCATGAAAACGCAAGTTAAAGCTCACCTTGGACAAGAGAAAGGGAGATTGAAGATTATAGGTCAAAACTTAAGAGGACAAGGACTTTTGTCTGAGCCAAACCATGGTTTCAGGTCATTACACTAATTGAATGTGATGGAAATTTAACTGCCATGCGGAGCCAATAATAACTTTCAAATTTAGTGGAGGTCTTTTCAGCATGCGAAAAGAAAAAGGATCTTGGTACCAGAAATATGTATTTATAATATTTATAAAGTTATTATTGTTTACTATTCGACGATTAAATGTGTTGTGGGTGGGAGCTATGTTGATTTATTTTCAATACTTATTATTGGCTTACATGCTATACAAATTTGTGTGCAGTTGTGTTGTGCTAATTTCATTGCATTGCGGCTTGTTTACTCATATCATTGTATGAAATTTGCAACAATTATTTTTTCTTACAAAATCTTTCACTTTCAGATGAAAAAAAGTGATCAGTTTTTCATGCTGCAGTGGTTCGTCAATATTCATGTTTATGTTATGAGATAGGGCTAAAATATATTTGACAAGTTTTCTATTATTTTATTTTATTTTTAAATATATATTTTTACACTAATATTACTTAATAATAGATAATTTTACAAACAGTTTTGAGGGTTTTACTTTATAGATCTCTTCTGGGTTAAAATGGACCTGAATATGTTATGAGGGTTATGTTGATGAATTAATTGTTTTCTTCATTTTATTTTTAAAGGTGCTGTATGTAATTTTTTCAACTGTACTAAAGCATAGAAATACCATATGTTTGATATTTAAGAAACACGCTAAGTTCACATACTTGTTTCTGTTGTGTTGTGCTAATTTCATTGCGTTGCGGCTTGTTTCCATCGTGTTGTGCAAAATTTTGTTGTGTGCGGGTTGTTTGCGTTGTGTTGTGAAAGATTTTGTTGTGTTGTGCACTACTGGGCCACCATAGCTTATTGTAGGCTATTTGTGTCCTTCATTTGATGCCTTGAAGTGTACCAGAGACTGATATTGTACCAAAGTCAAAATGTTGGTATCAAAAACCCACCCTGCATCCATATTGTGTTTTTGCACTCAGTATTTTACAGTTCTGTATGTGCATTGTCCTCATAATCACTGTCTTTTTACTTAAAAATTTTCGAGAGCTAAAAAATAAGATGTCTTTCTCATTATGACAAAACAATCACAGCAGACAGCTGTTTTAAATTAGAGATCAGACATTCAGGGTTTTTTTTCCAGGCCAGCTGTAAAATGCTGACTACTTAAATAAAAACCCACTAATTGGAATGCTTGTCTATATTTTTCAGCATCCACTAAAAAGCTGTTGGAGGTAGGGGAACACAAAGAAAGCATGAGAGAGAAAGGAGGACTGTGTGTTAGAGCTGAGACGATGAAGTGTTGTACAATAAATTTGGAGCTTTAATCAGGAGAGGGTGAGACGCCTGTCAATGATATTGGCCCGTGAGACAGGCGAGTGTTTACGGAGCCAGGTGCGCTGAGATAATGTACTGCCTCCCGGCTCCTGTCCTCCATGCTCCTCCTCTATGACAGATGGGTGATAAATGTGCTTGTATCTAATTAAATCAGCAGAGGTTATTGAGATCAATCCATCTCACCTTCCTCTCCCCATCTGCCCCCACCCTAGCGCCCTATCAGCCATTAATCTCAGCTTTGTTTTATGTTCCGATAATGTTGACGCTCCTGTCGGCCTTGAATTACATCAGCTTGATTACCACTGAGATTCTACCAGCTGCCACCCTGTTGTTTGGTTGGTTAAAAGGTTAAAAATGAGCCTGTGAAGGTTTGACCTGCGACATATGTTTCCTGTAAAACTTCTGTTCTGTTTGACTCTGATGACTGAATGCTCTGCTTCTCCAGGTTTTGAGGTAGTTAGATTGCTGTGACACCTTTCGGTGGAGGTATACATCGGTGGGCGGCGCCACTGCAGGGTTTCCAGATTCCTGTTTGTAGTTGCATCATGTGTTACTAAACTCAAGCCAAATCAATAGATGTCTCTGGTACAGTTTCTGTAGCAAACTTCAAGAACCCGTCCCTGCATGTTTATGAGGTTTCCTCTAAATTGATTCCAATCGATCAGGAATACGCCTTCAAAATTAATTTTATACCTCCTACTTTTTGTGCCATAGGCGTCAGAATACAAACTACAGTCTGAGTCATTCTTTCATTTCCAGGGTCTGCTTGCAAAATTAAGTTTTGGGTCATATAAGTATCTGAAACAGGGTGTCCGCGGGTCCTTAAAAAGTCTTAAAATGTCTTAAATTCGGATTCGGTGGGTCTTAAATATTTTTGGTCACATTACCGCTAAAATATCTTTAGTCTGACGGACCTAATGACTGTTTACAATCATTGGACAGACCGAAGATTTTTTTCTCCCCCGCGGTAAATTACTGCGTCGTCAGAGGGAATTGCAGTAAGTTAGCAGAATACCGAATACAAGATCGCGCTGAAGCTCACTCTGTCTCTTTGTGAGAGACTTCAGAACAAAATGAGCGTAACAGCACACATAAAGAAACACGTAAAAATTCTAAATGTTTAGTTTATTCATAACATTATATAGTTAAATAACACCATGACAAGTGAGCTATTTTACTCAATATTCTCACGACGCAAAAAAACCCCCAAAAAACATTCAAAACACCTACAGAAACGCATTACATGAAGTCTAGTGCGCGTGCACATTGCAGTGCGCTATGCCTGATCACTGCATGATCAGTCTTGAAATACATTAGAATCGAGAACAAATTCAAGAATGTGGGGGCAGAAAATGGGTCTATTTATACGCGAGTTCACACGGGAAGGTGCCTTGTTTCCAAAAAATTTACCATATACAATGGATATGATTTTACACAGTTCAAATAAACAAAGGTGGATTAAGGAGAATTAGTTTTAGGACACCATATTGCATGTTTTGCTCTATTTCGACAAAAAAAAATTATTCCAAACAAGCCACAGAACTGTTGTGTGTCTTGAGCAACCGACGTGTTTCGTTCCCGACTGAATCAACCGTTTAAATGATTCGGTTAAATCGCAATGACTCACTTAACAGTGACATGCTGCCACCTACTGACGGTTTTAATTTCACATTTAAAGTATCTTTCCATTTTTTAAATCATTTCAAATATCAGTATGGACAATGTTTATGTTTAAAATATCAAAACATTTTTATGCATTTGTAACTGCAGGTTAAATGAATTCATGTCCTGCATTAAACAGTGTGTAAATACTTCTGAATGCCACTTCAGGTGCAGTTTATGTCTGGATTGCAAAGATGAATTTTTTTGATACTGATTTCATTTGCTTGGTAACAGCCAAATGTCTTTTATTCTAATTGACTGATTAAATGTGAATTTGACTCAAAAGATAATGCACATTTTTAGAAAAATGGCTTTATAAAGGTAAAAGGCCCATAAAAGGTAAATTATTTTTAAAACTTATCTGACAACCCACACAGAATATGAAAGAAGATCAAAAAACTTTAGGGAGTCAGCGTACCGAAAGTCCTAAGATACCAGGCATGATAACACAATCAAACAGTGGAATGATGACTCAAAATACAGTTGAGAAGTTTGTTGAAAAGTATGCATTTTCCCCTCATCATTTCTTATTTGTATACTCATAAATGCATTTAATACATTAATCTCATAACATTATTTATTTATTGCAGTTGTAATTATTGTTGTTTGCAGTGTAAATTATTTAATCTGACTGGTAGCAGCCCTATAGTGTATATTGAATTTATTGATAAATTGTAATAATTTGACATGTAAGATGATGCATACATCTAAAAAGGTTAAAAAATAGGCCTTTGTAAAGGTAAATATGCAGAATTAAGCATGAAAAAGCTGATAGAACATTGATGAAAATATTGCTTCAGAATAAATTGTTTACCAAAAATCTCAGTGATGCAGTTATTTTGGTGGGGATATTTTTTATGGAATATTGTCTGCTGACATGAAAAGATCACTGTATATCGTAGTAATAAATACAATTTATTACAGCATTGACATTTTGTTTTCTTTTTAATTTATACACATTAAATATTACATATATGTAATAAAATGTGTATTTCCATTACAGGTTTAGGTCTTAAATTTCATATAAGGTGGTATTAAAAAGGTCTTAAAAAGTCTTAAATTTAACTTGTTCAAGTCTGCAGAAACCCTGTGAAAAGTATGGAGTTTTCAAGGAATATAGGTTTGAACTAGGGTTGGGCGATGTCTACAAAATTGGCATCAGATGATGTCTACAGTGAAACATCGCGATGGACGATGACATCGGCAGGGGCGAGCGGGGGGAGGGTTGTGGGGGAAGAGTTAGGGGGTGTGCCCGAAGCGTGAATCCTTATAAGGGAAAAACACGATTCCTAACACCGTGTCTACAACAGATGCGAAAGGCGCGGCGCGACAAAATACTATAGAACCACTGATCTAATAGAGATTTATTATATATAGATCAGTCTATAGAACTCATAATCAGTGATGCTAGGTCACTACAGGAAAAATATTGAAATAGGTATTTTCCTCCCATATGTATTTATGATAGATGTAGGGTTACGCCTGACACGCGCATTTTCGTTTGCGGGGGGGGTCACGATGCCGGCTCAACATCGTGATATCCATCAGCCATCGGCGATGTATCGGCCCCAACCCCTGTTTGAAACTTTTTACAAAGCAAAAAGTCCTGATATACGCAGTTTTGGGGGTCCTTGCTGTTCGCCTGGCTTGCTTATTTTGGGGACGCTGGACTGATTGCTACAGACACTATGGAAAAGTGATGGCATTACTGACTCACCAAATTAAACTGAATTAACGGAAAAATGAAGGTTATTGTCCTCTTGCATTATTGACAAACTATTTTTCTGTTTGACTCTGTAAAGCTGCTTTTACACAATCGGTATTGAATAAAGCGCTAAACAAATAAAGGTGACTTGACTTTTACTATACTGTAATACATGGTTCATTTTATTTGTATTTTATCTCTGCCCGCATTTGTAAGACGTAATGTGAACAGCAGTAATATTGTGTAAATGTTGTTTGAAGACATTTGGTTTAGCTGGTTTCATTTTTGTTCGCACATTAAACAGTTTAAACTGAAAATGTTGGGTTGTCAACTGGAGCTTTAAAGGGCTTCACCCAAACATGAAGAATATGAAATAATTTGCTTTATTTTACTGACCCTCAGGCCAACTAGAGATGTAGGTGACTTTTTCTTCATTCCTGTTGGTTAGTACTGCCATGAACAATGTTAAATGGAGATTGTTATTAACTATAAAAGGATTAGTGTTTTGTATGTGTTTTTAGTGATGGATAACCCCGTTTAATAATTTTGTTAAAATATAAAATATAATGAAATGTAAACAACTAGTTCCCAGCAATTTCTTAGATGCCCAAAATATTAAATCTTTAGTTGAGGTACCATATTAAAACACATGGAGGAAATGGCTACCTACCTAAATTTTAATTGGCATAACTTGCGGATAGTTCGCTAATGTTTGGCAATTAAAACATTGATAGCTGAATGGACTATACAACCTAGTTCAGTAAAGGGGGGGAGCCAACTAAAAAAAAAAAAACATTCAGATAACACGTTGAATCAGAAACTTGGACAATAGGTAAATTTTGGGTAACTCGTTACTAAATAAGTTGTTGAAACGCCATGACATTTTTTACAGGCATATACTGATAATTTTTAAAAAGCACAGGATTTACATAATTTTCAATGCCAGTTTGTTTTTTGTGTTTAATTAATTTGCGTCAAGAATAATTTGCGCATAGGCAAACTTTATTGTTATTTTTTGGTTACATTCAACTATTTTTTTAACTAATTAAATCATTTATTTTTCAGTATTGATGAGAATTTATATAAATATATCATTGTATGAAATTTATAACAATAATTATTTTTACTTGCAAAAACTTTCACTTTCAGATGAAAAAAGTGATAAATTTTTCATGCTGCAGTGGTTCGTCAAAAGTAGGTGATACGCAAAATTCAGTTCTATTATTTTATTTTCGTTTTTACATATTTTTTTACACTAATATTACTTAATAGATCATTTTACAAAAAATAATTTTCGACACCTAATAGTACTCCATACATACGCGGGTGCAAAAGGACCCAAACACGAAACGTGTAACATCGTTTCAAATGGTTATATCTCTTAAAAAAAATTGTTAAGAAATCTTAAATTGTTTTGAGGGTCTTAAAAAGGTTTTTAGGTTTAAATGGTTAAAGTTTTTTTTATGTTTTAAGTTTTACTTTATGGATCTCTTCCGGGTTAAAATGGACCTGAATACGTTATTTGATAACGACTCCTGGGCATCAAAATAAATTATCTTTTGAGAATATATTTTTGTTTTTGACCATTTATTGCCACACAATGAAAATGAGAGAATAAAAAAGGCAGGGAGTTTGATAGGAAGGGAACAACTTTTTATTAAAGAGGTGTTACAATTCCCTTGCCCTAGACAATAAAAAAAACCATAACAGTTATATTAATGAATTAATTGTTTTCTTCATTTTATTTTTAAAGGTGCTGTATGTAATTTTTTGACTGTATTAAAGCATTAAAAATACCATATGTTTGCAATCTTTAGGAACCCGCTACGTTTCACATACTGTAATTGTCCCCCACCCCCCCCCCCCCCCCCCCCCCCCCCACCCAAAAAAAAGTTCCAGCCAGTTGTTTACTTTGAAATGTGCTTCCGTTGCAGATGGCTGTTTTTGTTTTGGTCTGTGTGACTCTGCCCACTGACAGTTTACCCAATAGTATTTTGACACCCTGGGTTGCCACTTACTGTAGTAGAAAACACGGCGTATTGCAGCCATGGTAGCCAGCAAACGAACTTAGAGATTGCAGATTCTACCCCACCTAAAAAAATAAAAACCCTGCATTCATCTAAAAAGCTCTATGACCACAGGCATATTAAAACGCAGATAAATCAACTTATAGTGTAAGGCTCGTCGACTTCTATTGTCAGTTGTGCTCGTTCCAATCCCATGTAAACTTCATTATCTGAGGAGGAGAGCGCAGTAGAAACAACTCTCTCCAGTATTTTAAGTTGTATGTAGTACCCATTTCGACCACTAGCTGTCATATTACATACTGTACCTTGAAGTCACCTCCATAGTAATCCTGTATGTTAAGTGATCTGAAAAGAGGATT
The DNA here is from genome assembly GCA_018155175.1 of Sinocyclocheilus anophthalmus. NCBI lineage: Eukaryota > Metazoa > Chordata > Actinopteri > Cypriniformes > Cyprinidae > Sinocyclocheilus > Sinocyclocheilus anophthalmus. The sequence continues at coordinate 306,646 of JADLZN010009007.1, forward strand.
TAGTACCGTAAAATAATACAACGTTTGTTTTACAGTTCAAGCAGGAAAACATTGTATTTTGTCACGTTTGAGATGAGCTTCAAACCGACAGAGAGACTATCCTCACATGTGCAGACGTGCTTATACACATTTAAAGACTGCTGTCATCGCTCAGAGATGAGAGATCTGCTCTGCTGATCACATACCTCTTATTCTAAGCACACATGAGTGCTCTTCCTGCTGCTTGTGGTACTGAGATGAACTTCAGCACTGCGGTTCGGAACTACCTCATGAGAATAACAACAAAGGCATGAATTCCAGCAGCTAAACTCCTGATAGTTGCACCTTTTCAACTGCACCTTTTAACTACATACAAGCATATGACTCCTCTGGAGCTTTTTCTCTTCAGAGGAAAGGCACTGGATTAGGATAATGAATAAAGGTACGCAATAGAGCATAGCTGGCGGGAAGATAGAAAAGAACTTCAGCCACTATTAGAGTGAAATGGCATACAGGTATTGGAGAAAGGGTAGATTTCAAAATATTAAGTTGACAGATCTCTCTTCCTGTCCTTTACAGAGCATGACCGCTCTGACCACTTTCTTAACTTGTAACATCTCTTCATTCTTTGAAGATTAGATGCTGTAGTGATGCATCTGCTGTATCTGAAATGTGTACATACAAAAAAAATACCCACACAACATTGATTCTGTGACTGGCGGTTCATTCAAGATAAGCACCACCTGCTGGAGATCATGAACTTGTAAATAAAGTAACCATAAAGCCTCCTTTAGTCCCATCAATGCTCGTCTGTTTATTTAAACACTGAAAAAGAAAATTGTCTTAACTTACACACCCTTTCAAGTCTTTTCTTTGACTACAATAATATAAATTTTGAAGATGCTTCTACATAATATTTTATTCTGAATTTTGTGTGGAAAAACACATTAAAATGTAAGTTGTTTATTTACTGTTAGGCTTGCCATATCTATATATCATATCTGCATATTCAAACTCGGCAGAGAAAATATGAACTCATAAGAAAAAGAGCAGCCTGAACATTTTTCTAAATGTGTAATTTTGTGTTCTATGGAAAAACAAATTCCTATAGGTTTGTAACAACCTGAGAGTAAGTGATCATTTTATGTTTCTTTAGAAATATATTTCCAAATATGTAATATAAAATACATTTATAGTGATATTTGTATTATTATACCGTTATTACAAGAGCATAACGGCTTATATAAGGAACAGTTTGTCCAAAAGTTCTGTCGTCATATAGTCACAGTCATGTTGATCTAAAATTCATGACATGTTGTATTCAAAACACCTAAAGAAAAAAAGAATTGCATAGGAATGGAACAGCATGCCATGAAGGCAAGTAAATGATAATGAGAATATTATTTTTTTGTGTGACCTTTCATTTTAAGTGTTGCACAAAAGCACATTATGATTGTTTATGTATCTTGAAGCTTGCAGGGTTGGGTTCTTGTCTAAATCGTTAACCACTAGGCTGCACTTCCTCCTAAAATTCTGCACACATTGCATACTATGCTAAGGAAATGTAAGCTACACTAGCTGTGGTTTACATTAATAATTTACACTAATCACATGATCAGTAGAACATGATTTCATACAACATTCCAGTTTGTTTCTGTCTTCCCATCAGATGATGTACTGATATAGAGATGTGGGCAGCAGTTGATCAATTCTGACAGTCAATCAGTTCTGTGTAGCATCTAATTTGTGGATGAAACACCTCCAGGGAACCATGCTGAGCCTTCCCATGAGGGAAAACCCCTCCCAGAACCCCTGCCAATTTGGCTACTTGGCTGCCCTCTACTGTACAGAACAGAAAGCAGAGAGAATAAGAGATGCTCGTAGACTTTAATGAGCTCCCATCAGACCTTGCTTTCCGTACAGAGGCAAAAACACCTCAAACAGCTTCACTTGTAATTATGCATCCTCCTCTTAACATCATCAAAGGCTTAATCACCTGGAAAGGCGTTCGTGTGTCAGGAAAGAGCAGGTTGTTTTACTAATTAAGATGAGCAATGCAGTCGTGCCTGCTAGCCTCTCCTTTTTTTCTGTTGTTGGAAGAAGAGTTGAGCATTTCCCCTCCATCAGATAGATGAAAACTAAGATGCATGAGTGTGAGAATGCATTCCTGTTGTGATTATGTAAAGAAGCTGGGGGGGAGTTTGAAGTCTGTGGGGCTGTAATGGACGCTATGTGCAATGACACAACTGAGCCATCCCCATCCCTCTCCATTATGTGCAGTTTCAGCCTTCTGTTAGTGCCTGCAGAGGACAAACACCACAGCTCGGGTTTCAGGCTTCATCACTTCTTGCCTATTACACTCCCAACCTTTATCTATGATGCCTTTCCCACTGCTGTATGACTGAACTCCTTTCTCTATGAAACGGCTGAACGTTTCTATTATAATCGTATTAAATATACTTTTATTCGTATTATAAACTGTTGTTTTATGCAGTAGACAGTATTGTCATTGGACAACCTGCCAGTATTACAAAATATAATCATTATTGTCCTTTGGGGGGGTAACACTTTATTTATGTCTGTATCATAACACGTACTCCCTACAGTAATAATGGAGATTATGCATAATGTGCAAATTCCCTTGTATTTGTAAAGGGATAGTTCACCAAAAAAATGGAAATTCTGTGATTAATTATAACCTCATGCCGTTTTTTTTGTTTCCAAAACCCATAAACATTTGTTATCTTACCCCCCCCCCGAACACAAATTAAGATATTTTTGATGAAATCCAAGAGCTTTCTGACCCTGCATAGACAGCAATGCAACTGACACGTACAAGGCCCAGAAATGCAGTAAGGACATCATTAAAATAGCCCATGTGACATCAGTGGCTCAACCTTAATTTTATGAAGCTACGAGAATACTTTTTGTGCGCAAAGAAAACAAAAATAAAGACTTCATAAAACTCATAAAATTTAATTCATAACCACATGACTATTTTAATTATGTCCTTACTATGTTTCTGGGCCTTGAACATGGTAATACCCTTTCTGTCTATGCCGGGTCAGAAAGCTCTGCTGTGACGAGGACAAATTAAAATAAAGTGTCTCTTTAGTTTTCATTGAAAATATAATTTTATGTAAAATTATACATTTCTTTTAATGTCATTGTGGATAAAAAAATAATGCATTCTTTGCTGAATAAAAGTTTTAAAGGTGCAGTAGGAGATCTTGGAAAATGCTAACTTTAGCCTGATAGCACTGAAAGCGAACGACAAACCCTTCCTGCAAATCGCTGTCCAAAGCCACGCATCCTAGTGCAGGAAACGGGAACAGATCAGCACGCCATCACTAACATTACTAAAATATCATGTGTATTTCGAATGAGAAAACTTTATAGTACAGTTAGTAAAAGTACTACACTACCAGGAAGGAAGATCAGGTTGTTGATGTTTGCCTGCCATTCAATCTGTCTGCATGGTAGCGTACATGAACGCGCTAATGACGTATCCTGTCTGAGCGAACTGGGTGCGCAGAGGTATGCAAACACACATGTTGACAGGCAGGTAGGAAAGTCAATCAAAACGCTCGGAACATTTCTTGGTCGCCTTTCACAGAATATATAAATACAGATAAATGCATTTAGACCACTTAACTTAATGATTGCTATTGGGATGTGAAGAGACTTTCAACCAGCATAACGAAAACATTTTCTGAAGACAATCACCTATTGCACCTTTAATTTATTTCAGTAAACATCTTAATGACCTCAGACTTTTGAACGGTATTGTAGCCTAAATAACTAAATAATGGGCAGAGCTGTGGTATAACCCTCAGAAATAAAAACCAAGCAAGCAACCGACAAAATGTAGTTATTGCTGGTGAAGAAATGTGTTAGGGGAGCATTCTAGTTTTGATGCTTTGTGTCAATCACAGTGTAGACAGCTATGTTGATTTGGGATAGTGTTCTAGTTAGATGGGATGTCAGACTGAGTAGATGAGATGTCAGGCTGAGTGTGGTTAGGGTCCTCTGCGGTGGAGGACATTTTAAAGCAGTACAGCTGATGCATGGAAGCTTGTTAAGAGTTGATCGATATTTTAAGTGGCTTATTTTATGCACTGGTAGGCGTGCACTGTTGAAGACTGATGAGTCTATTAGCAAGCTGAGTTTTGTGTAATTACTGTGTGGAAAATGAGCATATGATACAGCATGATGACTGGGGAGAGATTTCATTATTTTTTAGCTTGGCTTTTGTTTTCAGGATCACTATGCATTTCCATTATTAGTGCACAGAGCCTAAAATTCCACACTGTTATTTAGTTTGTTTACACTTCAGAAGAGATTATACTATTTTAGTCAAATTTAAGTGGCTTTGTGTAATGAAAGTCTTATTGTTTATCATTGTGTAAAATTGCAGATCTACTACAATGCACAATCACAGGAATGCCCACCGTTTATTTCCTTTTTGTTGTTGTCTTTTCATTAAAACTACTGTGGTATAACTGACACAGTACAGTGATGCATCAGATGGTAATATTGTGGTATTCATTTCTTAAAATTGGAAATTTTATTGTAAAGAAGTAAGTTACCGGTATTGGCTTTATTGTTGTGTAGATTTGATCTGTACCGTGTGGTGTTTTCATCCTGAACTCTCTTGGCTCCACATGAACCGCAAGGGAAATCTTGGTTTGTTGAGTGTTGGTCCCTCATGTCTTTTAAAAGCACCTTGAAGGCACTGAAAAATTGTGAGCAGTGCTTGCTTTAGACATTAAAGGGTGACCAGGGTTATCTGCTAACAGTTTGGTCAGAAAAGGAACAGTTTGATAGGTCTAAATGACTGTACATATTGAATCTCATTGGTGACCCACTGTTCTTCATTCAAAACACACATTGAGCTTCAGTGCTTTCCTTCAATGGCAGATTTTGAAGATTGGAAGCAGCTGCTAAAACTAAATATTTTAATGTGATATGATATTAATACTTTTTGTGCAAAAACACTCAGTTGTGAATGGTTACCGACGCTAGACAATTGTATTATTAGGGAGTACGAGTGGGAATTTGGAAAATACAGTTAAATGAAATTATTTAAATTTATTTTTTGTTTGTTTGTTTATTTATTTATTTTAATTTTTTTATATTTGTGAAGCTGATTTTGAAATGGATACTATATTCTTTATGCAGGTTTTGTAAACTTTTCATCTTGCATTGATTTGAACTGTGTAAGAGTCTCTGTGATTATCTTGTATAGTCTGGTATTGTCTCCACTGTCAATTTCTGCAGCTCCCAGAATGTTAATAAAACCTATCATTTATATTAGTATTACTATATTTATACTACGTTTTGTTTTTATTATATTTTTCTCTACTGGTGTTTGTTACTTTAGACTTTCTTTGCACCATTTTCTTTGTAAGCAGCTGAGCTGCAAATTCTTTAGCAATATAAATGTACAATTATTTGTCATGCCAGTAAAATACATTGAAACTGAAAACTGGGGGATTTTATGGTGCAGAATTCTCTTGACATCTCACTACTGGCAGTGAAGTTATTGTGTTGTGTGTGTGTGTACAGAAAGCAGAAGACTCTGCTGCTGTAACTGCTTGCTTTGTTTTCTCCTCTCACTCCATTATTCAGGCTTTTTCATCCTGCTTCCGTTTTCTGTCGCCTAAATCAACAGGTGGCTGAAGGGCCTGTTGGGAACCTTTACAGATCTTTAGATGCCCTAGATTTATTGGCTGAAGCGCCTCTCTCTTTCTCTCTGAAAATACTCAAACTTTGTTCTACAACTACGTTTCCCACCAGCTACTTGCATTAAATTTGAAGATGGGTGTATGGATTTGCATAATCTTCTTGTTATGTTCTTCATGTACTTTAGAATTGCAGAAAGTTCTCCCTACAATTAAACTTTGATCATGATTATAGGAGTATTTTAAACTAGAAAATACATTCTGCAGTTATAATGCCATGTTTGTTACAATCTAAGGTCAGATGAACTCAATTTATTTCTAAATGTCAGGCGTAACATGGCATAATGAGTGTTTTTTTTTTTTTTTTAAATAAATGTATACAAGGATGAACCAAACAATGTTGGGGTTTTGTCTGCCATGACATATTAAGATTCTATGGCCATGACATAGTCATGGTTTAACCAGTTTGTTAAAGGGATAATCCACCCAAAAATGAAAATTGTCATAATTTTCAGATCGCCAATCTTCTGTGGAACATAAAAGAAGATATTTTGAAGAATGTTGGTAACCATACAGTGCAAGTCAAAACAGTGAAACTGTTTGGTTACCAACATAGTGCCACAAGGTTTGGAACGACATGAGAGTGAGTAAGTGACAGAATTTTCAGTTTTGGGTGAATTCTACAGTAGTATTTATATAATTTTAGGGTTTATGCAAATAAAAGATAAAATGCACGTTTTGTAGATGTAAACATGATCATGTCCTCTCTCCTGCAGAGCGCACCATGGCCAGACACGAGGTGCGAGAGGTTGAGCAGAGACAGACACGGGACGGCCTGCGGGACTCTCCGGCATTGCCTGAGATTGAGGATCTGATTATCATCTATAACCGTGTGCCCAAGACTGCCAGCACCTCCTTCACCAACATTGCATATGACCTGTGCGGAAAGAACCGCTTCCATGTTCTCCACATCAACACCACCAAGAATAATCCAGTCATGTCTCTGCAGGACCAGGTAACATGTCCATTACATTACATTCAATTTACAATACAAGTTGAGATTATTTAACATTTTAGGCCAATTATGTGCACAGAGTTCTTAAACGGATAGTTCACCCAAAAATGAAAATTCTGTCATTAATTACTCACCCTCATGTTGTTCCAAAACATGTAAGTTCTTCGTTCATCTTCAGAACACAAAAAGGAAGATATTTTTAATGAAATCTGAGAGCTTGCGTCCTCTATATACAGCAAGGGTCATACACGTCATACGGAAAGGGGGTAGTAAAGACATCGTTAGTCCATGTGACATCAGTGGTTTAACCGTAATTTTTTGAAGCTACGAGAATACTTTTTGTGCACAAAGAAAATTGTTACAACTTTATTAAAAAATAACGACTTTATTCAACAGTTCTTCTCTCCCGAGTTACCATCTACCAGTTACCAAATTATATTAAACCTTAAAGTTCTGCATAATTAAGGGCGTGGCCACTTGAGTGACAGGTGGATTGCCGCTGCTGTCGCCACCGACGAGCTAGGTGGGCGTGGCTTCAGCAACCAGCACCCGCCTTTTTGCCCCTTTTCGATTATCCGGGAGTGACGCACTGCAAAGATGGCGACGGCCGGCTCCACCCATTTTAGGCTTCAAAAACGCTTCTTCAGAAAAACCTACGGGTGACGCCGGACACTACGTCCATGTTTTTTACAGTCTATGGTCGTGATTATCTTGTAATGGCGCTACGGTGATAGGAAGGAGAAGAATTTTTTAATAAAGTTGTTATTTTTGTTTTCTTGGCACAAAAAAGTATTCTCGTAGCTTCCTAAAATCACGGTTGAACCCCTGATGTCACATGGACAATTTTAACAATGTCCTTACTACCTTTCTGGGCCTTGACCATGGTAGGACCTTTGCTGTTTATGGAGGGTCAGAACGTACTTTGGTTCCGAAGATAATGAAGGTCTTAGGTTTGGGAACGAATGGAGGGTGAGTCATAAATGACAGAATTTCATTTTTAGGGAAACTCTCCTTTAAGCTTGCAAGTCCAATAATATATGGCATCAAAAGAGGTTACGGTTGTTTCCACTCAGTTCATTTGAGTACTCACAAATGGTCAAGGGTCAATATACTGGAAGATGTATGTGAACCACCTCAGATGAACTCAGACAACCCTAAAAGGAGCCAAAGCAATTGTGGTTCAGCTGAGTCCCTTTTAAATCAAAACAGTTTTTGTTCATTTAAGTGTATTATATGTGAACACCACTTTAAATGTCATTGAAATTTGCAGTTATTTGCACATTTTGAAATGGATTGCTTAGGGGGATTGCATCAAAAGTACAGTAAACTGTAATATTTTGAAAATTATTACAATTTAAAATAACATGTTGCTATTTTAATATATTTAAAAGTAATTGAATCCTATGATTTCAAAGCTAAATTTTCAGCAGCCATTACTCCAGTCTTCATTGTCACATGATCCTTCCGAAATCATTCTAATATTGCTGATACTGTGCTCACTAAACATTTAGTAGTGACGTTGAAATGGTTGTGCTGCCTTTATCGTGGAAAAACAGCTGAGGTATTTCTCAAACATTATGATGAATGCAAATTCAAAAGAAAAAAATATTTGAAATAAATCAATATATATGAAAAAAAAAAACTTAACCTTAAATGTAGGTTTTGTAGGTTTAAATTCCATCAGTTATTTAATGACAATGAAGAAAAATGTAATATAGTAATATATTTTAAGTATACTAATAGGTGATCAGAGTTTTAAAACATGCTTTTAAAAAATGCTTACAACAAAATAATAATTAAGTCAGCCAGATATGTATATACTATGCCAAGGCCTATTGGGAAATTTTACAGACACGCTCAACTTAGCAGTTCGGACCGAAGGGCAGAGGTGGTAGTGTGATGATAGAGGACCATTTGTGTGATTGGTCCCTTTTGCCAACATCAATCTGACAGCCCAGGGATGTAGCGCAGTGGCACTGTGTTCCTGGTCGCACGTGCTCTAACAAGCCGGCTTCGTCTCTGGCTCCACCTCCATAATTCATAACCTACTGTCAATATCCACACTGCTGCTGTGCCTTTGTGTGACAAGCAGCACTGAACAAGCTGAAACGATAGTAAAAAAGAAAGAGGGGGGGGGGGGGGAGAATGAAGCATAGATCTGTTGACAGCAGCAAAGAAAGACAATTCTCTATTCATCATATCTATTGTTATATGTCAGCTCACAGAAATCAATCTTTGACGAGGTTTATTTGCTGAGTTGAAGGGGAAAAAGAAGCATTCCCGCGTCATTTTGACCTCACACGTGTCAGCATTATTCAACACAGTGTGTGGCTTTGTCGGTCTGCGATCATGAGCGCATGTTTACATTTGTATTCACGTCATTGTCATCCGCAAAATAATATGATTCGGAGCAGGGGGAGGGAAGGTGTTATTTGTGGGTGATTTTTGCCAAGGTAATATCCAGTCTAGCTTTCACCAAAGCCTTTCGACGGTGCAGATGGTACAACCTTTCCCTCCCAGCGGAGTACAGCTGTGGGACTATGGGGAGGATGTTTGGAGAAAACATTGCTGAAATGTGTTTGCATTAAGTAGTCACTTGGTTGGTTTGTTTAGCAGCCCGTGACAGATGCAGTGCGTCAGTGCGAGATTGTTATTTGAGATTTGGATATCGCTGATGCTTGAATGATGGGGGCATATGACACATGCAGTAAAATACATTTAGAGATTTATAAACTGTGTACAGGGACAAATCGAATGTGTTATCTTGTGCTTACAGATGAGGTTTGTAAGGAATGTGACATCCTGGCGAGAAATGAAACCAGGTTTCTACCACGGCCATGTCGCCTATCTGGACTTCACAAAGTGAGTTTTGCTGTATTAATATAAAACCATCATAACAATCACTGGAAGCAATTGCACTACACTTCACTGTAGTTAAATGGTTATGTGCCCTTATCTAGTAGTACATTTAGTGTGGTCTGTTCCTGAAAAATGGGACATCCATCAGCCAGCTACTTAATTCTCTGATGTGAAAAGATACATTTAAGTGCTGCACTCTAGTGGTTGAAAGTGGAACATGTTTTTTATTTTTATTAATTTTTTCTCTGTGGATTTGAAGTATGCTTTTTTGTTTTGTTTTGGTTTGTCGGGTTTGTACGCTGCTGTTATTAAAGCAAAAAGAACACATAACATTGAAATTCTGAAATTTGTATACAATTTTAAACACTTCACAGATTGTTGTGGTGATGATATAGTTGTAACAAATAAAATGTGTATTACAAAATTGTATATGTAGAAAAAAATGCAAAAAAATAAACATTTTTACAGGTGTCTTCTGGAGTCAACGGATATAATATTTTTTAGTGCTGTCAAATGATTAATCGCGATTAATCGCATCCAAAATAAAAGTTTTTGTTTACATAATAAGGGGCCAAAAAAGTAATTTAGTCACCACCAATGTTGCAAGTTCCCACTTTTTAAAAAAGATGAAGAGGCTGTTCCTCCTAGGTATACCTCAACTATGAGAGACAAATGAGAAAAAAAAATCCAGAAAAATCCAGAAGGGGAAAATCACATTGTAGGATTTTAAAGAATTAATTGGTAAATTCCTCGGTTAAAATAAGTATTTGGTCACCTACAAAACAAGCAAGATTTCTGGCTCTCACAAACCTGTAACTTCTTCTTTAGCACCCCAGCCGCGCCCGACACCTCATTTTCCTCCACGCACCGTCACCCCACTGACTACACTTAATGGCCCCCCACCCCCCCATCTGTTTGAACTCGTTATCAGTATAAAAGACACCTGTCCAAACCTCAAACAGTCACACTCCAAACCCAAACCATGGCCAAGACCAAAGAGCTGTCAAAGGACACCAGAAACAAAATTGTAGACCTGCACAGGCTGGGAAGACTGAATCTGCAATAGGTAAGCAGCTTGGTGTGAAGAAACAACTGTGGGAGCAATTATTAGAAAAATGGAAGACATACAAGACCACTGAAAATCTCCCTCGATCTGGGGCTCCACGAAAGATCTCACCCCGTGGGGTCAAAATAATCACAAGAACTGTGAGCAAAAATCACAGAACCACACAGGGGGACCTAGTGAAAGACCTGCAGAGAGCTGGGACCAAAGTAACAAAGGCTAACATCAGTAACACACTGCGCCGCCAGGGACTGAAATCTTGCAGTGCCAGACGTGTCCCCTGCTTAAGCCTGTACATGTCCAGGCCTGTCTGAAGTTTGCTTGAGAGCATTTGGATGATCCAGAAGAGTATTGGGAGAATGTTATATGGTCAGATTAAACCAAAATAGAACTTTTGGTAAAAACTCAACTTGTCGTTTTTGCAGGAGAAAGAATGCTGAGTTGCATCCAAAGAACACCATACCTACTGTAAAGCATGGGGGTGGAAACATCATGCTTTTGGGCTGTTTTTCTGCAAAGAGACCAGGACGACTGATCCGTGTAAACGAAAGAATGAATGGGGCATGTATCGTGAGATTTTGAGTGAAAACCTCCTTCCATCAGCAAGGGAATTGAAGATGAAACGTGGCTGGGTCTTCCAGCATGACAATGATCCCAAACACACGAAGGAGTGGCTTCGTAAGAAGCAATTCAAGGTCCTGGAGTGGCCTAGCCAATCTCCAGATCTCAACCCCATAGAAAATCTTTGGAGGGAGTTGAAAATCCGTGTTGCCCATTGACAGCCCCAAAACATTACTGCTCTTGAGGAGATCTGCATGGAGGAATGGGATAAAATACCAGCAACAGTGTGTGAAAAACCTTGTGAAGACTTACAGAAAAACGTTTGACCTCTGTCATTGCCAACAAAGGGTATATAAACAAGTATTGAGATGAAATTTGTTCTTGACCAAATACATTTTCCACCATAATTTGCAAATAAATTCTTTAAAATCCTACAATGTGATTTTATGGATTTTTTTTTTCTCATTTTGTCTATCATAGTTGAGGTATAACTATGATGAAAATTAAAGGCCTCTCTCATCTTTTTAAGTGGGAGAACTGGCACAATTGGTGGCTGACTAACTACTTTTTTTCCCAATGTATATGTATGTGTACTGTGTTTGTTTATTATGTATATATAAATACACACACCTACAGTAAATATTTTGAAAATATTTAAATGTATTAACATGTCTATATTTATATTCATATAAATATATATTTATATTATTTAATATATAATATAAACATATTTTCTAAATATACCAAATGCATGGTTTGTATTTATATATACATAATAAACAAACACAGTACACTCATATATTATGTAAACAAAAACTTTTTTTTTGGATGCGATTAATCGTTTGACAGCACCAAAATATAACATGATACAACAATATAATATATAATTTTTCTAAATAGGTTTGGAGTCAAGGGAAAGCCGGTATACATCAACATTGTACGGGACCCCATCGAGAGGTTGGTGTCTTACTACTATTTTCTCAGATTTGGAGATGATTATCGGCCAGGTCTCAGACGGAGAAAGCAGGGTGACAAAAAGGTATTATCTTTTAAAACAATTCATTCAAAGTAACTATTCATTTTCTCACCGTGTGGATGCTAAGATGCAATATGTGCGACTGTGTTTCAGACCTTTGATGAGTGCATGTCATCAGGAGGTTCCGATTGTGCTCCTGAGAAGCTTTGGTTACAGATCCCGTTCTTCTGTGGCCATTACTCGGAGTGCTGGTGGGTAACATGAGCAGCCTGTTACTCTGTTTTTCACTAAATGATCTTTCGCATTAGACAAATGGATTGAGTCACTCTTTACTGATTTGTTCTCTAAACTATGTAGGAGCTGTAAATGATCTTGTGTGTTTGTGCAGGAATGTTGGCAGTAGGTGGGCTCTTGAACAGGCCAAGTATAATTTGGTGAATGAGTATCTGCTCGTGGGAGTGACTGAGGAGCTGGAGGATTTCATCATGATGCTTGAGGCAGCGCTGCCACGCTTCTTCAGAGGAGCGACTGAGCTCTACCGCACAGGTACTTTGTCGATATTTAAGAATAAAAGGAATAGTTCAACAAAAAAAAATGACAATTCTGTTCTCTACTTGCCTTCATCATTCCAAACCCAAGCTTCTTTTTTTTTTTTCTTTTTTCCATGTAACACAAAAGCTTTGCTTTAGAAACAGCCTCAAGGTCAAATTCATGGCACATTTATGACAGCCGATGGAAGAAGTACCTTAACAATATGTGTTTTGTAGATTCTTGGTCAGTTCTTTTCAATTCATTGGTCGAAATGAAATCATTTGGAAAATTAATTTTTGAAAATTTTGTTCATGAACTGGACTGATATAATTCAGTTGCAGCTACTGGATTTGGTCTGTTTGTCACACAAAGGTATTTTATAGGTTCAGAAGAAGTCATATGGGCTTCTTTTGTGATATACTTTACTTATGGTTCTTTTGCATCCTTTATGAAGCTTGAAAGCTTCAGTCCCTATTCATTGTAACTGCATGAAAAAGAATGACTAGAACATTATTAAAAAAACACCATTCTCCTTTTGTGTTCAGTGGTAGAAAGATATTCATAAGGGCCCAATACTGTGAGTGTTGCTTCCTCCATGTTAGAATTGATTGTATTTAAGCAGTGGAAAACTCTATTTCTTTGATGTCAAAGCTGAATTTTCAGCAGCCGTTATTTTTTCCGCTGGCTGTTGTTAGTATATCGTGGGCCATTTTTAGTCTTCAAATGTCACATGATCTTTCAGAAATCATTGAAACATTATTAATTTGTAACATGATACATTTCTAGTATTCATAATAAACTTCTATTTTACTAGCAATGAAAATCTTCCTGTTTTAGTTTTTTAAACATCAAATTGTAATTATGATTTTTGAACTCATATTTACCCAATTAAGTTAAAATTCAGTTAATTAGCTTTTGAAAAATCCCCTAATGTGTTTCAGTCTTAATCAGGTATTCAGCATTGAATAACCAGTGAAACCTGCTGAGTGACCTGCATTTTATTTTGTCTTTGACTTGAACTGCAGGCAAGAAGTCTCACCTGAGGAAAACGAGCGAGAAGAAACCTCCCACTAAAGAGTCCATCTTAAAGCTGCAGCAGTCCAATATATGGAAGATGGAGAACGAGTTCTACGAGTTTGCGCTGGAACAGTTTCAGTTTGTGCGCGCTCACAGCGTCAGGGAAAAAGACGGAGAGCTTTACCTGCTGGCTCAGAACTTCTTTTACGAGAAAATCTATCCAAAAGTAAACTAGAGTTGACATTAGCATGGTACAAGTGTCGTTTGGCCTGTTCATGTACTGTTCTGTCACATTCACTGGGAAGAGAAGAAAAGGACTTCTACAATGTGGACACAGATACCTGGAAGTCCTAGACTAGAGGGGCTGAAGGTTTTATAGTTGAGAGACTTCACACAGTCCTGACAGTGACGCTCGGTATCTAGCCACTTTGGGCCCAGTATCTTTTTATGGACTTTTACAGCAGTGAAAACACTTGTGACATCACCATCAAATTTTCACATAATTCATCATGCCTTGCAAAAGAAAATGACAGAACCTCTTTGGCCATCAAGTCACTGTTGTAAAAAAAAAAAAATCAATTTTGAACAGCGTCAAAAGGGTACTGCTTTTTGTACCTGATGTTTGGTACATTAGAGCACCTCCTTATTTTACTACTAACTGTGGTCTTGTGAATTCTTAACACTTTCTTGCATTGTGTATATTCATTTTTAATAGAATGACATGAACAGTGTTTACAGACTTTAGTAAAGGTATTGTAGCCAGAGTTTAGAATGCGGTCAAACAGATTTCATATCTGTACAAATTGTATTTACATGTATATTTTATGTAATTGGACCAAATGGTTGTAAGAAATTCAAAGTTGTAGTTTAAAACTAGTTATTTAGAAAATAGACATCTTTTTGGGGATCCGACTGGTGCTTGCTTTTTTTCTTTTCTATTTTTCGCTCTTTTTTTTTATCATTGCATCTCCTGAAGACTCTAAAACTAATGAAACCGAACAGTTGAATGAATCTGAATAATGAAACAGAAACTGACCTCTAAGACGATCTTTCATTGTTCCAGTATAGAAACTGTTTTGGACCGGTTAAAGACCATTAGATCTGGCCTCTGTGTTCCTGTTTCTACCTGCTTCTGTGCGAAGCCTTATTTGTCCAGAACAGGTTCCTTGAATGATAACTGCAAGTATCGTCTTGTATCTTGTAGGGCGGTATTGGTTTAAGGTAACTTGGTCTCAACAGACTACTACCCTCTCAGAAGTCGTAAATGATTTACCATGTTTTTTTTTTTTTTTTTTTTTTTTTTTTTTGAGATCAAAAGAAAGAAAGATGCTCAAACCAACATTAGTTGTACACTCAATAGTGCCTTCATGAATCATTCATTCCACCCTGGTTTCAGCAGTTGTTCAGGTCATTTAAACAATGTCTGTGTATTAAAATGTTTTTAAAACTGCCAGCTTTCCTTTTATATTTGCTTATTTTATTTTTATTTTTTGGTATAAATTGTCTCCAAGCATTTCAAATAAACGTTACTGTCTGTGAGACCATGTTTTTTTTTCATTATGCTTAGTTTTTCTTCAAAATGGGCTTTGGGGATATGCTTGGAGGGTGTGTACATTTTGAGAGGAGAGTTTGATGTACATTTTTTACTTATTAATTTATCAGTGATCATATTAATTGATCATATATAGCACAAAAGCATATAGTACTATGCTCACCAAGGCTGCATCTGTTTGTTCATAAACACACCGATCAGTAATATTATGACACGTCTTCTGTAAATTGTGATCAACTTAATGCATCCCTCTTGAACAAAATTATAGATTTCTTTAAAAAAAAAAAAACACAACTGATCTTACTGATCCCAAACTGTTACCACAGTTTTTATTCATCTTCCATTATCAAGCCCCACCCTACATTATTTATGTCTTGGTAAAAATAATTTATTTCATCAGCAATAGTCACATTACAGAGAATGCGTGCTACAGCAGGGGTGTACAACCTTGGAAGGTCACTATCTGCAGATTTTAGCTCCAAATCCTAATAAAACACACCTAAAATGAAAACTAACAAATGCGTCTAAGATCTAAAAACTTCTCAAAGGCAACGGGTTTCTTGTAGGAGCATATATTCCGGGAAAGAGTGTTTTTGGTCATAGTTTTTGGTAGTTTTGTCTCCGTTTTAGTTTCACCATTAAATAAGGGGAGGCTGTCATGGTGACTAGGAAAAATAAAATCTAATTCTGAAGTGGTACGGAGTAAAAGTGGGACGAGAGAACCAAAGAGCCAGAGATAAGGCGTCGAATGTGATCAGTGGAAAACAAAACATCTGTGTTAATCTCCACGGACAGAAAGACAGTATACAGGCCAAAACCAGACACGTCACATGACCAGGAGAGAACGTCTGCTTCACAAAAGAGAACTCAATTAACTTTTTTTTTTTTTTTTTTTTTTAGCTGCAGGCATAACAAAGCATTGTTTCATCAGGCAGATGCATACAAGCTGATAATTATTCCTCAATTAAAAAGAGCCTGTACCATGTATTGATTTGCAAGGGAGAAGGTTAATTAGGAGCACTGAAGTTCTCTGTGTTCTGTTGATGTAGAGTTGCTATCATTTGTTTGTTTCCACGTCAGCGAGTATCCTAGTATGAAACATGATTTTATCTGAGAGTTATTGATTGTTTAGAATACTTTTAAGTTTAATGACAGCATCTCTTGAAGGATCACTGAGGGGTAAATTATCATGCACAGGAGATATAATAGTCTGGGAGCTTAAAATTATTGCATGTTTTTAAACGTGACCAGCTGGGTCTTTCGAAGTATTTAAATGGCCTTTGTGTCTCCTACATAAAAATAAATAATGTTATTCATGTAAAATCAATAACTTTAATAGTACTATATACAGTAAATCGTATTCATTCTTCATGAAAATGCTTTCTTCGGCCTGTTCCCAGTCAGTTTTATCTAACTTTCCTTTGCTGTGTTAGCAAATACAACTTAAAAATATATAAAGGAAGATAAAATATTAGATTTATTTCCGTGTGTGTGTGTGTGTGTATTATAGGCTATTAACTATAATATTGTGTGTATTATTAGGCTATTATCTATTTATGCAAAGTTACTTATAATCAGTAGAATGTCTAAATTGGACTATCGAAATAAATTGTAACATTTATTACATTATTATATTATATTATTATTCTATTATAATTTTGTCCTTGTTTTTATATTGTTCTAGGTTTTGACAAACACTTTGGTCTTGTGTGTTGAGATTATGCATCAACCCTGATACCATTCTGCTTAATTTATTTTTAATTAAGAATGACAGATTGTGCGGCTTTAAGAAATAGAGTAGCTACAACATTATGAATACCCCCAAGTTGTGGCCACGACACAAAACCAAGGTAAGAACAGGTCATGGCACAGGCAAGTACTTTGTCATAACAACATTATCATGATATTTCAAAAAGCAAATACTTCAAGGGAAAATAATTAAGCACTATCAACCTTTCCTAAGGTATAATTACAGCCAAAACTATATTTAAATATATCAATTAAAATATATATATTAACACTTCAATTAAACAATTCAGTTGTTTCAAAGAATGTATTACCAATATGAAACTGGAAAAGACGTCCATTATATATAATGATACAGATATGTGTGATACTTGTATTTAAATACAAGTAGTATTTAATTTGCTATGCTGATGACACACCGCTCTATCTTTCATTTCAACCAGATGATCCAACGGTAGCTGCACGGATCTCAGGCTGCTTGGCAGACATCTCGGCATGGATGAAAAAACATCACCTACAGCTCAACCTGACAAAAACTGAGCTTCTTGTCTTTCCTGCCACCCCAACTCTACAGTATGATTTCACCATCCAGCTAGATTCTTCTACAACTACCCCATCAACTTCAGTCAGAAATCTTAGTGTAATCTTTGATGACCAGCTCACCTTCAAAGACCACATTGCAAAGACAACTCGATCTTGCAGGTTTGCATTGCACAAAATCAGAAAGATCAGGCCCTTCCTAACGGAGCATGCTGCACAACTTCTTGTCCAGGCCTTGTCATTTCTAGGCTGGACTACTGCAATGCTCTTCTGGCTGGACTCCCATCAAGCACAATCAAACCTCTACAAATGATTCAGAATGCAGCGGCACGACTGGTCTTCAACGAGCCCAAAAGAGCCCATGTTACACCTCTCTTTATCTCCTTGCACTGGCTACGTTGCGGCCCGAATCAAGTTCAAGACGTTGATGCTTGCATATAGAACAGCCACAAACTCAGCACCCGCCTACTTCCACTCACAACTACGAATCTACATCCCCTCCAGAACTCTGAGATCCGCTAGTGAGCGACGCCTCGTGTTACCATCACAGAGAGGCTCAAAATCATTTTCCAGAACATTCTCGTTCACCACTCCTGGCTGGTGGAACGATCTTCCCACCCCTATCCGGAATGCTGAATCCCTGACAATTTTCAAGCGACAGCTGAAAACTCATCTCTTTCGAAGCTACTTGACTTAATCATAAAAAAAATAAATAAAAAACTCTCTCTTTATTTATTCCTTCTCTTTCTAGCTTGTACTTATTTGAACAATGTCTAAGAACTTGGTATTACAACCAATTCTTGTGTCTGTTTGACTTGTAAGAAGAAGCGCTTTAAGACCCCCAATTGTAAGTCGCTTTGGATAAAAGCGTCTGCTAAATGACTAAATGTAAAATGTAAATGTAATAAACTTTAAGCCCTGAAAATATACTGTCATATCTAAATGAATTATAAAGGAACTTTTTTTTATTGCTTGCTTTCTTGCTTGCTGTCACTTTTGATCTAATATAGGCTATACTGTGTCTTGTATTAAATGCAGAATATGCTTAATTCTTTCTTCTTCCACCAGAGGGAGTATTGTGTTCACTGATCCGTCCTTCTCCAATCAGCTCAGCTGGAACTGTTCAACAAGCCCCATTAATGCACCTGTACTGAGCCAAATGGACCAAACGAATGGGGCATTACCATTAAGAATACAGATTGCTCTATTAGAGCTACACTGGCTTTCAGCTTAGGTGGTAGCTATAAATAAAGCTCTTTACTTTAGACCCAGCAATTTGTGCCCCTCTCTCTGTTCTCTTGCATAAATGACACACTAAGGTTTAAGTCACTGTGCAAATGGTGGGCTGGTGATGCAGCCGTTCCAGAGAATAAGTTTAGCGTTTCTGGGAAGACTTTTTTGTCATGATGTCTTCAAGAAGCTTTTAGCAAAATGAGCGATTTACAGGTCTAAATACACTAACTGGTGTATTTAACTTCCCTATTTGTCAAATTACAGGGAGATGAGTGTGACATGATTGGCTGTATTTTTAATAATAGGAAGAACGAGTCTGCTCTCTTTATATTTGAAGGAAATGATTCAGGCCTACTTAAGGTCAAAAAGTAAAGCTGACCACCATTAGACGAGTACTGTGAGTCTCTGTGCTGAAATAACCTCTAAATCAGAGTCAAAATAATGACCTCATTCAACTAATGAAGGCTAGCTGGGTTTGACAACCATAACCCTCTGGACTTCTGACAAAATGGCTGTTTTTTTGTTGTTGTTTCTGGGTAGACCAGAGGAGTTCGCTGAACTGTGGAGTAAAACTGGCCGCGGTGTTTTGAAATTGGTGCTCCATAAAACAAACAGAGCAGAGAGGAGGAGAGACACTGACCCCCTACTCTCCAGGACAGAAGGCAGGACCTCTGAGCACTTGGCTAAAGGGATTTATTATGCTTGCTATGAAAATGCCTTCATCTGATGGAAACATGGTGATCTAAATTGGAAGGTGGGGGGATAAAAAGTTCAAAGTCAACGGAGAACCAAGGAAACTAGCACATTATTTCCGATCTTGGGCCATTTAGGTCTCCTTGACTATGCAAGCTAAAAATAGTATTTAAGGGAGTTGTTCACATGATGTGGAAAGATAATTCGGAAAAGCTAAACATGCAGGACGTGGTTTGAATTTACTATTCGAGACGAATGACACAGGTACTGGAACAATCTGATTGCTCACTATAGGAAAGAAATTGAAGTATACCGCATAGAGACATTTCAATATAAACATCATGATGGGTCATTTTGATGTATGTGATTAAGGCTTTGGTCTTACCAATTTGTTTTTATCCAATTGCTTTTTAGATTTTAGGTCATTTCTACTAATACATGGAAATAACACTCATAAAGTCCTTCAGGAAAATTGTCCATAACCATCTCCTTCCATTAGCCTCCTGCAGAAACAGCCTGAAGTCTGACGCTGGATGTGACCTTTGACTCCTAATTAGATTGGTACCTGTATATTATGGCTGTATGACATTGGAAAAGATTCTTTCTCTGTGCCCCTCTTTCTCGTTAATGCAGAATTCAGGGAGGTAAAGGACCTAGCAGGCAAAGAGAGAGATGCAATCAGCAATTCAATCGTGCCTATTGTTCAGGCTTACTGATGAGCTTTGCAGTGCAGATAATGGAGTAAATTATTTACCTCTCTGCTCTCTCTTCTTATTGTAGTCAGTGCTGTCAGTATACCTCTGCAGAGCTGTATGGTCACAGGTTGAAGGCTTCAGATCTTGCTCAACTGTCAGCATGTTTCAAATGGTATTTGGCTTTTTCTTTTGTCTTCTTATCTCCTTTTCTGTTCTTAAGGGTCATTCTATAAAATAGATGCCATTTGGATCCCTCATAGGCCTATACATGTTTAACAATGAATAGCTGATGCTGACTTTACACTTGTTTAATAGACATTAAAAACTACTGTACGAGCTGCACATTTTGATTTATATATACACTTCATTATTAAAAAGACTTATTTTTTAGATTATGTCAAACCTGTTTTCACCAATTATTAGCCTACTGGTCTGTTCATGTTCAAAATCCTTCAAAAATGGAGTTTAAAAATCTAAATTTGTAAAGAAAGTACCTGGGGTTTTCATTCGGGGGGGCCGTATAGACTTTTGTCCACCCCGTTCAGGTGCCATTCAAACGGAACATGTTTTTGCAGTTAAAGGGCATGGAAGATACACACATTTATTTGTAAAATTGAATTGAAGAGTTCAGATGCAAAAGCTCATTTTAAAAATCATTTGAAGAATTCAAATGCACTGGCGCTTTTGATCTATACACAGGAGCCTGCTAAAAAAATCATTGATAATTTTTATCATGTAGGTTCAGTAATTTCACTTTAATAGCAATGAATAGGTTCTTTTCATAGCCATTAAAGTGAATTAACTGAACATAAACATAGGATCCTGAGAAAAATGCTCATTTTAGAAGAAAATTTCAATCGGCACTTAGAGGCTTTTGCATCTGAAATCCTTAATTTCTTTGTACTTAAGCGTTGCGTTTTTCGAACGCAGTGTCATGCACGAGGTACTGACAAAGTCTCGAAAGGCGAATGCTAAAGTCCAGTGTTGGGGGTAACTCATTACAAGTAATGCGAGTTACGTAATCAGATTACTTTTTTCAAGTAACTAGTAAAGTAACGCATTACTTTCTAATTTACAAGAAAATATCTGAGTTACTTTTTCAAAAAAGTAATGCCAGTTACTGTTTTCCCATTTATTGACTGACAAGTCTCCTGTCCCCGTATTGTGAGAAATCGGGAGTGCAGAGGCGTTGTGTGTGCGCTGTGTGAACATTATGTTACTGTAGTTCTTGACTAAATGTGAATGTGCATTAATTCACAAAAAAACAGATTTAGTATTCATCAAAATGAATTAAAACAGTGAAATGCAAAAAAAATATGACGCAAACCGGCAATAATTAAATATTAAACAACACAAATATCAATTCCAGTTATTAACCGATACGTTGCCTGCTTGCTGACTTGCGATCAGTTCAATCACATTAAGAAGCAAAAATGACTTTAGAGAAACTAACAATTGTGCTTTGTCTTTTTTATTGCTGAAGAGTGTCTCTTCTTCTGCGTTCTACTGTACATACGTGAATTTACTTTTCCTTCAGCCTGAGTTTTATTCATTACACTTTTTGGTGTGACAGGGCTTTTATATTTGCAAGGTCGCATAGAGAGATAAGAGACAGATAGAATGCTTATATTTAAAAAGTAACGCGAGAGTAACGCAAAAGTAATATAACGCATTACTTTCCATAAAAAGTAACTAAGTAACGTTTTTTTAGGGAGTAGCGCAATATTGTAATGCATTACTTTTAAAAGTAACTTTCCCCAACACTGCTAAAGTCAAACATGTCCATAGCTCGTGTTTACACAGAAAAACAAGTTGCGCAGTGGAAAAAAACGCGTTCTTTGCGAACGGCTCCTACGGTTTCTTTTTCCACTGTGATGCTACACAAAATCAGGATTTTGGAATGTAGTCTACATCACCTCGGTGACGCAGCTGGCCACAGCGTGATATCTTGGCTAAACATTGGAGCAAGCATGCTATGATAGAAGATAGGCTATCAAACGGTAAAAAAAGGTGTTATACAAAAGGTAAAAGTTTCCAGACTAGCTACTGACATAAACATGTAATATATGACCATAGCCTACGTAATATATGACTAATATTGATATATTATATGAGTTTTAATGAGCTAGTTAGCTTAATGCTGACGAAAAGTAGCTAGTGTAGAAAAATATTACACATTTGAAAACAATCACCACATATGCGTTCCAGCAGCACAGCTGGGCACGGTTAACCTTGCCTAAAACATTCAGCCTGATATGGTGGTAAAGCGCTTATAGGTTTCAAAGATGAACCCTTTTGTGTCAAATGGAACAGGCCTACCGCACAAGTACCGAGAGACCGTTTGTTCTTCCAAACATATTTCATTGCATTTATAAAGGGTTTCTAAAACGTGAAGTGAGTCTGTGACCTGTGTAGCTGTTTACAGACCAGTGTAGTAAGAAGAAAAAGCAGAAATGTAGAACACAGACAAACACTCACTATTTTGGTCACTGTCGGCCATTACAGTCTCTGCTGGGCGCACAGTACTTTTTCCCAGTCTGCCTCGGTTAGAGGTAAATAACCTTCATGCAAATTGGTTTCAGTAGCCCTGAGCCCCTCTTTTGCATCATTTCATTTAGCTGCTTTGAATCACTCACATTATTCCCCTTTGCTACCATTCAGTTACACAAAAACCTCATGCTGACCGAGAGAAAATACTTCAGCTGCCACAAAATATTTTCATGCTTTTGCAACTTCACACTACAATATAACGAATGATGACCGTCACAAGACAACAGACAATTTCAAATCCTTGTCGAAAGGTAGATGATCTCCCATGGCTTTTGGTAGTTAGTTGAATGTTAGCAAATGGCTTCCTGTGAAATTACTAAATGAAGAATGTGTACTTTATGTTGAGCACATATTTGTTTCTTAAGAACAATAGGCTGATTTGTTCACACTCTGTGTGTGAGTTATAACACAATCAGCCATCAACTAAACTATGACCCATTCAAAAGATGGCTTCTCTTAATCAATGAAAACTAGAGGGGGAGAAATTACAGCTAATCATGCTGATTAAACTTGCATGATAAGCCACGCACTTTTTTAACCGCATAGACTGTATCTTCATTAAGACAGAATCTGAATCTCTAAATCTTCTAATTCCTCACACTCTTACTTTTGAAAGATGAAAGTATGAAATGACCTCCTTGGAAGATGAATAATGAGCTTCTCTAGTACTTGCGTTCGTCAGCCGCTAGGTGTCACTGCTTCCTTGTTGAATCTGCAAGTTTTCTAAAGCGAAACATCACGTGTTTGTTGAGTGTACAGTATTTTTCTAATTCAGTTTTTTTTCCCGTGTTACTGAAATACGTAATAGTATACAGTTCTGTAGAGTTAGCAGTATTTATAAATAGCTATATTCATGTCTTTTTTATTGCTTTGTCTTGTTTTATTTATTTATTTACTTGTTTGTGTATCATTTGTAAGGCAAAATGAGGAATTACATAGACCAAACCCTTCCTGTTGGACTAAAAAAAAAAAATTATTTATTGACTGTTTTATTCAAGTAGATTAAATTATTTAATCCTAACTATACCACACTACATACTAAAATATACTGTTTTACTTTATTTTTTTTATGTTCTCTAATGAAATATTGTTTTTTGTGTGTGTATTTATATATTTATATATATATATATTATATATAATATATATATATATAAATTGTCTGAAATTGCTTTACTTGCTTTCTTTTGCCTTGCATCTTTGCCACTATTATGCAACTAAAATGGCTGAAATAGAAGCATCACAAACTGCACTTCTAGTTGAAAAAGCATGATGCACTGAAAATAATATACCATTAGGACATCTTTAGTGTACTATTTTCAACATGCTATAATTGGAGACCCACTAATTATAATCTTGCATTACAGAAGATGGATAGTATATGAATTGGTTACGCATCCAAAGTTTATTTATCAAACGCACAACAATACAGTATGCTTCAGTAATTGCTGGCAATGACATATTCTTTCTGCAAGCTCCAAAGAAATTAGAACTCACTCGTAAATAGAGCAATTAAAGAGAAAAATAGATGAACATATACATATATTAATGTACAAATTGTGCAAATACTGCAATATGCCTTGTGTGGCATGAATATTCCATGTGCGGCACATATACCATACCGTCCCCCCAGTGAATACCATGCCGTGATATCCTTTATTGCCCTTTTTTTACCCGAAAGTCCTACTGCTTGGGGGTCGTTCGGTCTGGGTCTGTGGGGGGGGTCGCAGGACTCTGCGCCGTTTATTAAAATTTCACTCACTCAGATCCTCAACAAAGCAGGACTGTATCCACATGTCATTACAGAAGTGAGAGAAGTCTAACGGTGACCCAGCAGAAGCTCACTCTCCTGCTGTGGAGAGGACACGACTGCGGGTTCTCTGTGCTTGAGTTCCAGAGCTTTGCTCGGGTCACACATTTCTGGAGGCTGCTTCCCTGACAACTGCCAACAAAGGGGGCATTGAAGAGAGGCACTTTGATGCCTAATCTACATGCGTTTGTACAGAGAAACCGGAGCCACGTTAAAGGAAACAGGTGCGACTAATTACAATGCTCTATAGTCCTTTCTCTTTCCTTCTCACTCGCTCTCTATTCCTTTCTCTTTGTATTTATCGCTCTCCCTTTCATACGATGACTATCACAGAGGCCTCGGAGCAAGAGAGTTAGAAGCACAAATGTTAGGGCACATAGAGGGCGCAGTCTCTGCCGCACACCAGACATCAAAGCTGGCCACTTAAAAACATTCCATGACACTGCTGGCTGGCCCTGCTCACCAACGTGAAGTTGGCTGTTATTGAATAGCTTGATTTAACCTGTTGCCAAGTTAAATTAACCCACTTTAGTTTCTCTCTTTTCAAAGTCTTGACCTATGTCAGAAAAGTCAAATATGTAAAACAGGACGGCTGAGCATAAAAGAGCCTCGCCATGAAAGTTTAGCTTGGAATATCCACATGCTTGCCATGTTTTCCATATTAGTTGTTCATTAAAAATACTCAAAAATATGAAATGGAACTGAGAGCAACTTTCCAAGGCAAAAAAAAGGTTGTAACCAGGGGAGTCTAGGTTATTTATTTATTTTTGACAGTCCTGACTCATGTGGTGCTGTAGGTCAGGGGTTTGTTAATGCCAAGGTTTCACGAAAATATGAAAAGGAAAAAAAAAAAAATCAAACAGGATTAATGGAGCTTTAAATGAATACTAATGTTTTATAGTAAATTTTATATACCACTAATAGTGTTTTTTTTTGTTAAGTTTTACAAAGCGGCTTTCATACAATCTAAAGCAGATGCGTTAAAAAGTGTTTTTATTTTATTTTTTTTACATATACAGTGGGTACGGAAAGTATCCAGACCCCCTTAAATTTTTCACTCTTTTTTATATTGCAGCCGTTTGCTAAAATCATTTAAGTAAATTTTTTTTTTCCTCATTAATGTATAAACACCAGCAGCCCATATGAACAGAAAAACACAGAATTGTTGACATCTTTTTTGCAGATTTATTTAAAAAGAAAAACTGAAATATCCCATGGTCCTAAGTATTCAGACACTTTGCTCAGTATTTAGTAGAAACACCATTTTGATCTAATACAGCCATGAGTCTTTTTGGGAATGATGCAACAAGTTTTTCACACCTGGAGTTGGGGATCCTCTGCCATTCCTCCTTACAGATCCTCTCCAGTTCTGTCAGGTTAAATGGTAAACGTTGGTGGACAGCCATTATTAGGTCTCTCCAGAGATGCTCAATTAGATTTAAGTCAGGGCTCTGGCTGGGCCATTCGAGAACAGTCACAGAGTTGTTGTGAAGCCACTCATTTGTTATTTTAGTTGTGTGCTTTGGGTCATTGTCTTGTTGGAAGGTAAATTTCGGCCCAGTCTGAGGTCCTGAGCACGCTGGAGAAGGTTTTTGTTTCCAGGATATCCCTGTACTGGCCGCATTCATCTTTCCCTCGATTGCAACCAGTTGTCCCTGCAGCTGAAAAACACCCCCAAAGCATTATGCTGCCACCACCATGCTTCACTGTTGGGACCTTATTGGACAGGTGATGAGCAGTGCCTTGTTTTCTCCCCCCCCAACTCCACACATACTGCTTAGAATTAAGGCCACAAAGTTCTATCTTGGTCTCATCAGACCAGATAATCTTATTTCTCATCATCTTGGAGTCCTTCAGGTGTTTTTTAGCAAACTCCATGCGGGCCAGCCTATACTCCATGCGGTCTTTCCATGTGTCCCCCCTTGCACTGAGGAGAGCTTCCTTCGGGCCATCTGCCATAAAGCCCCGACCTGGTGGAGGGCTTCAGGATGGTTTAACTTTCCTCTACAACTTTCTCAGCCAGCTCCCTCCCTGCATCTCCTGGAGCTCAGCCACGTGATCTTTGGGTTTTCTTTTCCCTTTCCTCTCTCACCAAGGCCTTCTCTCCTCCCCGATAGCTTCAGTTTTGGCCGGACCGGCCAGCCTTCTAGGCAAGGGTTTGGGTTTCGTCCCACAAACGTTCTTCCATTTAAGGATAGTAGGCCTGGTTTTGCTCTTAGGAACCTTAGTGGCCCCGCAAGAAATTTTTTTTGTCCTTGGCCCACCTGTGGCCTTGCCACAATTTCTGGTTCCCCCCTCTGAGCTCATCAGGCAGTTCCTTGACTCAATGATTCTCATTTTCTCTGATGCCCTGTGAGCTGTAAAGCTTATCTTAGAAGGTGGGTGTGGCTTTCCCCCCTAATCAAGTCCCAATCAGAATAATCACACAGCTGGACTCCAAATGAAAGGTGTTAAAACCATCTCAAGGATGATCGAAGAAATGGACAGCAACCTGAGTTAAAATATTAGTTTTCCCATCAAAGGGTCCTGAAAAGACTTAGGACCATGTGATATTTTCAGTTTTTCTTTTTTAATAAATCAGCAAAAATGTCAACCATTCTGTGTTTTTCTGTCAATATGGGGTTTTGTGTGTACATTAATGAGGAAAAAATTAACTTAAAGGATTTTAGCAAATGTCTGCAATATAACAAAGAGTGAAAAAATTTAAGGGGGTCTGAATACTTTCCGTACCCACTGTATATATAATATAATATTAAGGTTTTCAGATCAAAAGCCTCTAAGGTGCCATTTGAATTTTTTTTCTAAATTAAAAATTTTATCAGCTGTCCCTATGTTCAGTATGTTTCAAATTAATGGCAAGGAATTATTTCTTTCATTGCTATTAAAGAATATAACCTTGACGAAACATGTAGGAGCCTTAGAAAATGCTAATTTTTCAAGAAAAAGTTAATGGCACTTATAGGAAGCTTTTGCATCTCACCCTTCATATATGCAAATCGTTTTAGAATGATATTTACTGTAAAAACGCTATAGTATATATATATAATATATATATTATATATATATAATACTATTTTCCCCGAATCTGAATAATAATCAGATAAACCAGTTACCAGAATACAAATACATTATAATAAAATATAATATACCAAGAAAAAAATGCAACTGAGCAAAACTATATATTATGTAGGAAGGTGCAAATGGTGAATAAGTGATTTCTGCCACAGCATTTTAGACTTTCATTTTTACTTACAATAATTGTGTTACTTAATAATCAATGATGAAGCACAAAATTATTTTTGGAAGTTGCACTGAAAATGTACACGTAAGTTAATGGCCCTGATGCTTTTAGATGTTCAACCGTGATATCCATATGACTCTTGAACTTTTGCTCTCACACAGATGTAAACACTCCAAGTGATCACTGACTCACACTCAGCCTGGACGACTGCATTAAGAGTCCATGAGTCACATCTCTGGTGTCATTGTGCTTACATCTCAAGGGCCTGCAGGGATCCTCCAGCTGGAGAAAGTTGAGACGCCGTCAACCTCTTCCCATCTTTCCCGTACAATAAAGAGGTGTGACTTACCCTGAGAGACAATGCTTCTGGGTGTCAGGTTCATTCTGTGGGCCACCCCCTGTATTCTGTAACTGCAAACTGCCTTGACCGGTAAGATAATATAACTGATGTTAGCAGCAGGAACAATTAGGGTGGGGTGGAGACATCAAAACCTGTGTATCATTCACTGAAATCTGAAAAGCGACCAAATCAGAACAGCTTGGAGCGCAGACAGGTGTCTCAAATCAAAGCTGCTTTCTTTCCGAGGAGCAGCTTCAGAGCCTTTTGAAAAGCACTGTGAAATCTGACCGGCCAGTTGGGTGATTTGTCTTCCAAACTGAGTAAAGAAAAGTTTTTCGGAAGGGGATTAGAGTTGGGGAAAGAGGAATGACAGGAGACTAGAAATTTTCACGTTATAGAAATCCTTATCATCAATTACAAAAGACACACAGCACGTGTTTATTGAAGAAGGCGAAGGAGTGGAAAAGTTAGTCTAGGTTAGCAGGATAGTAGGGTTCATTACAGCACGGTGTGTGTCTCAATCGCGGCCCCTGCTCTTTTCATAGTCAGCATCCTGTCATCTGCTCACACTCTTTGACAGCAGGAATTTAATGCGGAGGCAGATGGCCAAATCCGTAAAGATAAATCTTCTACAAATCTAAGGTGCTCATAAACATAATGCATTATGGCTGGAAGAGAGTACCTGTAGTAGGCTACACCTCAAAATCACTTTCAGATTTTTGAAAACAAGGCTATAACTTGACCTTATGGTTTGGTGAAGTGGAGCGTATTTCCATTTTGGTGGCAGGTCATTTTGTGGCCGTTTAACAAGCGACAGATACGTATGAGCTCCAGCGTGGCCACTTCGCTTTAAAGATCTATTTATAACGTAATGTTGCACACAGCATGCCTGTCATCAGCACACCGGCGACTAACCGCTGGTCCCAAACGACTGAAAGACACACTGTGTAAATCACTGTCTTCACTTCAGGATGTGGATACAAACCACAAGGGGCTGTCGACCGGCCACACTCAAATGCGACTTTGTTTTTAGCAGCTTGGGCTGACATTTCCCTTGAGCTCTTTCTGTGGATCATGCTTGTCTACCATCTGAAACTGGACAGTGAAGTCATTGTAAATCACACATTAGTGTAAACCTCTGCCTTTGGCGTGGATCCGACAGAACATGACTTACGCTCTCATCAGCGTTGGGCCGAATCCAGTATACCGTCATTTCATATTTTGCACACGACTGATTAAGTACAGCATTAGAGAGAGGAATGCAGGTCTGAGTTTGGGTCTCTGGAGGAAGGGGATGAGGAGGTAGAGGTTGGGTCAGTGTGGGATTAGGGCTCAGCGCACTTCCAGCCAAACTTCCCTCTCAGGTTTACTTGAGTCTTGGCCTTCTACTGTTGCAATGTTGAAATACTCAGTCAGCCTGTTGCATAAATACCAGAAAAGTTTTATCTTGAGAGAACAATGTAGCTTTGTTGATTTAATACACCAGTAGTTGATAAAGAGTTCTTAAATATCATGCATAGACCTTGTTTACATCTGGTATTAAAATCCAACTCAGGTGATCCGAGGTGAATAAAACACATTCGGAGGTAGTTGTGACTCCATCATCGCGTAAACGGTAATTTATTAAAGGTGCAGTATGTAATAATGACAGCTAGTGGTTGAAATGGTTACTGCGGTCTACATTCAAAATCTTGTTTGTTCCGCGGGTAGTCAGATTGAGGATGCGCAAGACTATCAGTGGAAGGAGACATACCTTGTAAACCGATGAGTTGATTTATCCATGTTTTAACATGCCTGTGGTCATAGAGCTTTTTAGATGGATGCTGAGGCTTTTTACGTTGGGTAGAATCTGCAATCTCTGACCCAGTTCGTTTGCTCTCTTCCATGGCTGCAGTATGCTGTGTAAGTGGGCGGAATCACACAGACCAAAACAAAAACACTGACACGGGATTTTCAAAGTAGAATAACTGGCTGTAGCAATGTTTTTTCTGAGAAACAAGTATGTGAACTTAGCATGTTTACTGAATAACTGCAAATGTATTATGATGTTTTTTATGCTTAAGTACAGTCAAAACATTACATACAGCACCTTTTAAATGTGTCAAAGGAACAGCACAAGCAAATTATTATTATGGTGACAGTTTGGGTGGGTTGGTTTAATACTTACTTTATTTTTTTGCCCGATCAGATAAAAAAATATTTTCCTACATAAATGTGATTTATACCTGAAAATATCTAGCTGCATTGATATTTTATGCCTTAAAATTTGAGGGTCCGCATGGTATCAAAAAAGTGTGAAACCCCTGTTGTGGGGAGTGAAGGATACATCACTACTATCTTTTAAAAGTCAACCAGATAAAAATACCTTAGTAGACTAGATTTAAAGGGGTCATGACATGGATTTTATATTATTTTAATATTATTTGAATATGTTTTTTCCTTGAGGTTTCTCTTATTTAATAAGTTGTTTTTGCACACAAAAAAAAAATATATTATTATTTTTCACCCTGTTCTGGCCCCTCTGTCAAAAACGCCTTTTTTAAGGGCGTGTCTTTTAGGCTTATGATAATCTGCCACTTGTTTGATTGGCTTAAGTCATTGCATAGGAATACCGTAATCAAGGCCCCTGCCCCCCTTGCTTTTTGTTTATTTTTTTTGCCTGTATTGTCTGAAAACATGATCAAATAAATTGTATTTTCCAGACAAGCATATGAATAATTTTCATACATTTTGTGATGCAGCTTTCAGTCAGGTCCTAGTCCCGGACTTCATCTTTCCAACAGAATGTGTTTCTTTGTGAACGTCTCTATTACACCTGTTACTTTGTTTACAAAGCAAAAATGCTCTCATCACTCCTCATACACCATTCGTGATGCCATTAAAATAACTTTCCACTTTTGCTTACGCTTGGATCTTTCTGTATCTGCACAACGATGTGAACGAACCGTTTTAAACAAGCGACAGGTTCGTTTCACTTCATTGGTCCCTATTGACAGACTCAGCCCCCGTGGACTGTTCAGAAACGAAATGTGGGACCTGTCATACCTGTATCTACTGGGACAGATAGCGGCAGTGATTGTCATTTCTATTTGCTTTTGACACAACGCGACACTGAATGCCAGTGGGCGGGGCCTATACAAAAAAGACTATTCGTAGAGTGTGGTCTTGCGCTTTATTCCTGTGTTATTCAACCGACTGTTCCCGATGAATGTCATACCTGGCACTCGGATCCAAACGAGCCATTTTCGTAGGGTTTATTACAATAAATGCTTTTTTATTGATTGGACCCTTTTGTAGTTATGAAACTTGCCTAGATGTATTAAGCTACAAGACCTTTTCTGTGTCAAAAGATCAAAGGAAATTTGGTTTCTCTTGTCATGACTCCATAACATGGATGTAGGAATCGGAACGTGTTTTAGTGCCTTCCAATCCTCGGTATACCACCTAAGAAGCATTTTTTAGGTTCTGGGCATTACCATAGTTTATTTATTTGTCTGGAAAAGGGAGCAGGAAGTAAGAGGCATTCTGGGGGTGCTTGACTGACATGTCCAGTGTTCTGTTGGAAGTTAAATGCATTTACTGTTCTCTCCTCTCACACAAAGTGAGGGCTACGATGATCCTAATGCACCTGAGAGCCTAACAATGGGCCGGCTGATAGCTCCGGCAGAAGGCCTTCCTGCACCCCAGACACAGTCTCCTTTGTCCATTAATCTGCCAACGGCAGGCCACTTGTCTCTCTGATCATGTGTAAGAGGCTGGAGGGGACAGAGTGACAATAAAACGCACACCAGTGTCCAGTCGTGTATATAGACTGTCAGATTTTAGCTCTTGTTTAGCTATTCCACTTCCGTTGTGCTTACATTTGTAAGCAGGGCTGTTGTTCTTACATCATTGCAAATGAAGATGTGTTTGCAAGGATGTGACTCTGACAAGAGCAGTACATTTGTTTGTTGAAACATCTCCCTCACTACAAGGTGTTAGTTGAGAAAATCAATTCAGGTTGCTCTGTCTAAGAGTTCTTGAGTGCTCATCCAAATCAGTTAAATGAAGAGAGACTGTGAGCGTGTGTTGGTGTGAGCCAAAGTAAAAAGCAATAATTGTCGCATTCAAAGACAAATTACTGAATCTGCTCTCACAAGATAAATAAATGATTGTTAAAGCTTTTAGCCTAGCAAGTTAATAACCTTTGTTTTACATGTAGATGAGTGCAGAGCTAATCTGTGGAATATAAATGTTGTACCACACCTCTTGTTCCAAACAGTGAGCTGGATTCTCTTATTTCCTGCACCCCATCAAAATTTGTTCAAACAAAAATAAGAAAAAAAAGGCCTTAGACCAACATAACATTTATTTCTGTGGTATGAATTTGGTCGGAGCCGTTTCATAGCCACATCTGCTACTAATCCGTGACCTGCTGGGATTTGTAAATAGAGTTCAGTGAAGAGTTTGTTCCACTAATGCATTATAAACACGGAGGAGGGCTCGGGGCCTTTGAGTTTAGGGTTACATTCAATATGGAACCGGACGCTGCACTAATGCAACACTTTGCACATGGTTTGGCGTTTTGGAATTAATCATTTTCCATTGAAACCCCACTGTCCTTGTTCTTTATTTTTGCGCAAAGCAGAGAGAAAGCTGCCGTCTCGTTTCAGAACCTCACTGTTTTCGGAAACGGGAGGAGAAAGGATATTTGACAGGAACATAAATTCTTCCTTTTCTCTCTCTTTTCCCCACTCTGTTTCTCTCAGTGTTTTTCTCGAAGGCCCTGCTTAAAGTGGACAGCAGGAGCATTAATCACAGCCACGACTGCAGACAAACAAGGAAACTCAGTGAAAGCTGTAATGTCTTGTAGAACTTGTGTGAATATTCTACGTCGGCCCACCCTGTCTTTTTCTCTGCATGTCTGTTTTGTGGTTTCACTGATTCTGCACTCAGGTTAAAGGCCATTTTCCCATGCTGCTCAAAAACGTCAGCTCAAACGAGACGCACCGCAATGAGAGTTAAAAGGACATCAAAATTGGTCTGCTGTCATCAAGGGTCTGTCTTATCCCTATTTGCCTTTCTCCGACCGATCCATCAGCGAGGTCTGATCAAAAAGGGATACCGTGTCTTCCAGCATTCCTTATTCGTGGGGATGAGTGTCCCTGACTGTCCCTGTGCCACCACTTCCTGTCAGCCAAGCCTGAAACAAAGACCTTCTCTCTCTAACTCCTTTTCTGCTCTTCCTCTCTCGCTCGCTCTCTATAAGCCTGAGAATTGGGCATGAAATGCAACACATATTTATGAGATTATTATATCTACTGCCTCGTGTTTCATTTCCACGTACGAAAGGAGAACATTTTTCATCCCCTCTGAGTGAAAACATGTGAAAAGGACAAAATGATTTCGGTGCTGTTGTTGTCCTCAGATCTCCAAGGGGATGTTAATTCACATCGATCTTGTTTTGAACTAAGGCACTTCCCCCCAATACCATTAGAATGATAACAGCCTAAAATAATTCTCCTATCCCACCTCCCTCCCGACACGTACGTACAAACACTCGCACACAAACAATCTGTATAGAGATAATCCCAAGAGATGGATGCGCACAAAAACAGCCCAAAATGAAAAGGTCACTGAATTCTAAGCCGATTCAAAATGAAGCAAGTGAGGTTGTCAGCACGAAATGCAGCACACGACTTCTTTGTCTCCTAAACAGCAAAAGTCGACACAAGAGGAGTGATCAGAGGAAGACTCTGCGAGGGGGAAACGTGCCCTGAAGCAGAAGCAAGAGATAGCATTAGGGAAAGGCCTAAATAGTTTCTTTGAGCTTTCCATTGCAAAAACACCATGACGTAAAAACATATTTTTTAACATGTGTAACCATCCCAATCAACTGTTTACTTACTCTAAGGCCTCCCTTTTTGCTACAGTCGGATGCAAAAAAGAAAACTGCACATGAATGGAGGTGAATTAAAGTGTTTAGGGTACCGTTCCAACAATTGTAACACACCAAGAATTCTAAACAGTACGTCACACGGGTGTATTCCATGTAGCCATTAACCTGAGAGGTCAAGTAAGAGAGAGAATGTAGGAGGACCGTGTTTATGCAGCGTTACTTTGTGACTTCACAGGTCTGGGTTTTGCCAATGTGTTTTTAATAGAGCAAAAGAGTTTATTATCGTTGTAGCGCTGCAATAAATCTGTATGTGCAGATAGTA
This sequence comes from Sinocyclocheilus anophthalmus, assembly GCA_018155175.1. NCBI lineage: Eukaryota > Metazoa > Chordata > Actinopteri > Cypriniformes > Cyprinidae > Sinocyclocheilus > Sinocyclocheilus anophthalmus. The sequence continues at coordinate 340,928 of JADLZN010009007.1, forward strand.
ATGTATAATAAAGTTGCTAGAGGACTGTTTCTAATAAAACATATTTTAAATTAAAGTTAGTTCAGTCATTGTTTACAAAAAAAATTAATGAATAGAGATTTTATGATAGATATATGGATAGATAAGTGGATGGATAGATGTAGAAAGAAATATGTGATATTAAAAGAAATGTTCTGAGTGATATTGTTTCTTTACATAAAACAGTCCCAATGGCAGACAGTGAACAGACTCTAGCAACATCAAGCCAAAACATGTCTGCGAGAGTCTAATTGCGTATAATGGAAATACATCACATGCACGCAAAGATTAATCCATTTTGTCTAAAAGGGAACATATAGGCTTTTTAGTTAAATAATCCAGATTACAGTGTGCAGGCGTTTGCCAGGCAAACACAAGAGATAAGATCTCCATTTCCTGCAATCAAAAGCTCTCCCTCAATATAAGCCTTTATAAAAAGGCACTTACTCTCTATTTTCAGTCTCTAGTCATATTAGATGTATAAGGCCTATTTACATCCATTATCCAATTGGACCCAGGAAAAGGAACTCATGGAAATTATGAGACATTTTAAAAGGGGACAAAAGGAAAGAACTGCATGACTGAGAGGCTTTTAAAAAAGTTTGAATTCATGGAACATGTCTGAAATGTAATTGTTACAATTTTATGCTGTTCAATGTGCCGTGTGATTATGTGCCTGAAATTAAGTGTTCTGAAAGGTGCTATAAGCCACAGAAACTGCTCATTTGCTGTGTGTAAGTCTTAAGAATGCTTCAACAGGTTTTTCACCTTTGAGTGACTCAATGTCAAGTAGCCCAATGATGCAGCACAATGACGTTTGCACTTAGTGCCTTTGTTTTGGAAAAGGAAAAGCTTGCGTCAGTGCAACTGCTCTACCGACCTCTGAAATGGAGTTTTATCTTTTATACTCTGTGAAGGAAAGAACCAGCAAATGTTTTGTTTGTTCTCTGTCAAGCCATGGCATTTTCCATATTTGATATTAATTTGAATTTGTCACCAATTAATTGCTCATTAACCAGGGAGTGTATCATCTGCAGAGAAATTAAAAATGCAAATTAGATATCAACCTAATATCAAAACAATTTAGACTGGTGGTGACAAATGATTGACAATTATTCCCTGTTTTTATTCCTAACTAGTGTTGCCATGGAAACCTTGATTCCCTTACTCTGATTGGTTAACTACATTGATACATTAACGTGTAACACTATTTCATTTTCAGTTGAATGTTTAATGGATCGGATTCAGCCTTCCTGACAAAACCACAATCCTTTCTAACAGAATGTTTGCATCAACATGCTTAACCCTGACGCGCTCCTTTCGCTCTTCCAGAACAACGTGAGTTATTAGGCCCAATGCGGAGGATATTTTCAGCAGCAGTTGATAGTCGCGCCATTGCTGTCAGTAAGAGATGCTGGGCAGTGGTGCTTTGCGGGCAGTAAATGGGATGGTTGATTGAAAGATTGGGGCATCTGGCTGGGAGTGGCAGGCCAGAGCTGAGTGGACTCATCTGAATCCAGGCATCCAAAAGCCTTAGACATCCCTGGTCAGCCAAATGACCCAGGATAGAGCCCGTGTCCAAGAAGATTGCTTTCGGAATGCTCGAGCACAGCCTAGGAGGGAGGGAGAACGCTTATCCGCGGCCAATTACCGCCCCGCACACAATGAACAAAATGAAAGATAGCTCAACAATCTGAGGTCTGGCAAAGTGTAGATAAGCGTGAGCGGATCAGATATTACCAGTCGAGATAGATCTATCTGCAAATATGATGTATGAGGTGTGCGATATTCGTCCTGGTTTAAGGCTTGACAGCTCTTAGATTGAGCTATCCTCGGTATAGTCAATGTTTAATTAAGCACTTCAAATCACCTTGGGTAGAATCAGCACCACTCCTTGCCTGTTTAATCAAGACTACTTGAGGGACGACTTCTGCAATTCAGCCATGTTTGACTGCCGTCTGGCAGTTAAAGCTGCATCTAATCTAATATCTATACAGCATGTGAGGTTCCTAATGGCCACGGGGTCTTTGCGAGCATGACTTCCTCTCTCTGAGGTTGGACATTGTTATTAACTGTATGCCTCAAACAAAAACCGCCAGTTAAGGGACCGAGATGAGAAACCGGCGTGACCTGAGTGTTTCATTTCAGGATGAGCTTAATTAGAATCGCTCCACGTTTCCCTAAGGGCCAAAATTAGAGCCTATTCCTTTTCATTTTTTTGTTGTTGTCTTTGTTATGTTCACATTGTCTCGGTTCATTATTTCCACAGGCATTTAAATTTGTGGTAATGACAGTTTGTGTCCACAGAGAGAAATGGTAGTTTAGGCCAAAATATCATCCTCTCAGTTTAAAAAGGGCAAATGAAAGACACCTTTTCTTCTTTTTTTTTTAGATTCATTCCGAAAGCAATTAAAGGACAAATTCTATAGAGAGCCTTTTCCTAATGTGGATGATGGCAAACACTGTTATGCAAGCCCACAGTGCACTGCATTAATGAAACCACTTGAATTTAATAAAGAAAACACCTTTATCTGATATCCAGCCAATTTAAACATTCCTTTACCAGCTAACTATATCACTTCATTAGCTGATACCATGTTAAATGATCGAAATCTCATGAAATCGCGAGTTCCTTTTCTAAACCCAAATTACGACTCTGGAGCCATTCAGCAGCGTATCAAAGATGGCAGAGGCAGGGGGGCCTTCTCCACAGGAAGTTCCTGCAAACAGAGTGCACCCACTTTTTAAACCCCATTTGTCTTGTTAATGGGCCCCACTGATTACCTGATTGCACTGGATGACTGTGGAGAAATCTGATTGCGTGAAATTATACAGAGCAAAAACTTTTGATTGGGGAATGGATCTGGGATGCTCGTTGCTACCATTTGACAGGGTCCCTGTGAAATTTGGCCTCATTGATTTCAAATCAGCAAAGTGTAGCGCATAATTGTAATCAGAGCCCATGTTCACTGAGCGGTCTATTTTAAAACCCAACTTCCTTGCTGTGCAAACTTTTGAGCCTTAACAGTATGACAATGGCATTAGACCTTGTTAATTACGTGCCCTATAAAGAACTATTATGAGGTCTAAACCCTTTCTGCCTGTAAGAACATAGAAAGTATTTTAGCCATGAGGGTCACTGCCTTGTACAATATGCTTTTATTAATCATGAGTCCAGCTGATACTTCCGATCTATTACCTCAAAGTCTAATCAAGCCAGTTCAGTCCTTTTAAAATCAGGTAGCCATGGCAAATACAAGGGACTGTCCAAATCCTGCACCTTTTGTGTCTGACATTTCAGTGACGTGTCGTTTTTCAACCTTCTGCAGTGTTCATTGGTCAGATTTGGTTGGTTTTTAAAAATGTTATTATATATATATAATATATCTCTGATAGTATATATATAAATTTATTTTGATCTTGGCCTGCGCCACTAAAAAAATTATTGACCATGGCTCTTGCTCTTTTATACATTGGAATCAATACCCTTACTCACTGTAACGTAGTAATGCTTTAGTAAAAGCTATTGCAAAATTTCCGCTAATACTCTAAACGTGTCCTTTTCCTTGGTGTAGCGTGTCGAAACCCCGCAAAAAAAAAAAAAAATTCTAATTTACAAATGTTCGCACAGTGATCACAACGCTATGAACAGTCCCATCCCTCCTCATCCTATTGGCCATCTTCAAGAGATGAACGTGAATTCTGTGCCTCTATTCAGTTCCAGTCCACCATCAATTATTGAAGTTTAAAAAAAATATAATAAATTCTAATAAATTCTAAATTATAAACAAATATAGAAACTAATCTCATTAGAAAAATGGGTCTTTACCTACATTTTTGTAACAACTTTTATTCATTTTCACACAAGTTATTTCACGGGCAGCCAATTATTGATTAATAAAAATTTAAAAAACGTTTTATCTCATGTTTGTTTTTGTTATTACTATCAGTTAGGTTTAAGGTAGGATTTAGGTGATACATTATTTTCAAACATTATAGCATTAATATTTAACGCCACTCACCGGACATTTCATTTAACTGCCACAATATGTACATTGAGCAACATATAAAACATTACCAGATTGGCATTCTTCTTTTTTGGATGAAATTGAACACGCTTCTCACTGGACATTTCATTGTCACAAAACATGCAAGAAGCAACGTAATATAATTTTATTGACAGAAATGTCGCTACAGGCAAGTTTATCAATTAGCCTGAGTTGGAAATCTCTCAGGTTTGATTACAAATATCTTTATTTGTGTTTTAAAGATAGGCAAAAGTCGTATGGGTTTTTTGTGAACGCCATGCTGAATGGTATCGTAAGGTGTAGTGTAAGCTCCAGTGAGAAGTGACAAACGCGACTTTAGCATGTTGAAGCATCCCGGATATATACATGATATACAAAACTTGGTTCTCGCGAGACTAGCATATTCTCACCGAAGCTTGTGCTATGCCTACGTCATCGGCTGGAACACCACTTTCTCATGTACGTGCGTACGACAATGAGTGGAAGCTACAGATTACGGTTTATAAAGTTTTATACATAGCCATGTGGAGTACTTTTTATGATAGGTGAATGCACTTTTTTGGGCTTCACAATCTCGGCCCCCATTCACTGCCATTATAAAGATTGGAAGAGCCAGTACATTTTTTAAATATAACTCCCATTGTTTCGTCGAAGAGAAGTAATTATTGTTTACAGGGCGAACGCGACGTGAGACCTTCGGATCCATATGCAAGGCCTTTATTTCCAAGACGTGGTCACATAACAGCATGGGTGACACATGGTAAAACAGTAGTATGAGGGCAAGACACAAGAGTAAGTCCTTAACGGGCCATGTTCCGATCTCCGTGCGAACAATGTCCAAACATGGTAATCCGAAACACAGGCGATGGTCCAGGCGAGAGGTAAACAGTATCCGAACAGGGCGAGACTAGAGGGGTAATCCAAGACGGCTAAATCGTACAGTGCAACGCATGAGAACAGGCAAACCATAAAACGGGTCTGAGTACAAACATAGGAAACATACTATTAACAAGACAAGGCAACCTCAGAAACTGGGCAATTGACTCCTTAAAGTAGCTGTCGCTGGAAGAGTGATAAGTGCTAAACACTACTAGGCAGCGAGAAGAGAAGTCTATGCTTTAATGTAGAGTGTGTTTTGTTGTTACAGCCTGTTTGGTGTAATCAGTGTCAAAGGGATGAATGGGAAATGTATTCCAGAGTGAATCCAACAGTTAGTGTGGTGCAAGAGTCCATAGTAATGAGCGGGTGATCTCTGGTAGTGAGCGAACGGAAGTGCATGGACAGGATTCGTGACCACTACACCTAGTATGGCTGAGGTGGAATAAAATCAGGGTATTTTATTTTTGGGTGAAATATCCCTTTAAGGCTACATATTTCATTTTATTATACTGTAGCTGCAACACCTTTTATCTACTGGTCGAGACGCTTATTTTTTCTCTGTTATTTTTTAAATGAATAAAAACATGATATTAAACGATGTGCAAGCTATTGAGAATCGTAAAAGGAAGCCTCTCTTTGTGTCTTGCAGCAGTATGAACATGTGCTCCATAGGAATCAAGAGCATCTGGCAGTTCTGCTCACTTCATTAATTAACTTTCCATTGATCTGACATTCTGTGCTTTCAAGTCATTGTTTTTGTGCACACAGTTTGCAGTGTCTTTCCTTTGCCACGGTCAAGTTCAGCATCACCATGGTTACAGCACTATATGGACATGAATGCATTCACCAATTCAAAACTGACATTTGAATCATGCAATTGATGTATAAAATATAAAGTAGTATACATATATAAAATGTTTTAAATAAAATCATGTTATTGTTTTATATAAGTTTTTATATAAGAATAAAGTTGTATGCATCTTTAATTAAGTCTGTTGACTTAGTCACCGTACGAGGAAATTCAGGCCAGTTGGCGTCATCATATTCCTGTCCCACCAAACTTTCAACCACCTGCAAAAACGTCTAATGAAACCATCACCAGTCGGGCAGAGTTTATGAGGGAGGGGAGGAATGGGGGGGGATGTTAACACAGATGTCCAAATAAGAGCGTGAATGATTCATTCTGCCGAGATTAGCCTCCGTCTCCAACAGCAACTTTCCCAGGATTCAGGAACTCTCTGCCTTTCAGTGCAGCACACAGGATTGTCATCAGAAATTGATTTTCCTCCTGAAAGACAAATTGAATCGCATATGAAATACAACAGAAAGAACAAAAAAGCGCCTGTCTTCCCCCCCATGCCTCATTCCCAGTATACCTCTCACCTCCTCTCGCGCCCTTGTTCCTTTCTGTCCATCCCCCTCGTCTCTTGTATCTAAGTGATCTGGAGTGTTCAAATCTAAATTAAGATCTGCGGCGAGATACACGGTTCCCATAGCTACCTCTCAAACAGTGTTGTGATTGCATTATAATCCGACAGTAATCAAATCTAAATGAAACAGGGATGATAAGGATGCTATTTTCAGTCTGTGTTTGTGAGAGTGAGTGTGTACATTGCCTTTTCACTTTGTCCTTTTTCACTTTTTATTACCTTCCAATCAGCTCAGCCTCGCAGTGGCTTTTTTCATTACTTTGGGCCATTGTTTTGGACAAACATAGTTGTAATGAGTTGTAAGAAGAGGAGATTAGCCTGGTCAAATGATACGGTCTGACTGAAGGGATTTCACACAAAAACACACCAAACGCACCACATTCTCTGAAATCCAATTCTTCTACTAGAACTTAACCACGTTAACTGCACATTTCATATTGGCACCAAGGAAAACTGTGGGATTTGGGAGAATATAACCTTTGAAATGTTTGCTTCTCTGAATGGTGTTGTTGGGGATGGCAAACAAATAATGAGAAGGTTGATATTTTTTGATGTTGAGGAATTTGGCTTTTCTAAGGACACATTTGACAACGTATGGAAAAAATAAGACAAAAGTCATTGAAAATGAATTTAAACGTGTAGTGTTACTCATCATTTGTGTAGTTATTAGTCATTGCCTTTACTGTAGGCAAACAGCGGTATCAGTTTCGTGGATTCATCCCTAGCCCGGCCTTGACAGAGGTACCTTGTAACTGGAGTCCTTTGAGCTCTGACTGCATTGTTTCTCATGAATTCATTTGTTCAAACTATTCATCTCATCAACTCGGTCCACCTTTTCTCTGTTGTTCATGCACAAAATGTAATATACACATTTTACTTTTTAAAAGTACACTCAACAGGCCTAAGTTTTTGTTTATGTTTCCCTGGCGTTCCCCTATTCCAATCATTTTGACTTAATGCTGACACCTACTGGTGTGGATGTATGAAGTTAATTCCCATTTTGCCACATGACACAAGCTGTTTGTTTTGTCTGTTTTTCTGTCTCATACTACAGATACAGGCATTCTTACATTTGATTTTAAAGTTTGTGACAGTAAAGCCTTTTACATTGTTAAAAAAATTATAGTTAAAAGAAATGCTGTTCTTTTTAACTTTCTATTCATCAAATAATTCTAGAAAACATGTCACAATTTTCACAAAAATATTAAGCAACACAGCTGTCGATGATAAGCATTTATTTTATTTTTTTTTTTTTTTAGCACCATTGACACATTAAACATATTAAATGGCTGTTGTTTCCCTAATGATTCACGTGACACTGGTAGTAAGACTGTATTTGAGTATGGGCTTGGCTGAAAATGTGACTTTGGCTAAAATTTTTGGCTTTCAAACACAATGAGTTCCAATAATAATTATTGTAATAAAAATATTTCACAATATTACCATTTTACTGTATTTTTGTGATACAGTATTTTTGTCCTTTTTGACCTTTAATAGACTGGGAGTAAAGTGCGCTGAAAATTCAGCTTTGCCATCACTCAAATAAATTGTATTTTAAAATATATTTAAAAATTTATATTTCGAAATATTACACTTTTTTTACTGTATTTTTGTTCAAATCAATGCAGCCTTGGGGCGCATAAGAAAATTTTCTTTTCAAACAGTTAAAAAAGTTGTTAAGCACCTTAAGCATTTAAAAAATATGTTATAGAAGTAAACTTGTTATTATTACAAGTAGGTCTGCCAGTTGCATCACAAGGTTGGTCATGTGATATCAGCATTTTCAAGGCCTCTAGAATCTTCATCTCATTCGAGTGCACATCATGTTAATCATATTTATCAAAACTGTGCACCTGAATGAACAACATGGTAGTACTGATTCTGAAAGGCCCTTTTGTGTAAATATGAGCTCTATTCTGATGATTTATGGACTAATGTGTGAGTGACTCAGCAAGTCCGATTCTGTTCGTTTGACATGTCTGCAGGTTGTGTGCATGATTGGGAGAGGAATCCCGCCAAGCATGCGCCCTTAGGCAGTCAAAGAACAAACAAGTCTGGTGTGTTTGAGGGGCGCCCTAATGTCCATCATCCTGGCGAAATTATCCCTCCTGTTGCAGCCACTGATCTACAGACACATACACTTGCAGCTAAACCCCCTCACCCCACATGCACACAATGAGACAATACCCTCTTTCATACTGTCCTCATTTTAATCAGCATTAGAGAACTGGGGAAATCACATTTTCTCATCTTTTCCTGAGGTAGAAGCTCCTAATGACAGAAAGAATGGTAATTAGAGTGGATGAGAGGTGAAGCCTATTGAAGATGTCTTACATGAAAAGGAAGAGAATAGTCATGGATAATACTTGATACTTGATACTTTGAGCTTGTTTTAGATTTTTTTTAAAACACCCTAATGTTCCTGTTGGGATTGTGACTTTTGAGAATGAATTTACTTAATTTTTTAATTTAAACAACATTTTTTTACACTATTTAACTATTCAAATATATATATCTTTTTAAAGCCTGCCTCCAAACACTGTTTTCAGAATATATAATATATATATTATATATTATATTATATATATATTATAATATATAAATATATAGTGTTTTTTCAATCGATTTAAAAAAATTTACTAATTAATCACACATTTTTTCTGAAATTAATTGCAATTAATCGTGATTAATCCCACCTAACATTAATTTTTTTAAATATACTTTTATATTGCATTAATTTCACATTCCATCTTCAAATTAATGTAGAAACAACATAAATACAGTGTATTTTTTATATCTGTTCAATGGCATCTTTTTTATGATTTCATTCATAATTCATAATGCAGCCTGAACACCCCTTTTGTTGTTTTTAAATGAATAATATTAATTAATTAATTAATTTTTGGGCTGCTCAACCCCAAACAAAACAAAGAAAATTATATAATAATTGTATTTTATGTATTTCTTATTAGAACTGTATTGTTGATTTTAAACATTTGAAACACTTAAGACACTGTACAGTACAAATCAGAAAACATTATACTGAGCTGAACTTTATTGTTTTTTGAATATGTACATTTCAGATGCTTGATTGAGGTCTTTCTGTGCCAGCCTATAAATACGATGGGAACATGACCAAAATGTGGTAACCAAGTAAGTCTTCAAACCCAGGTAACCCTGCTGATCTACAAGCTTTGGCCACTTTTCTCTTCTCAAAAACTGTGAAATACTCAGATTCTTGCAGGTATGAGCGGCAAAACATTTTAGAAAGGGAGTCCGTGTAAATAAAAGGATAAAAGCAGTCCTTGAATGAAGTGGGGCTACAGCCAAGTGAAATATGCTCCCAATTACTGCGATGGCTGTAGAGGCCTAATAAAGTGAACGTCTATACAAGACGCTGCACTATAATAGAGCCGGGCTAATTTGCTTTGACTGATGAATTTTCGTCTCCCGTCGCGCTGGGTTGAATAATTATGAAATTTATCACAAGACATAGTGACTCATTAAGGATTAGCGAGCTTTCATTAGAGTGATGTTGTTCGAGGGCTGTGGCTGTTCTGATCAGCATAATTATGGGCCCTACAGAGGGAGGGCCAGGCAATGTGTCTTTGTGTGTGTGGTCAAGGTGTCGGGAAAAAGCTGCACCTATACAGCACTGTATGGCTCGCAATAAAATATCTCACCAAAATAATCATTTTATTTAACTCTGATCCCCTTGGGTAGCCCTGCATGTGATCACTTATTTTATGAGCTTGTTGTACACTTAAAAAAAAAGTTTGTAATTTTTGTAATTGTAATTTTAAGGTTGGAAAAAAATGCGGAATGTGCACGGGCTAATTTTGAGCTACAGGCAAAAAAAGTTACAAATTTGAGGTTTTCACAAAAATTAGTTAATTTAAGCCCTCGTCTAGTGATCCCAATGCTCCAAATAGTAATTAAACATCTCAAATTAAATTAAAATTTAAATCAAAATTTTTTCTCTACTCGCTTCTCGTGCTGACTGTCATCCAAAGCAAGCGCATAAAGTCTTTTGACAACACACGATCCCGATACATATATTTACATATACACAGAATTACAGTTTTTAAGTATTCACGCAAACCATAAATCTGTATTCCCTTAAAGTGAATAGTTGCCCAAAAAAATGAAAATCTGTCATTAATCACTTACCTTCATGTTGTTCCAAACCCGTAAGCCCTTTGTTCATCTTCGGAACACAAATAAGAGTTTTTTTGATGCCATCCGAAGCTCCTGACCTCCCATAGACCAGCCACAATGCAATGTTTTCCCAGTCCATAAAACGGCATCAGGACATCGGGGTAAAAACAGTCCATGTCCACATCATTGGTTCCCCACCCCCCCCAATGTAATTTTACAAGCTATATAATATATTTTTGTGCTTCACAGAAACCGAAATAACGATATGCTTTAAACTTTATTCAACCATGCTTCCTCCCTCCTCATCCATTCTGCAAGCAGTGCGCCGCCATTGGTGGAAAGTGTATCACAACCGCCATGCGCTTGCTTATCTTTCCATGAAAACTGCTGCCACCCATCTGCTATTTGTTTCAACTGTCATGAACTGTCCTAATATATATATATATTCTATATATATTAATATCTATTTATATATATATATATACATATAATAATATGTATATTTGGGTAATAGAAATTGTTGATAAGATATGTGGGATATTTCAATTTTAGATTTAACCTTCATGTCACATGTTATTCTCAAGCGTCAATTGATCCATCAACACTGTTATATACACATACCAGGTCCTAGCAAAATCACAGTCATAAACTTTCATTTACACCATTTAAAACAAGGAAAATATGTTAGATCTGTGGCCCAGTGTTGCCAAGTATGCGGTTTTTCCACGGAATTGTGCTACTTTAACACTGTTGCTGCGCTTTGTTTTTCATGTCTGCTGGTTGAAGTGACCCCAATAATGTGATATTTAGCCCCTGAAATGTGAATTTTACCAGGGGAACCCCACCAAAAAATTTGTGTATTTTACACCCCGGAACACGATTTTTTCTACTCCCTCGAAGCACGAGCTATTGGGCTAGTTTTGGGCTAGTTTTGAGTAGCAATTGGGCGGGTTTTATTGGGAAAACCTGGCAACCCTGCTGTGGCCTAGCAGTTAGCAACACTTGTTAAGCTGTTGTGCTCATATGGGAGTTTGAGTCTCGGGCCCAAGGATTATCTGTCTGTGCAAATAAAAAAGACTAAAATTAAAACCCACACACACACTACATTACAAATCACCCATAAGTATGTGTTTCTCCTTTACATCAGCTACCAATGACTGGAAATTAAGACACAGCGGGCATCTTACAGCCAGTTTCCCAGATATGATTGTATAATAGTTTTAGTCTAATCTACTAAATGTGTTGTGAGTAGCCAATTATCCAGTTGCATGCATGAGGACACAGTTTTATCATTGTTTACAACAATGTAATTACAAAAAAAGCTTTGGCAAATAAATGAAAGAGATTAACATATTAGGACCTCTAATTGCATTTAAATGACATGCATAATGTATAAATGTTCGCCAGAGATGGAGAGCTGAATTCTTGATGAAGTTTCCCAAACGGTTTAGCTACACAAATGCTCCCCAATTAATTCTGCTGGGTCTGTTTCTCGAGTCCATGCGCTATTTGTTAAGGAATTATTGATTTGTATTTAATTAAGCTCACTTACTTGCTCGCTGCTGACACAAGATTGATCAAAGCAGTCAATAACAGCATATTAAAGAAATGACTTTGAGATTGTTTTCTCCATCTTTATGAGCGTGTAGAGCAAACAATCTGTCTTGAAATATGCAATTCAATATTTCTCAGTGTCACGCCACCCATCTAGGTGCTGCAGGCATGCTACACTCACCTGGGTAAAGTACACATAATGGAAAACGGAGAAGGGTTAGCAACATATCCTCACATAGATGATATGAGAGCAAAGACCTCAGGCACCATTGAATTCACATTTGAAAAACCATTTCTAGCCAGTTGACTTTTCATTTCATTTGGCCATAGATCAGCCCTCAGGAACTCAATGCTGCAATGCTGAATTCACTGAATCAAGCATCAATGTTCAGCCACTACCCTCCAACATTTTATAAAAGACATTTGTATTTACCAATCAATAATCCATTATCTCTGTATTAATGCAAGGCCTTGACACGAACACGGCTATATTGTAACAGCCGCATATGTGGGAATGTTGTCTTAGAACGGGAATAACACAGTGTTTTGTCCTATTCCAGTTTCAAATCTGAATCATATCATGTTGTGTTTTATGGATCTAAAATGTCTTAAAGGCCTTTTCAGCCTTTTCCCATTGCTGCTTGATGGAGAGTCACTCGGTTTAACAGCATAATAATGTAATATCATGAGGGGTAAATTTCTTATTTGAAATGAAGCATCACGGTGAATACTCTATATCTCTTACCGGCTTCAATTGGTTTCCCCCAGAGGACACAAACTTCATTATGAGCTCTTTCTCTCTCTCTATGGGGGTATCAATTCTTTAGACCATCGCTTACTCTCTCTTGCTGCTGTTTAAACAGTGCTGTTCCTCTATTCTGTTTGTGCTGTTTGTAATCACAACATAGATGCGGAGGATTCGCGATAGGACATCAGGAGATCAGTAAAAGGGGCTTGGTGTTGCTCTTTTTCATGGGATCCCCTAAGCACCCCCTCCTCATTATTGTGTGTGACTATCATATTGCAAAAGGAGAAGAGAAAGAAGTATTTTTTCTTGGCCATTTGTGAAAAGCTCATTAAAACAGCCCAAGAACAAACAAAGCTTTTCCTCTGAGGCCCCCATTCAGAGTCATCCCATAATTTCCCACTAGTTTTAATAGTTGAGATAAATTAATTATTCCTTCGTGGAAAATACATTCTTTGCCATCTTTGGCTCATTGTTCTTGTTGGAGAGAATTGAGCCCAATCCTGGGAGAAATAGAGTTGCCTTTCCTGCAGGGAAATCAAACTGCTCGCTGCAATCAGCCAGGACCAACGACAATTAAACCATTAGTATCTGGTATAGGAGACTCTTTACACAATGTACATCTTACTAATGAATCCAGAGGCAACTCATAATTACACAGTTTTGTCTCGTAAAGATTAGCTGCCCACTGAAACTCAGTAGAACATCACATAACGTCTCACTTCTTGCTCCTTCCGGCTGGGACGTTGAATGTATTTTCAGTGACAAATGAAAATCAGTTGGAAACTATTATGAAGATATCATTAAAAAAAAAAAAAAAAAGAGGGCAGAGCGGTCATTTTCTTTAATTATTAAATGTGTTCATTTCATGACAGAAAACAATAACACATTGCCTTTACACACTGCGAGTTACTGTGCACTTAGAAATGTAGTCTCGCTGAGATGAATAGGCCTTTTGGCGAGAAAAAAAAAAAAAGAAAGGCTGTTAGGTGGTTTCAGGTTCTTTAATTGTGAAATGACAAACATTTAATCACTTCTGTGCAGGAACAAGAGCAATATTCCGCCCTAGATGAGAAATTGCCTTAGCAAACAATCAATCTCTGGGTTTCCTGGTGGCCCCGGAAAATATACAACATTTCTCTTATATGCCTTAGTTGTAAAGGATTATTATTATTATTTATTTTTTTAATCTGTGGATGTTGGTGAATTCAGGAAAACTGTAGTAGCCTAAATGGAATATCTCTTTTGTGTTTTAAAAGGTTGTGACATATTGAGATGTCTTATCAGTCAGTTAAATGAATGAAATTCTTGTAGATTATTTTCAGAATTTATTCCGGTTATGTGCATCAAGTCTCAGAACAGGAGAAAATCTGTCAGTTGTACCAACAAAATCTATTATTGTAGTTCTTATTTATACCAGTGGATGGCGCCCCTGTAATAAGGAACATAAGCGTGACTTGGTATACTGACTTTTTTACTTTGTCCATGAAACCAAATGGACTTTTGTATAGTTAGTGCACTGTAAGTTCAGTATCTAGTTGTGCACAATAGTAAAATAAAAAGGTTTTTTATTATTATTATTAGTAGTAGTATTTTCATATGGAAAAACTTTGCCATTTTCAGAGAATTTTTCCTGAATGCTGCTTACTTGTAATACATAAACAGGTTGTGCCATTTCCGTATATCAATAATTCTGTGGTCCCCCACTTTTTTGTTGATTTTTGTCCCTATACACAGCCTTGCTTTTTCCTCCTGTACGTCTGCTGTTATGATAACAAAAACCACAAGCTTGTTTTCAAACTTTTATTAACAGAACCAAGGACTGTCAGTACATTAAATAAATACACAAATACATAAAAATCATATTTACTCTCAAGATTTCCCTCTAATATGAGACAACAAAGTATGTAAGTAACAAATCTCTTTTGTAGATACTAGAGAAATTCTCCAGATGTAGAATTGGTTTCTGCAGACATTCGCCATAACTTAAACTATCCGCTCAAATAACTAACAGTTTAAAGTTGCTTAAAGTTCTCCAACGTGAGAAATATGACGCACATACATTTCTCGTTTTAATTGCGTTATTTTTCTTTGTAGTAGGCTAATAAAGCCATTTAGTGGTCCTTTGAAAGTTTACTGAGGCCCCCTAGTGGGTCCCGGCCCTCCCGGTTGAGAACCACTGCCCTATCCAACCTCAAAAAGCAAAAAGAGCCCACTCTCAACCGCAATCCTTCCTCCTTTGAACAGTGTGTGTCTAAGTCAATCTTGCCTTCTTCTGATTGGCTGGATTTGCAATTCCGCTTGAATGGGGCGCGTCGTGATTGGCCACAGCCTGATTGACGTCATCCTGTGAGAGGAGGTTTACTCTGGGCTTTTTCTGTCACTGACACATGTAGACTTCTTACAGCACAAGCGACAAGCAACGGCGAGACATCAGCGCGGAGGACAGTTCCAAACAGAGGCGCTCGCTTCATCTGTGGAAATTACGGAAGACATTCCCGAACGCTCATTTAACAAAACCGCAGTCGATCTTTCCAGTGATAACCAGAACATCTGAAAAGGTGACGGCAACAGTGGAAATACAATCTGAAAACTCCATTTGCTCCACTCTTTCGCAGCAGTGAGAAGTATTCATGCACGCGCTCCGTCTGTGAGTTTGTTGGACTGTGCGCGTTATTTTTATTGTCTACCGACAAAACAGCGTGCTATACATTTTTCATTAACCATTCAACCATTGCATTTCAAATAGGTGAGTACATTTGTCAACAACACTTTTTATTTGATGAATAATAGTAATTTCATGTCGCGAGAGGGAGATCGACACAAATAATGTTCCAGATTAGTGCAATGCAAGCATACATTTTTAGAAGTTTTTATTGTAAATGTGATTTGTGTTGCATGTCACGCGCGTAACAAATAACGTAATAACTAGAGATCGTAATGTAGTGTATTTGCTTGTGTGTTTACTCGCATCAAGACCACACGTTTAAATAGAAGCTCGATGGAAATGACAGGCGTTTTGAGTTTATAGTATCAAAATTGTGTAGCAGAAGTGCTCGCGTGCTGTACAGATGATCAGCAAACCATAACATAAGTGCTATTCTGTATCTTTTGCTGTGCCTTGTGCGTTGTGGTAGGAGCAGCTGTATTTAGGCTCCAGGACTGCGATCTGTATTACTGGCCATGGGCTGCTGATCTGTTTTATATTTCTGCACATCCCCTCGCTTAAATTGCCTGTCCGTGTAATTACTTGAGTTTGCCCATTTGACTTAAAAGCCACCCCCTCCCTCTCTTCAAATCTCCCCTCTTCCCTCTTACTGGGAATGAAACTTGACGATGGTCCGATCTTATTTATCTGGGGGAGTCACTTTCGGTCTCTGATTCATCTCCCTTTAGATTTAATCAGCACTAAGGTATTGCTTGTCCCTAAGAGCCTCCACTAATGGGGTTACTGAATGCCTCTCTCTCTCAGTGCAATGTTTTCTACCCCCTCCTCTCTCTTCTCCTCCTCTAATTACCTTTCAACAAAGATTTGGCTTACAGCCTTCCACGAATATATCTTAAATTTTAATCTTTCCCACTTCGGTCCAGCAGTCCTCCTTATGAAACCTGGGAAAGATTAAAATTTCAGATGTATTAGTGGAAGGATGGAGCAGAAGTGCACTCATGCGGTACTGATGGATCAACAGAGCAAAGTACAGAACTGCGATCATAAGTGAGGGTTCGTGGTTAATGCGATTTCTGTCAGAAGCAGATATTTCTGTGGGCCGGCATTAACTGATTCTCGCATATGCTGAATGATCCAGCATACCGGGGGTAATTTCACGCGGCAGTGACCAGTCCCCAAAGCAAACGCTTGCTGAATGTTCTTCATGATGTTGGCTGGAAATCCGTCATCTGATAACCTTAGTGAAAGCGAGTGGAATATGTCGACCTCTGAATGGTTCTCACAACTTCAAGGTTCCCCAATTAACTGCCCCAGTTCTGGCCACAGTAGCGCTTGGGTTTCTCTCTTTCTCATGTTAACCATCATGAAGGTTGAGGTAAACGTAGTTTAAAAGCAATGCAGACAACCTAACAAAAGCCAGCACCTCTTTAATTGTTCCAGTGACTCTAATGTTATCAGCGAACTGACATTTATCACAAATGGACCAAATGAGCTGACCTCAGCACTTAGATAAAGATCAAGGACAGTCTGCCACTTAAAACAATTCTCAGACTTGCTTGCAGGCATTATATGCATTTCAATGATTTCAAAAGAGCTTTTAGGAAGCGTGCCTCTGAAAACATTCAATGTTTTGGGTCACTGTTCAGGCTCCAGGTGGTTTAGATATTGCAAGGACAAAACTTCTGTCAGAAGTTCAGGAAACTGAAGTGGGCTGACTTCGTAAGATAGGGAGTATTGTAATGCTGATGGTATTTGAATACTTTTAGGGACACTGTTCTTTTTTTTTTCATTTTATATATGCAATTTATAGTCATATAATTTATTTTTGAAGGGGCTTTCCAAAGAATATGTTAAGCAAAAAAAATAAATAAAACATTTGAATAAACTTCTTAACTCCTGATTGACTACCAGTTCTAACCGCGTATCCCGGCTGTCTCTTTATGTTTCTGCAGACACAATGGTGAACCCTGGAGGAAGTGCCCAGCCCCCACCTGTTGGAGCGGGATCTCTGTCGTGGAAGCGCTGCGCGGGATGTGGGGGAAAGATCGCCGACCGTTTTCTCCTGTATGCCATGGACAGCTATTGGCACAGCCGCTGTCTGAAATGTTCCTGCTGCCAGGCCCAGCTCGGAGAGATCGGCACATCCTGCTACACCAAGAGTGGCATGATCCTATGTAGAAACGACTACATCAGGTTAGCTGCGTTTATTAATTTGAAAGTCACAATCAGAACCATATTCACATGTTTGAGGGATGTCTTTTTGTGTTTGTAAAGGCATTCTTTGAAGTTCCTTCAGATTTCTGTTGCACTTGTGAAATTCATTTTAAAAGCAGTTTTCAGTAATGTGTTTTGAGGATAGTGTAGTTTTGCTCAGCTCCTTTTTCGTGGTCTTTGAAGCCAAACTTCAGATAGCTCATACATCTGGACATTATGACAGTCCAAAGACCACATGAAATGACATTAGGCATGTAATGATTAGATGAAGTGATGGTTGTCAAGAAAAAAAAGATATTAAGGAAAAAGTTACAAGCCATCAAGCTTCTCACGGAGCGAAGCGTATTTTCCATTGAGAACATGTGTCTCAGATTGTGCCGTCAGCAGCCCTAGTTAAAGCGCGCTGGTTAAACCCTCAACGGGACACTCTTAAAAAAGAGGTCAAGCCACTGACATGTTGACAGAGCAGAAGACGAAGGAGATTCTTTCTCCAGAACATCTGCAAGTCTGTGGCTCTCACCATATTTCATCCTTAAGCAAAAGGAGCCGTGCTGCTAGGACCGTGTGTGTGTTTTCTTTACGAGATGCTAGAAAACTCGATTGGTAAGGCAGAGCTGACCTTCGACTCTGCAGGAATTTAAAAGAGTTTTCACATCCTCTCCAGCATGTTTTGTTTATCACAAAGAGACCATTTAATTAGCAAAAAGACCCTTTTTAATTATTTATGCAAGTAAGTCTGACACCCAAAGCGGTGGCGGGGTGACGGCACGGCAGTCTCACTCAGCTGATGTGGATGACCTGATTTGACAGGCTGATCCTTCAACGCCTTGACCTCTGCAAGGGCAAACAGAAAGCCCTCTAGAACTTCTTGCATTGAGAAGTTTGCAGTCTTCTTGCATTACTTCTTTGGTTTTGAGGAATGGAAAAGCACCGTGTGAGTGCCACTGATAACGGAAAGCCTATATTTTTCTTATTAAAACAGGCAGAGCAATTTAAAAGTTAATTCATAAAATGAAGTATCCATGATATATTCAGCTCTTCCTGCCGGAAAACAGTGTTTTTTGGCAGAAGTGCAGTCATTAGTGAGTATTTACCTTGGCATGTGCTTCGCCCTGGATAATTCAGCGAAGCCTCGCACTGACACTGCTGCTGGCAGGCTGGAACAACAGGTGTCAACCAGAGCAAACCTGAGACGACCAGTCCGAATGTGAAGAGTGCCTTCACTCTTTCCACTCCACCTGATCTGAAGGGATCAAGTCCACAAGACTGGCCTCTAGAATCGGGCCTGTGAGCCTAATTAAAACGAGCGGGGAGGGAAAAGTAGCTACACCTTTCTCCTTGTAATGAGAGAGCGTCGGGCGGGAGAACGGAGCTAAAACACAGCTCGCGCGAGCCTGTGATCTGAGGAGAGATAAGAGAGAGGGGAAAAATAACATCTGACAGTGAGTCCACACAATTAAAAGCTTTAATTAGAGTCCCCCTCCATTTTCCTTTAGTCCTGATGGGTTTTATCTAATGAGATCTAGTGCCTGGCTCCTATCCGCTTCCAATGACGTGTCCGAAATGAATGAGAGCCACATTGCAAACAAAACATTTAATTAACCAAATTGGCTTTTGAAAGAGCGGGAGAGCAAGGGAGAGAGAGAGAAGAGGGGATTATTGCGAAGGCCAGTCCCCTTAGGGGATTTTAAAGGGGCCTCCCTTATTTTTGTAATGGATTATTAAATTGCCCTTGCTGTGTAAATAATGAAGTTACATATCCAGAATTATATTAATACCACTGATGCAAAAAGGCTTAGCGATTGATTGGGATGGCACGAGCGAAAACGCATCCCATTTTCCCTAATGGCAGATGGGGGGAAATTACATGGGATGATAGGCTTCTGATACCACTCTGCTCGAGTCCACCAGCGCCAAGCACAAGGGCAACCGCCGCGAGTTGTAGATTTCAGCAGTTTTAGCCCCAGAGAAGCAGGAGGGACTCATTGGAAATCATGTTGTCCCTAAGCCATCGCTGATATTTCCGGAGAGAACCGAGACAGAGAGAGAGAGAGAGGGAATTAATTTGGGGAGAGAGCAATCATGTGACCATTAGGTCGGGGGGGAAAACACTGTCCTTTTAATTGAATAGAGCCAGGTAATTAAATGGCACTTTTCCAATAGAACGTGCTAGGTAAATCTAATAGTTGGTTATTTAATATCACTTTGAAGTCTGCCTACTCAAGCACTATGACAGCAACAGGAGCATGTGAACTATTAAGCCAGGAAATACTTGGATCTCAGAAATTAATTAAATCGCATGCAATTTAGGGGAAACGTTTATCTTGATTTGTCATAACAGAATTAATTCAAGGCCTTCAATCCACTTGGGACTAGATCTGTTACTCTGAATTAACCGAGTGTCATTTGGCTGCTCTCAGCCCCCACCGCCCGCCGCTCTCTTTGCCGTGAAATCTCCCCCTACTCTTGCCTTCCACCCCACCCACCTTCTCTCTCCCTCTCTCTCTCTCTCTTTCTCTCACTCTCACTCTCTCTCCCTAATGTAACATTGCCATTATGCAAAGCCCTGCTTAAGTATCAATATGGCTCGGTGCTTTTAAGGTGCTTTGGGTGCTAATGTTGAGAGGCATTTTTATAATGGACTGTGTTGCAGAAATCATTGTTGTACCAACTTCCATCACTCCACTCAAAAGGTTCCGCTTAAGAGGCCGAGCTTCTGCCAGATGGCCTAAAACAGCCCTGCTAGGTTGTATTTTACCTCACAGTCGGCATCCAAATTAAATCCTCTAGACATCGCCTATGGAGCGCAGACAGATTTCTTGTCTTGCTTTCGTAATGAAAGACAGCCGTAGATTGTAGCCCCTCTTTATTCCGCCCGTTCCGAGATGGAGCAAGTCAATAAATCAGCATTCCGCGATGTTTCCGCTGACAAAATCCTCCTCATCTGATTGATCAAGGGGCTGAATACCTAGAAAGTGAGAACACAACAAAGGAGAGGGCTGATTTGAGGAGAAGGAAGCCAAAACTGGTGGTGTCGTTGCAATTAAAGAGTCCCTTGGCCTTAATTATGGTGACCAGTGATATCGCTCCTCTATGCTCCCCTCGTCAGCACAGAAGTTCAATGGCGAGAGAGACCATTAGAGGTGAGGAGCAGACTGATAGCAACTTAATTGAGCACCTAAAGCCTTCAGGCCTTTATATCAAATGCTATCAGCAGCCATCCCCTGCTCAAATAATTAACCTGCTACGCTACGTATAGAGAGGCAAGAAAATAAAAAGGTTGCCTGCAGATTCTTCCCGCTTTTCCTCTGAAAGACACCGGGACAATTAAAAGGGGAGCGCACTCTGAGCCCGGATCCCAAATAATGTGTGCTTGTAAGCGAATTTAGGTGCGAGCGCTCGGGGATTGTCGAATCAAGCGCACGTCGTGGCGAGGCAGATTGCTTTCTCAAGGCCGGGGAAAGATGTCATTTTACAGGTGAATCAAACTGCAGCGTTTAAAGACCTTCCCCCCTGACATTTGCCTAGCATGACTGGCCCATCGACGCCATTGAAGCTGTGCTGTTGTCACAAGCCTACAGCTAATTACGTTTGAAATTGAGTTTTGATTGAGCTGCTCCAATCGATGCCACAGTCAAATTTGTTTTCCCCTCCCCCCCGCCTCCCCCTGCAGCCGCCGCTGAAGAGAAACTCTAAAGCTTTGCTCGCTCGCTCGTCGAGTAGCTCCCTCTATAAACGCTACACGTGTATGCAAAACATCGCAGGTGACAGCTGTTTCGATGTCGGAACGCACACGTTCACATGCATTCCGTGATGTTATATCGGAATCTGCACAATGCGCGTTTATCGTTTTACGAGTTGGAAGTATCTTGGGGGACAAAAGCATCCGTGAACTCTTGAGTTAATCTGTAACTGTGTACACGAGAAACACGCTGTGACACCCAACGTTTCCTTCATCACTTTCCTCTCTATCCTTTTGTGGTCGTTCCCCATTTCCCTCCCTCTATCCTTCTAACGGTCTCTTTCTTTCTTGCTTCCTTCCTCGTATTTCTCTCTCTCTCTCTCTCTCTCTCTCTCTCTCTCTCTCTCTCTCTCTCTCTCTCTGGAGCTTGTCAGATGCTGTGGTCTTATTTGATTGCATAGGAAAAGTGCAGTGATAGAGCAAACAGCCAGTGAGATATGATGACAAATGGGTCCAGATCCCAGTAAATTACTTTCTGCTCAAATCGAAATTTCATTCAGTTTGTTGCTCGGCAAGATGAAGTAATCTAAATTGTGGACTCAGAAGGCAGATAGAAAGGAAGCAGGAGCAAGCATTTCATTATCAAGAGACTGAGAGAGAGAGGGAGAGAGAGGGAAGGTTAGAGACGAAAGAGATGAGCAGAAGCAAATCTAAAATGTTGACACTATGATTGAAAAGGTTAACCCATGCACATTATATATCAACCCGGGTAGCCGGGGGTTTCTAATGGAAAGGCGGCAGTGACTGAGCACTCGCTTGAGTCCTAATGGCAAAAGCGCTGTGTCTCCGCCTAGATGTACAATCAAATATTCTTAGGCCCTGATTGCTTATGTTCTAGGTTATTATTAGGTTGCAAAAAATGAACACCAAAGGTAATACTTAGTCCCAGTGGCAGAGGCTTTTGGAGGACAGGATGCAGGATTTTTTTTCATTTGGTTTGCTGATATTACTATGATTTTATTTTTCCTACATCAGAATATTGAAGATGTAATTTGTTCTGCATGTGTGCATTTGAGAGAGAGAGAGAGACTGCGAGAGGGAGAAAAGGAGGCCCGGGCACAGGATTGAAATGATTTAACCTGTCCTTGCAAGGATTTCATTGTTACAGTAAAACAAGGCCAAACAGGTTAACAAACCTTTTTGATGCACACAGAAGTATTCATTAGTGTCAGTGTTAATAAAGACCTTGTGTTATGCATGTCTGTTGTGTTTTGTTTCAAATCAAACTCATTTATTGTCATTTACTTGCCCTCATGTTCTAAAGCCATGTAACTTACTTTCAAATGTGGAACACAAGTGGAGAAGTTTTGAAAAATGTTAAGGCTTCTCTCTTCCATACGATGAGAGTGGATGGTGACCATGACTGTCAAGCTCCAGAAAGTGCAATAAAATACTACAAAGTATTGTAATATCAGTCCACATGCCTAATGCACTATATACACCACCTTTTAAAAGTTTAGAGTAGGTAAGTTTTTGTTTTTTTGTGAAAGAAATGTATACTTTTATTCAATAAGGACACATTAAATTCATCAACATTTATATTGTTACAAAAGATTTCTATTTCCCAAAAAATGCTGCTCTTTTGAACTTGAAACCGCATTCCAGTTTCCACCAAAAAATGTAAGCAGCAAGTTTTCAGATGTGGTAATAAGAAATGTTTCTTGAGCAGCAAATCAGCATATTAGAATCATTTTGAAGGATCATTTGACACTGAAGACTGAAGTAATGACTGTGGAAAATTCAGCGTTGCCATTATAGGAATAAATTACATTTTAAAATATGATAAATAGGAAACCGTTAAATGGTGACAGTATTTCACAGTATTACTTTTTGATCAAATATATGCAGCCTTGATGAGCATAAGAGACCTTTTGAAAGCATAAACCCCTTTGAACGGTAGTGTACCAAACCTTCTGAAGCTATACAAGAAGTTCATTTAAAAAACAGTCTGAAAATATATTTTATAAAATGTCATTGACTGAAAAAAAAATCACTTGCAAATTGTGTGCCTTAGTTATTAATGCAGAAATATTTCATTTGTCTGCACAGGTCATACTGTGTGAACGAAAATAGATCATGTCAATGAGGGCGATATTGGTCATGGTCATAATGTTTGTCTTCCCTCACGTAATTACCTTTATTTCCTCATTTGTACATCTTAATGAATAATTTAGTTTGAAGCTAATATTTGATATTTTTGTTCATGATATTTTCTGCCACTTTTTCGCTGATACATTCGTGCTGTAACATTTACAATGTTTTGATTTAGGCTTTGTCTAAGACAGATTCAGCTCTCACACTTTATCTCTTATTTTGACAATCCTAACATGTCTCTGTTTCTTTTCACAGGTTATTTGGGAACAGTGGGGCGTGCAGTGCGTGTGGTCAGTCCATCCCAGCCAGTGAACTGGTTATGAGGGCACAGGGAAACGTGTACCATCTCAAGGTAACCTTTAATCTTTAAGTGGCCACGGCTGCTCTAGAATTAAATGCTTCATTGCACTAGAGAATCTTTTCACACTCCATAGAGTCTGCTTTTCAATGGTTGTTTGATGGAGTTCTCTATAAAAAATTGTCTATTATTGATACCAAAAATATCATATTGTGTTTAAATTTTAGTCTTTTCATCTATGTTAAATGCCCATGTAGAATCCCTGTAGGAAATAAGGATAATGGATAATGATTTAACTTGTCCAGAGATTGATCAGAGATGGGATGTGCTGAGACTTGTGGGTAATGGAGTCCTTTTCATTGTCTCCTGCAGTGTTTCACATGTTCTACCTGCCGGAACCGGCTGGTCCCTGGTGACAGGTTTCACTACATCAACGGCAGCTTGTTCTGCGAACACGACAGACCCACAGCACTCATCAACGGCCATTTGAGTTCACTGCAGACTAACCCTCTACTGCCTGACCAGAAAGTGAGAGCCGCTATCTGTCTGCTATCAAAACTTCACACTTAAAATCCTCTGCTATAGGTTCAGGATCACTTCATGGAACTTTTTTTTTAATTTTTAGCAAAACACACCATTCAGTCAGTCACTAATCAAAATATTGCTTTTAATTTCTGTTTTATTTAGATTGAAAAATAAATGTATCATATCTAATTCTGTGCTCCTAACCCATAATAAGGTCTAGAGGACAAGTGTAATTCTTCCTGGCTGGAAGCTAATATATCACAATTAATGTTAACTTGTTGAAATGAGATCACAACTATCGCAAGCTTTTTAGTTACAGGATGGGTAAGGAAGGTGAAAATTATTTCCTTCTTCCAAACCCTGACACATTCACATTCAATACTTATTATGTATAGTTAATTTGCCATCCATAAGATTACATAACGGGAAACCCTGGCACCCACTTTGCTCAACAACAAAAGGCGTGTTTTCATTTCTTAATCTGGTTTGGTTTAATGTTGGTGTTTTTTGTTTTTTTTACAAAAAAGCTAGCTGGCGTCAAGCATTCTGTCCCATTTTCATCTCTGTTTTCACCTCCACAGTTCTGCCTGACTATTTGCTCCTCCGACGCTGCACAGCAAGCTTTAAATAAACAAACCCAGACGCCAAGCAGGCAAATTATTTACCTAATTCCCCTTCTCGCCTTTGGGACTGTCTGCAATAAGACTTCATTGTGTAGTCAGCCACCAGCCGATTGTATCACTCGGCAACACTGAAAATAACAGCTCAGTGACACATAATCAGTATTGATATGGAGACAAGGGGGATGTGAGAGCGTATACGAGAGAGATCGGACAGTTGTCGAGTTTCCTAGTGAACATTTATTTCACCTTCAATGGGAAAAAAACAGTTTGAGGAGAGATGTAGTGAGCGGGGAAACAGCTCCATTAAGCTCGGTGCTCCGTTAGAGGCCTTTTAAGGCATCGTCACTTTTACAAATTAGCTCCAAGAGCATGTTGCGTTTCAAATTGAAAGCCTTTGCATTATCAAGCTTAATTTTAAATGTCTTTTTAAGCCCCCATCCTTCCATTCCTCCTCCTTCCTCTCCCCTGCTCTCGCTCGGCGGCTGCCACTGTGTAAATATGAGGCCTCATTGTTTATTTATGTGCCGACATCAATTGTAGTGAAAACAGCTGAATTATTAATGCTAAAATGCAATCTGAATATTGGCCTCGCTGCTTTAATTATAGCGGAGAGAGAGTTCTTAAATACACCCAGACACCCCTCTTCACCAGCAGGAACAGAAGAAGGTCCACGTGTCCTCAGGAG
This sequence comes from Sinocyclocheilus anophthalmus, assembly GCA_018155175.1. Classification (NCBI taxonomy): domain Eukaryota; kingdom Metazoa; phylum Chordata; class Actinopteri; order Cypriniformes; family Cyprinidae; genus Sinocyclocheilus; species Sinocyclocheilus anophthalmus. The sequence goes on from JADLZN010009007.1 coordinate 366,589, forward strand.
ATACTTAAACAGTCGGGTTTTCACTTGGTACAGAGAGATTCAAATCATTTTTAGGGAACTTATTATTAAAGAAACTCTGTCATTTATGAGATTGCGGTGCATTTTTTTGCTCAAATTTTGAAGTTAGCTGTAATTCTCCTCTGAACCTATAGAAATAAGCTGGGAGCTGAAACAAGCCAGTACAGAAAGGAGTGAGAGAGAGAACCGACCGAACGCTTCCCTAGACAGATAGGAGGCCTCGTCCGGCAGCCATTGTTTTTATTATGTGCAATTTCATGGTGACATAATTGGTGCTGTCCGTGTCCACGGCTGAGGACATTTGATGCTCATTTATTAAGTAGCTCCCCGGCTTCTCCCTAATCTCTTTGTTCAGGACAGACAAATTACCTTTCTCATGCTGAGCCTGAACCCAGGGGATCCAAACCTTCACAGCCTCCGTCTCTTTAATTAGCCCTCCAATGTGGGGTGGCGTGGAGGGCTCGCAATTACTATTACAGTAGCCTGAAACCCCTTAGTAACTTGAGGTAAGACGGGAAAAGCAAATTGCCCCCTAGAATGTTTAAAAAACAAAAGGAAGGAGAATGTTAGGGGGTAAAAAGTTTGCCGTGACTGTCTGTGAAAGCGGAACGCTGCGCTTGGATATTGGGATAATTGTCTCGGCTGCGCAAGAACTTAGCACCCTGAAGACTGTGGCACATCATTGTTAAAAATGAGACAAAAAGAGACTAACTTTACAATATGCACTTAAAATGCAGAGGAAATAGGGCGGCAGATGGATTTCAAAGCCTTACTGATCAATAAGTTAAGCAGGGGGCTTTAGCAGAGCTGGCGGTCTTCATTTGACAATAGAAATGGAGTATGTTATTTAAGAGAACATGCAATTTTTATGACTCCCATTGAAAGACGCTACTATATTATATGACTTTTTTTATAAGACAAGTTGTTAGTTACTACTACAGTTTTTTAAAATTGTTTTTATTTTAAGATTTCAGGGGCAACGTGCTGACTGTAGTTTATAGCAAAGTTGACATTTAGTTAATTTGGGTGAGTGGCATTCATACTTCCAGTTACTTGAATACACCTTTGTAGAAGTTGAACGTTAGATTAATTGATCTATTTCATGTATTAATAATTGTCGTGTGACCAGAGTGCACAAAAAAAACGGATATGAAACTATAGACAGAACCAAAAATGTCAACGAGTCTCTTATAATATCAGATAATTAGACCTTTTCAAGACAGGGCAAGTGAGAATATATATTTTATTATATTTATATTTGTAAATAGTTAAAATATATAGTTACACCACATTACTTTTTCATTAAATGTAGTGAATAAATGTTTTTTTTAAATAGTGTGTCAATGTTTTCAAAGCCATTTCATAATCATATATATAATATAATCAACTTTTTATGTTTTAAAGTATATTTGTTAAAGATTTTTCCTTTTTTCAGCTTTGACAAAATTTGTCATCGACCCATTTACTGGTTGTAATTGTATTTTTCGGTTTAAGTGTGTCTAACCGGTTTCCCTCTTTGCCCTCCAGGTGTGTTAGGATGCCGGTGTTGCTCAAAGCAGGATGTGTGCCTTCATTTCAGCCCCTCACTCATTGTCACCCAAGACCTTTTCGGATCGGACCCCATCCCACTCCTTTTCTCAAAGTTCCGCTACTCCGAACCAGAGCGCCAATCTCAGGCTTGAGCTCCACCTTGACCTACAATAGCCAGAGCCGCCCTTTACTCCAAACTCCTGAATCATGGATGGAAAATACCCATGAGGCCCTGGAGGGGGAATACTGAGGACTCTATGAACTGACCCAGGCGAGACCTCTGATCCTGAGGGACTCAAAGACTGACACAGAGAGAGACCAGCTGGAGAGGGAAAAAAAAAAAAAGAGACAGAAAGGGTGAAATTAAAATGACAAATGAAGCTGATCCACTGCAGCGATTTTTGAATCTACTTTCATGACACTTGTTTGAAAATGTAGTGGGGGAATACTGACTTTCTTTTTTCCTTTATATTTTTGTCCTACCTTGTCTATTCTCCTTTTCTTCAAAACATGGTATCTTCTCTTTCTATATTTTAGATGTTGTAAAGGGAATGTGATTCATTTCGGATGATATAAAAAAATCCTGAAGACTGGGTTCAAAGAAGTATCCGTGGCTTTTTTGTGGAAATCAAATCATGAACTCTCTTGGTGTATTTGTAAAACTACCATGTACAGTATGTATGCATGTAAATGTTTTTGTCCCATTGTGACTACCGTACATACTACACACAGCAGCTAACCCTATTCCCTTTTCCCTCCAACCCGAAATCACGCAACAAACAAAAAATGAAGCTCATAGCTGTCAACCTATAAATGCAGAATGAGAGAATTCTATTTGTGATATTTTCAGAGACATTTGCTCCAATATGGTGTATTTAATTAATAAAAAATGAGATTAAAAACATCCCTTTTTTAATCCTACTGAAATCTGAAATCCTACTAAAAAACTGAAACTTTGTTTTTATGCTCAATGAAGTATGTGGACTATGTGTTTCAAGTGCCATGAATTTACCTTGGGTTAGTCCTAAATCTCTCGCAGGTGTTCTTCTCTGAAATCACTCAATATGAATTATGTACAGTATCTGAAAGAACCAATTTTCCATCAGGAGACCAAAGGATTTGTATGATCTCAGTAATTCATCTTGTCGAGTTTCTCTTGAGAACGGAGCTCATTAGCAAAACTATGCTTTTTTTATGAACCTTCCTAAATTCGGTGCCATCTCTGTCCCTTAATTGTGTTTGTCCATGTTCTTATGCCGTAATTATGAATGCAGATGACGGGGTGGCTAATTGAACATGGATAAACATGTATACTTTCTTCCCTTTTCATATGAACGTGCTATTCATTCCACGGTCCTTGTAGCGGACAAGGACAGGGGGTGGAAATGCCCCTTTGAAGATTCAATTACCGCAGGGGGAGAGAAAGGTGTTGCAGCTTTTTGGGCCCGCACTGAATGGGCTATTTGCAGAACAAATCGGCGTTTGAAGCTGTTGCTCGACTTAATGGGTATGAAGAGGGCCTGATTTGCATTCCCAGAATGCTCTGCTATAATCCACACTCAGTTGTCAGACAGGTGGACAGGGAGCAAGGTGACAGTCTTTCATCATATCCATAATTTTTTTATAGCATTTTATTAAAGCCCGTGGTGAGGTCTAAAACTACATCTCTATTCAATTTTATTTACCTCATACACTTAAATTTTTTTTATTTTATTTTTTTCAGTTTTTAGTAGTAATGCCATTTGGGTTCCCCAAACACCCTTTCAATGAGCAATTCTTAAATAATTCTTAACTACAATTGTATTTATTTATTGGCAGTGTGAAGAACATTTTAAATAACCATTTTTGCAATAGAAAGTTTCGTTCACACATTATTTTAAGGTCCAATTCTCACTATTAACAAACCATTAAAGGGATAGTTCCCCCAAAAATGAAAATTAGCCCATTATTTACTCACCCTCAAGCCATCTTAGGCATATATGACTTCCTTCTTTCAGATGAATCCAATCGGCGTTATGTTAAAATTGACTTTGATCTTCCAAGCTGTTTAATGGCAGTCAGCGGGGTGTTGCAGTGCATCAGTCCAAAAGAAGTGAAATAAAGCGCATGCATCCATAATAAAAAGTGCCTCACACGGCCCCGGGGGGTGAACAAAGGCCTCCTGTAGTGAATCAATGTGTTTTTGTAAGAAAAATATCCATATTCAAAACGTAATAATCACTTTAATCTAGCTTGCAGAAGCAGCTCTGGGAGGATGATGTAAGATGTCGGCGTTATGTGTAATATGTTAAAATTGTCATGCTAGAAGAAGACTAACTAATAGTGAGAATTTGTCTCTATAAAAGTGTTACCAAGGTTTCCATGGATATTAAAGGTTCTTCATGAAATCAAAGATGTCAATAACCTTTATTTTTTAAGAGCTTAGTTGAGGAGATCTTGCTACAAATGTTTTTGTATCCATATAATTACTTACCTGAAATAAAAATGTGCATATTTTGCCGCAATATTCAACTGGGTGTTCATATACAGTACATTCATGCTGAGAGAGACTGATTTTTCTTGCTACAATTCTGCCAATTTTCTGCATTCTGTTGCTCAAAACGTGTTGAGGGAGATGTTTAAGAACACCAGAGCTACAGTGTAAGAGCACAAAACATCTCAATGCATCATGTACAGTTATTATCTGGAAATACACTTTGAATGCCTTTATTAAAGCAACATGGAAAGTGTAGTCATAACAGGTGCAAGGGTTTGCCTTTTTTCTCAGTGCATCAGGAATTCAAATTAGCCAGTCTAAATACACAGCCATCTCCTAAGTGCTTTAGCAGAGTTTGCCTCAGTTGTAAAACTCTCAAGGAATGTCTTTTGGTCTCTTTTGTAGAGAGAATCGAGCTAAAGTACATTTAAATAACTTAAAAAAAAGGGATTCCAGAGGAAAATCATAGAGCTCCAAAGGCCTTTTTCTGTGCGAGTTGAAAGGCATGCGGTCCTGTTGTGAAAGAGTAACAGTTGTCTGCTGATCGGTACAAATGCTCATCTAACCTTCAAGTTTAAAAGTGCCCTCTTAGTTATTTTTACCACGTGCTGCTGGTATAATGTGTAACGGATACCCACAGGATCTCCAAAATACTTTTATGAGCAACAGGTGATTGTAGTCCAACAACAGCTGGTGTTGGACAACAGCTCTCCTAATCCAGTTATAGGAACAGTTGTGATAATAATTACGTTGGTCGTGATGATTATAACATTTTGTCATTATTTTCAAGTTGTATTTAGACACATGTCAGTATAGTGTGCATTACATCTCTTAGATACTTGAAAGCAGCTAGCTTGTTTCAGTGGAACAAATGTCAGGCTCACATCTGTTGAAGCAATTTAGAGTTTTAACTGCAAACATGAGGGCCATGTATGTGACAATTATCTGCTAATGTTAAAGCAATTACCGGAGTAAATTGATCCTAATAAACGGAAATTAATTCAAGATTTCTTCAGCATTCATGTTTTTCTAATAAAATATTCCCATATTATATATATATAATATATATTATAATATATAAGGATATATAAAGTGGGTATGGAAAGTATTCAGACACCCTTAAATTTTTCACTATTTGTTATTTTGCAGCCATTTGCTAAATTCATTTAAGTTTTTTTTTTTTCCTCAATGTACACACAGCACCCCATAATTGACAGAAAAACACACAGCATTGTTGACATTTTTGCATATTTATTAAAAAAGAAAAACTGAAATTTCACATGGTCCTAAGTATTCATACCCTTTGCTGTGACACTCATATATTAAACTCAGGTGCTGTCCATTTCTTCTGAACATCCTTGAGATGGTTCTACACCTTCATTTGAGCCAAGCTGTGTTTGATTATACTGGGGGGGGGGGGGATAGACTTGATTAGGAAATCCACACACCTGTCTATATAAGACCTTACATCTCACAGTGCATGTCAGAGCAAATGAAATCATGAGGTCAAAGGAACTGCCTGAAGATCTCAGAGACAGAATTATGGCAAGGCACAGATCTGGCCATGGTTACAAAAAATTTCTGCTGCACTTAAGGTTCTAAGAGCACAGTGGCCTCCTAATCCTTAAATGGAAGACGTTTGGTACGACCAGAACCCTTCCTAGAGCTGCCGTCCGGCCAAACTAGCTATCGGGGGAGAAGAGCCTTGGTAAAGAAGAACCCAAAGATCACTGTGGCAGAGCTCCAGAGATGCAGTCGGAGATGGGAGAAAGTTGTAGAAAGTTAACCATCACTGCAGCCCTCCACTAGTTGGGGCTTTATGGCAGAGTGGCCGACGGAAGCCTCTCCTCAGTTCAAGACACATGAAAGCCCACATGGAGCTTGCTAAAAAACACCTGAAGGCCTCCAAGATGGTGAGAAATAAGATTCTCTGGTCTGATAGAACCAGATATAACTTTTTGGCCTTAATTCAAAGCGGTATGTGTGGAGAAAACCAGGAAATGCTCATCACCTGTCCAATACAGTCCCAACAGTGAAGGCAGGGTGGTGGCAGCTTCATGCTGTGGGGGTGTTTTTCAGCTGCATGGACAGGACGACTGGTTGCAATCGAGAGAAAGATGAATGTGGCCAAGTACAGGGATATCCTGGACAAAACCTTCTCCAGAGTGCTCAGGACCTCATACTGGGCCGAAGGTTTACCTTCCAACAAGACATGACCCTAAGCACACAGCTAAAATATCGAAGGAGTGGCTTCACAACAACTCTTTTTGTGACTGTTCTTGAATGGCCCAGCCAAGCCCTGACTTAAACCCAATTGAGCATCCCTGGAGAGACCTAAAAATGGCTGTCCACCAATGTTTACCATCCAACCTGACAGAACGGGAGAGGATCTGCAAGGAGGAATGGCAAGGATCCCCAAATCCGTGTGACAAACTGTTTTGCAATCTTTCCCAAAAAGACTCATGGCTGTATTAGATCAAAAGTGTGCTTCTACTAAATACTGAGCAAAGTGTTTGAATACTTAGGACCATGTGATATTTTTGTTTTTCTTTTTTAATAAATCTGCAGAAATTTCAACAATTCTGTGTTTTTCTTTCAATTTGGGGTGCTGTGTGTACATTGAGGAATTTTTTTTTACTTAAAATGATTTTAGCAAATGGCTGCATAAACAAAGAGTGGAAAAATTTAAGGGGGTCTGAATACTTTCCATACCTTTATATACAGTATGTGACCCTGGACCACAAAATCAGTCATAAGGGTACATTTTTTGAAATTGAGATTTATACATCTGAATAAATAAGCTTCCAATTGATGTATGGTTTGTTAGGATAGGACACTATTTGGCCAAGATACAACTATTTGAAAATCTGGAATCTGAGGGTGCAAAAACAATCTAAATACTGAGAAAATCGCCTTTAAATTTGTCCAAATGAAGTTCTTAGCAATGCATATTACTAATCAAAAATTAAGTTTTGATATATTTACGGTAGAAAATTTTGAAAATATCTTCATGGAACATGATCTTTACTTAATATCCTAATGATTTAAGTTCTGTGGTCCAGGGTCACATATACATATATAACATGAAACATTAATGCTGTCCACTCCCAGAGCAAAACTCAGTGAATGGTAGATAGTGAGTGACATATTTCAAAAATGTAATTTTTACACTCATAATCCATATGTCAGACGTGGCTTTGATGTGGGGCAGAAAGCGGTGGGTTAATGGAGCTAAGCCACCACAATGGAGCCACACAAATGACTTTGCTGCTCAGGGAGAAACAGGTCATTGAAAGCTTCCCTTTGATTCAAAATGTGTGTTCTGTAGAACAGAGGCTAGTAAAGAGCTAAAATCGAAATAGTTTAATAAGCACGTAAAGTCATATTTTTGGTCAGGAGAGGATTGTTTCATATATGTAGATGTTTGAAGAACGGTACAGTTGCAGACAATAAAATACATTAGTTTCTTGTTGAAAAGATGCATGATTGAGAAGTGATAGGAAGAGAATCTCTTAGCATCGAATGAATAGGCTTTGGCATGTTGGGGCTTGTAATGCTGTAATATTTGAACAGGTCGCAGCTTGCTAGTTGGAGACAGGGTGCCTACAGAATAAAAGAGAAAGGATTAAGAACAGGAAGTTAAAAAAATCACAGCAGGCCTTTCCTCTGATAGGTGCTGAGAGTGTGATATATTGTTCTGTGAGTAGTCGTTTGGAAATGGAGTGTCTGTGTTGTGAGTCCTTTTTGTACCTGCTGCATGGTCATATAAAAGAGTTTTATAGAAAACTGAAAAAAAGAGAAAATATATTTTAATCAGTAAGCTTACAGTTTACATACACATCAGACAGAGCGTATACACCTAAGTCGATTTTTGTTTCTTGCTCAGCTTTCTAAAAATATTTTACACAACATGTGTCACAATTATATTGTATACCCTCTATTTAAATCTGTACAATAGAAGTTTACTTAAAACGTTTGCTACAGAAATGTATGTTATTAGTGTAGCACTTTCGAAAACCGAGTCGGGCCATTTTTAGTTCCCAGCATGCTTTGTAAGTGTTAGTGGAGTGACTAGGCTTTTCTTCCTTAAGACTCTCACCTGCCCAATTCATTATGGTAGGAAATACTGCATTTAATAATAATAATAATAATAATACATTTTATTTATGGGCCTTACATGACACTCAAGGTCACCGTACATCATGAACAATATATAAAACAGCAATAAATAACAATAAACAGCAATATCAATGAACCATAAAAAAAGAAAATAATAATAATAATTAAAGATTTGAGTGTAGCCAGTAATCATGTAGGATAACCTATTCTGAATAAGTGATTTTTGAGTTTAGCTTTGAATTGGGATAATGAATCTAAGTTGCGGATGTTAACTGGGAGAGAATTCCAAAGGCGAGGACCAGCACGGCTAAAGGCTCTATGACCCATGGTGGTTAAATGAGCCGTGGGTGTATGGAGAAGACCCAGTGAGGAAGAACGAAGGGTTTGAGAAGGGGTGTAGGGCTGAATAAGATCTGAGAGGTAAGTTGGAGTGAGGTTATGGAGAGCTTTATACGTGAGAAGAAGAATTTTAAATTCAATGCGAAATTTGATGGGAAGCCAATGAAGCTGTTTAAGAGATGGAGTAATGTGTTGTATAGATGGAGGTTATGATACGAGCAGCTGAATTCTGAATCAACTGGAGTTTATGGAGAAGCTTGTGTGATAAACCAAATAAAAGAGAATTACAGTAGTCGATGCGAGAGGTGACAAGTGAGTGAACTAGAATGGCAGTACTGTGTGGAGTGAGAGATGAACGAAGGCGAGCAATATTACGGAGATGAAAGTAGCAAGACCGGGTTATTAATGTGAGCTTCAAATGAAAGAGTGCTGTCAAAGATGACCCCCAAGTTCTTAACCTGGCGAGAAGGAGAAACGGAGGAACCATCAATGGATAAAGAAAAACTACAGGACCTAGAGAGAACAGAGTTAGTGGCTACAAGGAGTACTTCAGTCTCATTGCCATTAAGTTTAAGAAAATTGGCGGAGAACCAGGTTTTTATTTTGTGAAGACAGTTAATAAGGCAGATAGGTGGAAGAATGGAATCAGGCTTAGTAGATACATAAAGTTGTGTATCATCAGCGTAACAGTGAAATTTAATACCAAATTTAGAAAAGATATTACCAAGTGGGAGAAGATAGATTAGAAACAACAGAGGACCTAGGACAGAACCTTGGGGGACGCCACAGCTAACTGAAAAAGGTTGGAAAGGTATGAAGTGAACCAGGCGAGAGGAATACCAGAGATACCAATAGCAGATAAATGGTTTAACAAAATATTGTGTGAAATGGTATCAAAAGCTGAACTCAAATCAAGTAAAACAAGAATAGATAAGGACCCACCATCAGCAGCAATTAACAGATCATTTGTTACTCTCACCAAGGCGGTTTCGGTACTATGCTTGGGACGAAATCCTGACTGAAAACACTCATATAAGTTATTATTACTAAGGTGAGCTTGGATCTGTGCTGCAACTGCTTTTTCAAGAATTTTCTAAATAAAAGGAAGATTTGAAATGGGACGGACGTTATCTAAATTGTTAGGGTCTGCACCAGGTTTTTTAAGAATTGGGGTTATAGAAGCTATTTTAAAAGATGATGGAACAGTGCCAGAGCTAAGAGAAGTATGAACAATACGAGTTATAAGAGGAGAAAGAGAAGGAAGACAGGCTTTTACCAGGTAAGTTGGTATGGGATCAAATAAGCATGTTGAAGAATTTGATTTATGAATAAGATTAGAAATTTCTAATTCAGATGGCAGGGTAAAAGAAGAGAAAAGAATAAGAGGGGAATCGGTTGAAACACTGTAAAATGAATTAGAGTATGGGTTAGCCGGAGAGGCCAATTGTTGGTGGATAGCAGTTATTTTGTTACTGAAAAAAGACATACATTCATCACATTGAGCAGTGCAGTACAGTTGTGCAGGAAGGCTGTCAGGAGGTTTCAGTATACGATTTACAGTGGAGAACAAAGCTTTAGTATTACAATCTCCAGACTCAATTAAATGCAAATAAAACTCATGTTTGGCAGCAGAGAGAACATCCTTATAAAGATGAACATGTTCGTTATACAGCTCTCTATGTACCACAAGTCCAGTTCGTTTATAAAGGTGTTACAAACACCGCCCTCTAGACTTTAGCTGGCGGAGTTCAGGAGTAAACCAAGGCGCAGAGTTAGTGAAAGATACAGTCTGAGTTTTAAGAGGTGCAAAGTTGTCCAGGAGCTGTCGTAATTCAGAATTATAAAAGGAGACCAGCTCATCAGAGGAAGAGAGAGGGTCACTGTGTGGGAGGTCGGTGATTGCAACAGTAAAAGCTGAGGGGTTGATCTTTTTTATATTCTGGAATGTCATAGAACATTGTTGCCTGGTTCTAGAGAGTGTAACATTAACATTGAAAGAAAGCAATTTATGATTGGATATGGGTATTGCAGTTGCTGTATGGGCATTGCAGTTGCTGTACAGTCCAGAGGTGTAACACCTGAACAGCAAACAAGGTCCAGAGTGTGGCCTTTAGAATGGGTTGGAAAGTCCACATATTGCTGGAGACCAAAACTGTCCAGGCAAGAAATGAAATCCCTAGTGAGCGAGTTACTAGAAATGTACACATGAATATTAAAATCACCCAGTAGAATAATATTAGGTGATAAGGTACACATTGAGGTTAAAAATGCACAAAATTCCTCTAAAAATTTATTACAGTATTTGGGTGGTCGATAGACAACAGCTAGAACTGTAGGTGTTGGACCGCTGATGGATAAAGCAACTGATTCAAAAGAAGCGTACGTTGATACAGTCAACGGAGATGCTTTATAAATCGATTTGTGAAGTATCGCTAGACCTCCGCCACTTCTGGAGATACGAGGTTGCGAAATGTAAACAAACCCCGGGGGACACGTATGATTCAACTCTAAAAAGTAATTCTCTTGCTGCCAGGTCTCAACCAAACAAAAGAAATCAAACTTACGATCATCCACAATGTCAAACAGGAACAGTGACAACAGAACAATCCAAGCGATGATGAAAAAATGGTAAGTCCACATTGTGTCATTTAGCATGCTAGCATGTGCTATTGTTTGCTGCAAGTAGTTAGCTGCAGAAATTTAGCTGGGTTGCTTCAGATAGTTCACATAAATATAAGCATAAACATTTTTCCATCATTCCCTCACCACCATGTTGCCAAACGACATTGGTTGTTGTGTATCACATGACTGATCATGATGTGATGAGCCCTCAAATTATATTAGAGAGCACTGTCACAGGCAGATTATCAGTGAATAACAATATGAATATCAGTATCCTCACACAAATATTACCCACAAGTCATAAGGACTCATGATACTTTTTTTGCCTTTCCTACCTATCTCCATTTGTGATTTGCGATTAAGAAGCTAATAATATTTGTTTGAAGCAACAAGGTGACTAAAATAAAGACAGAATATACATTTTTAGGCGTTTTAACCCGAGAAATTATTTGTAAGTGTTTAATAGTGATTTTTTTTTCTCATTTCACTGAACATGGAATAAACTGTAAAAATGAGATAAAATAGAGAATAATACTATATTATTAAGAGATAATATGAATATAATATAGTAAGATATATGTCAGCAAAGAAAACAGATTATTACTGACCACGAAAGGCTGCATAACAACAAACAAAAAGGACCACCACTGCCACACAATAACGCAGCACCCACCTGCACAAGAAAAAAAAAAAAGAGAACAAAAAATAGTATGTTGTTGAGGTATCCACAAGTGTTTTCGGATCCATATATTTTTAAATTTGATATACAATCATAATGAGCCCCCCCCTTAACAGGTTAGATCCCAAATTCGGAGGTTAAGGAATTGTGTTTTTTCATGTGAGGTATGGGTATATATAGTGGAAAAGGCTTTTATTTGACTCTATGTTTTGAGCTGTTCCGTTTGTTGTAGAATCGCGACCTAAACCTGTCTACCACTTATGTTCAGATGTGCAGTGTTAATTATATTAAAAATAGAATGTAAACATTATTTGAACTGATGGTTATTTTAAATTGGAATGACGTTTCAAAATATTACAGTTTTACTGTATTTTTAATCAAATAAATGCAGAAAGCATAAGATACTTCTCCAAACACACCACTTAAAAATCTATCCCCCTCCAACCACCCCAAAAGCATATTTTTACAGTGAAAAAAGAGACACTCACAACATCAGCGTCTATACAGAGATATTTTATTTGTATAATAGTTGGTAATTAGAGACACTTGTAAAGATTACCAAAGTGGAAAAAAATACAGTTTTTTGACATATGGGATGTTTGGTCAGGTGCCGAGGCTGATGTGTAAATGTGTCAGGATGGGTGTAAACTATGTGCACTTAGCCCTGTCATTATGTAAGTCAACATTTCAGCGCTATCAGTGCACTCATCAGAAAGGAATGTGGCACATTTCTAGCCCATTTCAATGCTGCACTCAAAGATTTTATGATCACGCATAGGGTTTTTCCTGCGGCGTCTCGAACTGACAGAAATGGCAAGATTGTGCCATCTCGATTTTACAAAATACACATAAGAGCAAAACCAATCTAAAATTGTACCATAATAATTGAAAACTTTCCAGTAATAAGAGAGCCAGAGTAAAAAAAAAAAAAAGTCCTCAAATAGCAGAAGTATGCAATAGTTCAGACGGCTGGGATCCAAGTTTCTCATTAGGCGTAGAGCATCACGGTACTTGAGTGGAGCTGTGTTAAAACAGCCCATATTGCTCTAAAAGGCCTCTTTTTTTTCCCCAGTCACTCTCCGGGCCGGAGCTCTTTGCGAATCGTACATGCATTTACCATTATGCCCATCCTCATACAACTGAGCTCTCTCAGTCATTAATACAGCTCCAGCCAGCTGGCTGCAATACTCTGGTATGTCCTTTTAAAAGACATTCTCTGGAAAATATTATCTCTCCCACTCCAGCCACATACTCATATTATGGACATGAATAATTAACCCATAGGTTCAATAATTAAACATACGTGAACATTGTCTTCTCTTTCGACCGTGTTTAAACACGTAACCCTCCGCAAGGTATCGATGTCCGGTCTGTCAAAAGGTCAACACTAATCAAGGATGCCACCTTGTGAAATATTGTATCAGGTAGACATGCGGGCCAATGAAGGGACCTGCGGGTGAAACCGAGACATCTGAAAGACGTGTGAAATCTGGTTAGTAATTGTACTGTTTCAACTGCCTTTCCGTGGCATCTGCAAACAACTTAAAATAGAGCAGGGGCGGAGGTGCTCAGTTACTTAGTGGGGTGTTCGATAACACGAAGAGGGACATGCAAATATTGGTAAGGCAATTAAGGCTAGTCTTGTTTGCCCTAAAGTAAAGGGGTAACCCAATCCCGGCCATTATGGGTGTGCTGCTAACACACTTGTGAATGGCTCCAGAAGGGCATGGTTTCTCTCAGCTAAAAGGGTTAGCTCCTGACGATGAGAGGGCTCACTTTTCGTAAACGGCCTTCCTGTCCGTCATGTAAATGCTCGTGTAATGCGATGAGATTGAAAGCACCACCCTTTCGCTCTGTCCTCCTATCCCCCAGGGGCGGACAATGGACTCTCAGAAAAGCACATTTAAAGGATACTTCATTTTTCCGCTACACAAAAAGAAGAGACTCACCTCCATTAGTAACTCTGCTCCCTTTTACTCTCAGAAAGTCTCAACTCACCTTGACGAGAGCTGCACTAAACATGCGGAGCTGCGCACAAACAAGCGCACACATACACGCTATTAGGTTTTATCTTCCAAAGTGCAAAAGCATTTAACCAAAAGGTTAATGGTGTCATTTGAAAATGATTCAACCATATATTTTTGGATAGAATTTCACATCTGCTGCAGCGTTATGCGGTTTCTTGTTCTTTTAAAGTAAAAGTTCACTCTAAAATACTCTCGATATTTACTCACTTGTAAATATTGCTTTCAAGGAGAAATTTTGAATAATGTACTCATTGCTTATTTACATGTAACTACAAATGAATTGATGCTTACTTAATAAATGAAGAAAAGAATTAAGCAATTATGAGAAATTTGGGTTACACTTTATTTTAAGGTGTCCTTGTTGCAGTGCAATTATACATTTAAGTGCTGAGTAATATTAATTAACTACATGTACTTACTATATGGTTAGGGTTAGGATTAGGGGTTGGTCTAGGGTTACTTGCATGTAATTATGCATAATTTATTGTTGTTATAATAGTAAGTACATGTCACATGTGTAACAAGGATACTTTAAAACAAAGTGTAACCAAAATTTGTCCTATAGTTTAAAGTGTCTGAATTGTTATATTGAAATCTTTTTTTTTTTTTGGAGTTCAGCACACTGATTCAATGATCTGGTGCAAGCGGTTACTATTTCACTGGAGGGAATGGTTCATTGTGATTTGCCTGACGTTTTTGAGCTGTTCCTGTAACGGATTCCAAATTATATTATAAAATATAACATATTAATATATACTTTTTATGAAATTATGATAATACTTATGGCAATTGGCATCCGTGTGAAGTAAAAGCCAACATGATAATAATAAGAATGTTCTGAGCATCAACTCAATCATTTGGACTGAAGACGGGTATAATGGTGGCTATATAAAAATTGAGGGTTTGCCATCACCAATACAGTTTTAAATATTAAATAGAAACAGTTATTTTATTGTATATTACTGTTATTATAATAATATAATTATATATAATCAGACCTCCACCCTCGTTCCACTTCGGGGGAATGAGCAAAAAAAAAAATCCTTGGACCGCTCCATACCAGGCCAATTCAAGCTGATTGAGTGGCAGTGTGTTTTCTCAGGACGGGCTTCTTGAAAAGCCTTTCTTCCTTAAACTCCTTGGAGCATTTCCGTAGGGGGAATCGTGGTAACATAATAATGCATAACCAGTGTTGTTGCGACCACACTCAGTGCGCACTCTTAAGTGCTGGGTGGTTGCGTCAGCCCCTGAAAGATGGGACTGCAGAACAGACTTCTACAGCGAGACAAAGACACAAAACCAAACACACAATGAAAGTGTAATAACTGCCATCTCTATGCATGGATTAACACCGAAAATGCCAGTGTAAAGGTCGGACTATTGAAGTTTTTAAACGTCCTAATGGGTGTTTTTCTGTGTGTGTGTGTTTTTGTGTGTGTATGTGGGTGTGTTCATCAATCAGATCCCCACTGAGGGAAATAAATACACTGGTGTTTCTGATAGATTTTTCACTGCGCTTCGGTGGGTAACTGCATGTGTACGTCTCCCTGATGAAGTGCAAGAAAGGCCCAGGCTGAGAAGCCCAATCTGAAAACCTCAGCAGCAGGGCTGACATGCAACACATTTACCCAGGATCTTTTCATCTGCTGCTAATTTCACCAATTAGCAAACACCACCCAGAAAATTAAAATATCAAGCATCTGCAGGATCACATAGCAGTTGTATTAGCATTAGAGGAACTAATACACTAAGCACAGTGCAACAAAAGAGGGAAGTAACCAAGTTGCTAAACAAATGTGTATTGTTTTTAAATAGCTTAACTCGTGACGAAACAGGGAACAAATATTGCGAAGAACATTCAATTAAAAAAATTCAAAATACAAAAATAAACAATGTTTAGAGGAAGTAAAGTGAAAATAAAATGACTCTGAGTCTCAATGTGGCTGACCAAGATGGAGGTCTCTCTTCTGAACTAAGAGAGGAGGATGGGGCCAGAGACCCTGAACAGAGGGCGGAACCTTCCATAAGAACAGCAAAAGGTCACCAACTGCTTTCATTAATCAGCCAGAGTCAGCCTAGATGCCGAAAAGACCCCTCGTTAGAAATTCTGCAAGTCTTATGGCTCTCGGGACCGGATTTTCTAACAGTGATTCAACTCCCAGTTCAGGGCTTATACTATAGGCTCCACATTAAGAGCAAAGGGCCTATACATTTATAGGTTCTTTTTTAATGTTTGGGCGGATGTTTATCTCCTTACCCTATTGCAATCTGAATGTACAATACACTCTTTATAGAAGGTTCCAAAAGGATTTTGGCAGTAATGCCATAGAAGAACCATTTTTGGTTCCCCGAAAAACCTGTGAAGAACATTTTAAAGAACCTTTTGTGAAATGGCATTGTTCCATGAATGTTAAAGGTTCTTCATGAATGTCAATATCCATATCAATATGCCAAAAAGTGTTGAAACAGAGTACTTAAATGAGATAGTTGTTTGCTTTCAAGGCACACAAGAGGTAATCAGTATATTTATACTCAATGACGAATATATGTATAATAAGACGGTCCCTCTCCTTAATCTAATGGGCTACAAGCGAGTATTGTTACAAGGTATAAAGACGGACTGTTATACCCAAATTAGCCACTTAATTCCTAACTGTATTTATATATGGTACACTGGTTACAAATCTGACCAGTGTGTGGTTTTATAACACGCCCCGACAGTAATGGTTGTGTTAGCCAAGGGATGAACTAGGGGAACTGGACTCAGAAGATATTGCAGGTCAGACTCAAACATACATTACCCATATGAGCACCACAACATGCTAGGAAATAGATGCTACATTACAGCTTCAGGATGGGCTGACTTTAAGTAGGTAGAAATTGTAAGGAAGAGCTAAAGTGAGTGAAAACATATGGGAGAGAGAATGGAAGATCATATAGCAAATTAATTCTCTGCTTCAACAAGCAAATTCATGATGTGCCTTAACAATGCATTATTTTAGCCAGCTTTTTCAAGTTTGCATAAAAAGGAAGTGGAGGAAAGGAGAGATAAAATGAGAGAAAAAATAATAAGTATCTCTTTACCTATTAATAAAGCGTTTGAAATCAGTTCTTTTGAGTTTCTTTCTGAAACACTGCAGCTGAGAGAATGTGTTAGCAATGACTAATGTTTCACATTGTTAAATATATCTATTAATAAGGCTTTGAAGTTGAGACCATTAAAGAGCTGTAAATCACCAAACTGTCTGCCCAAGAGGCTGCATGAGTTTCCTTATCTCTGCAATTACATGAAGGGGAGTGGGATCTGCTTAGCATCTATCTGTCCATTCCCATCTCATCCCACACACACCTCTTAGTCTCCGAACTGTAACTTATATTCATTTCTCTTTTGATGGCAGAACTTGACCCTGCCTGAATTCCTTAACCCATAATGGTTTTTCCAAGTGATTAGTGATAACATAGTGGAGCATATAATGCCCTGGAAACTACCATCTTATTCTGTTTGGTCTAAGAGACTATACACATAATATATTGTTTCCTGAGATATTTATGGTGCCAGTCAAATGTTTGGACACACCTTCCTGTTTCTTTTTTTATTACTATTTTCTACATTTTAGAATAATTAAAATGTCACTGAAACATATAAAATGAAACAATGGGAATTATATAGTGACCCCAGTTAAAACCATCTATTTTAATTTCTTCAGTTCTATGTTATATCCACTCTGTTCATTATTGACAAAATAAAAAAAATAAAAAATAAAAACACCCATCCATCTATTCTTCAAACTGCTTGTCCAATTTAGGGTCGCAAAAAAACCAAACCAAAGCAAAGCAAAGCAAAACAAAAACACAAAAATAAAATCCATTCTCCAGACTGCTTGTCCTTTGTCGGTTTGCAAACAATACACAACAAAACAATGAATTGTAATGAATGTCATCATCAACATTTATCTGCACGACAATTTTCAAAATATTATGCAAAAGTCTTTAGATAAAAAAGTTGTGATCGTTAGAAACATGAATTAAGTCAAGTATTTCCAGACCTTTGTTTTTGATGTACAGTATGTGTATGTGTTTTAGGAGTTGAAAATGTGGAGTTGTTGTATGTCAGTGCTAGTCACAGGTTAAGACATGACCTGATTTAAGGTGCATCTGTGCAGCAAATATTCATCCTTTCCTTCAACAGAGCCTAAGGAAAGAGCGGATCTAGTCTAGCCAAAGGTTCAGCTGACAGCTGTGTGACAGCAGCCAAAGACAGTGTGTGAAACAGTAAGTGTCTTACTGAGGATAAACCTTAAATTAAGGGTGAACATCTTATAAAATATGTTTAATATTCATAAACACATCAGTTCATGTCCGAATGTTTCTTACCAATTTTATCAAAATTTGAAGTGTGTAATTTCTGCACTACTAGCATCACCAAACAGAATTGTAAAATTAAAAGTTTTTAAGCTAATTTTTCCTGAGATACTCCCTTATCTCTCATATGTCAACAAACCAATGTTGCTATGTTGCACTGGTTGAGATAGTAATACAATAGAGTGCTGCAGGGATGATTTTTTTTGTAGGCCAAAACCTGGAAACGAGTTAGTATTCTAGCATCATCTTTCTTAAGTAAATAAGGTTTTTTTGAAAGTCAGTGGTTAACATAAGCTCAATATATTTTCATGCTTTATTACTGTACATTAGTAATACTGTCTTATAGAATACTCTACTCACTAGTCCACTTTTATAGCCTCATTGTGTTTCTAATCACACTCTTGAAAACTATTCGCTTAACTCAAACTTTCAGGAAAAATATTTTTTGTTGTTGAAAGCTTAGGGATGGTGACTTTGAAATCATCTGACCATGGTGTGATAGACTACATGGTTTACAGCTTATGTTATGCCTATGTATGTATTTTTACTTTGTGTTTTTGTTGAGGGAAGGTTATGCTAACTTCTGGGTTGGCCTACAAAAATCACTCCAGTGCCCTGGGACACGGAGCCGCATTGTTCACAATTCTCAGGGAAAATGGCTTATAGGCATCTTTGCATATTAAAGATGGATAAGAGAAAGTATTTTAAAATGAAATAAATCACATACTACCTTTAAGGACTTTCAGGCTCTAAATGCACAAGGAGCTATCTTAGGTTGATTGTCTGTCTGAGTTACCAAGTGCTTTTAATTCTGTGGGATGGGATGCAGCTGTGGGTGATGGATGTTAGCTGAGTGTGCACTAAAATAAGAGACCGTCATTAGGCAGAAAACAGAGCCTTAACCACAGCCCCTCTGTCTGGCATTTCTTCCCTTTCACTCCTCCTGACCTTTACATATAATTAAACATGTAGTTCAAGCAGCCTCAAATGGACCCCGAAGAGGTTTCTCTTTTGCCTGTGGCTTATCCCCTTAGTGCTCACGCTTATATATTTATTTTCTTCTGTGAGAGTTTGCAAGCTGCTGTATATTTCGCAGAGGAGTCAGAACGGTGGAGCGTGAGCTGGAAGCAGGTTTGTTTAGGTGCACAAAGGCAGACTGCAGCCTCTCTCTTGTAATGAACGCAGTCATAAATATATGCATGCCTCTAATTAGCCACTATGTCATAGAGAGTATGGCGGTGGTGAGAGGAGAGGAGGGGGAGGCAGAATTAGCAAGAGGCCCAGGATGGCGCTTCCATGCCGGGGTTTGTGAGGCGGCGCTGGCCCTGGGTGGAGGGAGATGGCCTTTGAGCAGATGCTACTCCTGGTGTCAACTGGCTGGGCCCTGATCGGCAGCCTTCTGTTAGTTAATCTATTAAGCCCTGTCTCACTGGGGCCTGCTGGGCACGGGATCGACAGGGTCGGCCTAAAAAATAATAATTAGCAAACTTTACAGAGACATGATATTATTATCCGTCTGTTTTTGAACTGCATTTGACATGAACATTAATGCATTTATTTATTACTTATATAACTTATTTTGAGCTCTGGTAAGTCTTTGGGGTCAAAAGGCAGCTGTTTTGTTATACAGTTAAGGCAAACTATAATGGATCGTGTGGGTGTTTCTTAAACTATTTGTGATTTTAGCCCTGTAGACATTTGGAAATAAACTTTCTTAAAACACTTTTCACATTCTCACATATTTATATTAATTAATTTGTCCACTAACATATAAAAATAATTTCTACCACAGTGTCATCTACTACTGGTTAACTACTTTTATTTATGCATTGTGTTTGATAACATTCTCTGGTAGAATATTAGTAGGTAATAATAGGAATGACATATTTGGAATAAAATCACATCTATTGCTGTTCTCCAAATTTTTGTGGGCGAAATCTAGTCAATTTGAGTTGGTCATGGTCTATATTTACTAGGGATGCTTCGATCAGGATTTTTGAGGCCGATCACCGTACCGCAAGCCAGTACTGCGATACGCATCACGATACCGATCTTTTTAAAGCCTTCTTTTTATCATGTAGAATTATTTATAGTGATGATCCAATCAAGATTTTTAGACATTTATTCAGGGCCCTGAATTTCATTTTTGAAAAGGAATCCCTCTCTTAGGTGACTCTTGTGAGAGGATTTTTTTTCATTTCGCGGGGTGGGGGGGGGGGGGGGTGGGGGGGGGGTCATTTTTAGAAATTTTTCAAAATCTATTTCTCACCTAAATCTTTGTCAGACGTATCTTTGTTTTTCCTTGGGTTATGTTTCACAATAGCTTACACACAGCACAAGCCTTATTTCGTGAGCTGTGTGTGAGGTTCACACATACTCCATTTGCAGTGTGTATGTAGTCCATATGTGTGGTACAGAAGCAGCACGGACTGTGCTTTCACACAGGAGTCTGCTCCTGATCTGTGGCTGTTTACCACAAACACAACATTTATCCATTATTTTGATTTTAAATCCAAACATTATTACTTAAAAGGAATTTCAATGTGAAATAGATTTTTTCAAAAGTAACATGTAATACAATATTTCACAATTCATCAATGCATTTTACTTTGCATTTTACCTTCTATATTATAATTACGTTGCTAAAGGCAACACCATTGAAATACTTTTCTGACTACACAAACATTCTAAATTAGAACTTACCATTGACAGAAACAGTCAGCTCTACTGCCTTTTCTTTTGCATTTAAATCTTTATTACAAGCAATCCTGTGGTTCATAAAGAACTTTAACTAAGAACTTTAAGAACTTTAAAAGTATTGCCTTGTTTATCTAAAAGTGCTCTTTTCCTTTAAACCTAGCCAAAAAGTCATATGTTTTGACTGTGAAACACAGTAGACTTTCATCATGTGCATTTATGTTGTAATTACTACATTTTCGTGTCGATCCATGTTCATATTTACTGCAAAAATACGCTGTTACTTTAATTCAGCGCATGACCCGCAGCAAAAATAGACTCGGTGCAGAAAAGATCTCTACACTGCTGCAGATGCTCCTGAACGCACTGCCGGACCGCAACCTTGTGCAGTGGGAACGCTTTAATCCGTTAACATGAGCGCAGAAAAAATACGCACCACATACGCACTGCAAACAAAGTAATGTGAACCTGGCATTATGTGTGTGCGCTGCGATTGTGCATGAGTGCACGGTCTCCAGGAAAGCACGCGAGCGTTGAATGGTTTAAACACTGGCAAGAGTTAAAAAGAAAAATTGCAATTTATAAACTTTAGTTACGATGCGACACTGCCTCGATAGTGCAAGTGAAAATTCCTGTGTCAAATGGCGCCTATAGGCAGATCGATGTGCGTCGAATCCATTTGCGTATTTTGAGAGAGAGAGAGAGAGCGCGCGCGGTGATTCACTCAGGCTGTTTGTGAAATTACGTCTCACACAAGGTTTTCAAGTTACTTTGTAAGTTATTTAATAAAGAATTATGAATTGTACCTCACCTAAAGCATTATAATGATTTCACCAGTGCTGGACAGAGACTGAGACGGTGCCGCTGCATGTCACGCCAAACCTCTCAGGGCAGGCAAATCGATTATCGGCCGATTGTGATCGGTAGCCAATCAATCGGAGCACCCCTAGTAATTACCTTTGAAAGTGACATTTGTAAAATGTGCTTCAGACATCACTGCACTCTTGACAATAAACAATGGACGTTTTTGCTGACTGAATTTTGATGAAATTGGTAAAGGGTTCATATGAGGCGATTTCAAGTTTTCTTTCTTGTGGAGTGTTCCAAGAGCTTGTGCTAAGAACAAGATCTGTAAAGTGCAAAGACTAACGGCTCAAATCCAAAGAGATATTCTTATAAAAGTTAAGAGGCAGCCACACCCTCCTAAAACGGCTCGATCTAACACGCCCCCACATACCTACGTCAAGATGTGGGAAGATTTGCATAACACCGCCCAATGTTCATGCAAAGAAAGAAGGCGTACATTTTATTCTCACTGTAGTATTGTTGAAGCTGCAGCCATGTCCTGAAGACGCTGTGTGGTTCGTTGTGAAAGCGAAACTACTTTGTTGGCTTCCAAAAGAGGACGATATCGCTTCATCATGCATGCAGCTGATCCGTGCTGGTCGCTGAGGGCATACATCAACTTCGCCGCGGTGGATACAGGATCGGCGTTCAAGTGGACGAAGCAGCGTCCAGCAATGGTTGCATATGTGGTTGCCCAATGGGCGCTCCTCAGCGAAGATCCGCCGGCCACCGTCGCAAGCCAGCCCGCAACCGCTCACTCTAGCGCCGCCTCCATTATTCCGATCAAAATGCAGAGTGGTTTATTTTACCCGGCGTGTCAACACACGTAACAAAGACAGTATAAGCATGATTAATCCGTAAATTTAGTCCCCAGGAGCAGCAAAATGCGTTTGTAATGGGTTTTCATGCTTTTGAATCATCGCTCCAGCCGGACAGGGCATCACAGTATGGTAGGGGCGTAACATTTCTGTCACACGTTGAGGTATTCGGCCAATCACAACACACTGGATAGCTGGCCAATCACAGCACCCCTCACTTTTCAGACCGATGAGCTTTGTAAAGTCGACGCGTTTCAGAAAGGCGGGGCATAGTGGGAGAAACAATAAGGTACAGTATGTGGAAAATAATGTGTTTTTTAACTTTAAACGGCATAAACACATTTCATTACACCACATACACAAAATAATGATCTTTAAAAACATCGTATGACCCATTAATGTGACAGAACCTTAAAAAGGTGTTCAACCAAAAAATGGAAATTTATGTACAATTAATTACGCACCTTTGATGGGTTCCAAAACGTTAGACCTTCGTTCATCGTCGGAACACACTTAAGATTTTTAATGAACGGAGGCTTTCTGACCCTGCATTAGATAGCCACGCAACGACCCGTTCAAGGCACCGAAAACCGTAGTAAGGAACAAAAAAGTAGTCTCATAGCTCTCACATTGTGGTTGGACCATGATGTAACATGGAAATTTAGCGTGTCCCCCGTGAGTCCCGATGATAGTCAAGCTGGGTCAAAGGCTCTGGAGTTCATCAACAATATCTCATTGTGTCTGAAGATGTTGTGCTTCGTACAGTTTGGAATACATGGAGGGTGAGTAATTTAATGACGAACTTTTATTTTTGGATGAACTGTCCATAAAGGATAAGGGCTAATGAAGGCCAATTTAAAGCTAACATTTAGGTATCATATGAAGGCACACACTTATATCATGTAAGTTGTGATATATTCACAGTAAATGGAGAAATCTCGAGTACTTAGGAACCCGTGCCCTGAAGGAGGAACCGAGACGTTCGGTCAGTCGTGAGGATGAATGGGGATCTCGCCCGAGAGCCAATCACCGTCGACGGTTACTAAACAAGGCCAAGGACACAGTTAGCTGCGTGTTTTGGCCATGGCACCCCGCCCCGCGTGCGGGTATAAACGGAGAGCACGTGAAACGCACATCAGTTTTTCGCTGGAAGAGCGAGACGCGCGGCCCCGCGTACAGCGGTGGTTACAGACTGTGGCGCGGGACGTAACAGGGAACGAGGTTACATAAATCCAGTAAATGCGGACCCGGAGGATACGGAGTCCACGTCACGTTTAACAAATGTGTATGCTTCATTTGCATAGCCTTCCTTATATGGTATCAGCCCATATATGGGTTCATTTGAAAGCTTGGAGTGTCTTCTTTACAAAAAATACCATTCCTTTTGGTTTTTATATACATAAAGCTGTCAAATTAAGCTTAGAAATGTATTCGACCCACACACAAATTTCCGCCTAATGATTGCGAATAATTTTTCAGAAGAATGTGTATTTTATATATTTTTCAAGTCATATATCACAAGAAAGCTCATTCTCAGGAATTTCACGATGTAGATTATTTTATTGTGTGACAATCATAGATCGAATTATCTTCAATTGAATTGCGATGGAAAAAAACGGAACTTTTTATTGTGTAACATTTCTACTCGTAGCACTGCTTCAGTTAGCCGCAAACAGCCACAAATATCTATAAACTCTATATTACCTTTTAGATTAGGATCTCTTCTTTCAAACAAGACCATTTTCAGGTTTCTGCGTACTTCCATCGGTGAGATATATAGCGTTCTGTCCAGTACGGAAAGGACGTCGGTCTCACAGGCTCTACATGGCATGCCAGCACGCATTCAGCTCTTCTGATGTTATAGAGATTTGCGGCCAGTTCTGGGCTGCGATTGGTCAGTTTACACGTCACTCAGGTCGGCCATTACAGACTCTGTGAACTCTGACACCGCCGCGTCAGCACAGTGGGCAGAGAAAGGAGGGGTCGCCTTCCGCTCGGTCAGCCAGTGCACTCTGGAGAATGTAGTTCAAAACGCGAGAATTGAAGGCTTTTGACCGCACGGAAGAGTTGTAGCGACCGCGTCTCGGATCCTTTCAGTCTATGATTATCATATTACAAGTTATATACGATGAAGAACGGTCAGCGCGCCGTGGTGAGCCTTGGAGAGCAGTGGACGGGCGTCTGGGGAGACTTTAGCTGTGAGTTTGAGCGTGTTTTCCTTTGTTATGAAACGTGTTGGCTAAACTAGCACGCTGATACACTGTTTGCTGACAGAAAAGTACAGTACATTATGCATTTCAGCAATATACAGTAAATATAGATGGATTATTACAGTGCGGTGTAGATGAGCTAACATATGTTTGTTTGACGCTGTGAATGTAGCCGCGCTCGCGGCTAGCGGCATGGCCCAGCTCTGGTACCACGGAGGCAAGCACAGCTGGAGCAGGATGAGAGAGCGATTGCTGTGATTCAAACGAGGCGAGGTCAGAGATGCTGTGAATCACTATCCCAATACACGATGCCATATAAATGAATGCTATAAAGTGGAGGATATGGGTTCTATTTTGGTTATTATAACCATATCAATATGATAATGTAGACAGTCTGGAGATCTGAAAGAATCAAAACTGAGTGAGAAATCACATATGACAAGGTTGTCCACTTGTTGTGCATTGTGTATATACTACTTTAGAAAAAACATAAAAATGAAAATAATTCAATAAATAATCAATTAACGTGCTTAGGCACAGAGTACAATAGATGGTGGGGTTAAGGTGTTTTATAAAGCTGTTTTGCCAGGGAATCACCAGGACACATGTCGAGCAGAATTGGGAATTTTCAAGCGTTCACAAATCATGTTTAACTCCTTTTTAGAAGCTGTTATTTGAAAGATTATTTTTTGTGGTACTTTTTTGGCATGTAGTGGCATCAAACAATGTAAATTGCAGAGAGCTGGGCCTAATATAACCTGAATTACAGAATTTCAAAAAATATGTATTCAATTAACTCAAAAAGCGCCTATGTTTTTTGTGTTTATAGTAATATTTGAAAAATACATAATGTTATTTATAAAGAATTACACATATTTTGTAGTTCACAGGGTTTTCTTTACAATGAAACCATTTATTTTCATTTCCTCCATTGTATGTGTGCAGGGCAAACATTTGAATTTGAGTATGAAAAATTTAGGCCGGAAGGGGGGGAAAATGCAAAAAACGCCATGGAGTAAGTGTTCCCTTCAGTCAGCACGTTCGACGTACGTCAGTCGTGACTGACGAATTGGGATCCGTATGTAAAACGCTACTATTGCTGACCCCCTCCAGTGCCCAGCGGAAGCCGGCAAGTCCCCCCACACAGTTGGGGCTGAAGATAGGACAGGGCTAGGCTGAGGTGTCCGCCACTGCTGTTCCGTACAGTGCTACATTGGATAACACTGGGAAAGCGTACCCAAGAAGGGGAACGCTACGGAAGCCACATCCTGCGCATAGGAGGTATCACATGGAATTACACATATGGACTGGCCAAGGGCAGTGTTACATATGGAAGTCCCTGCGGTAGACTCAACCCGCCTGGGGTGAGATCACTACACTGCAGGGATGGCAGTGAACGACTGCCAGGGAAGGACACAGGCTTACCGTGAGGGGAGCCGTACCGTGGAAGAATACACATGTGGGCTCACCCGAAGGGGGAATCACTACACAAGGGCACCTAGCCCAGCACAAGGGCTGAACTTGGGCATGCACACGAGTGCTGAGACTGGCGTCTGGAGCTCCACCACGCCTGACCGCCGAGGGTGCGGGAGGAACTCCAACAGGGTTCGCCATGGGGAACTGAACTGAGAAGCAAAAAAGCACACGTATTCGGTCCGTAGAGGGGAATGGTGCAGCAAGCGTGATCGACACCGAGCGGGTCTGGTGTTACTGCCTAACTGAGGCGAGTACACGAGAGGACACAGGCTCTACACGGAGATTATAGAATCTCGCAAACGTGTTAGGCGTCGCCCAGCCGGCAGCTCTACAGATGTCTGCTATCGAGGCGCCCCGCGACAATGCCAAGAAGATGCCACTCCTTTCGTAGAGTGTGCTCTCACTCCGAGGGGGCACGGTAAACATTGGGCCTGGTATGCTAAGACTATTGCCTTCACTAACCAAGTTAGGGCAAGTTTTTGTTTGGAGACAGCCTTTCCCTTCTGCTGTCCTCCGAAGCAGACAAAGAGCTGGTCTGAGGTCCTGAAGCTCTACGTACGGTCAAAGCACCAACGGGACAGAGCAGAGCAATGGCTGGGTCTGCCTCCTCCCGGGGCAGCACTTGCAAGTTCACCACCTGATCCCTGAAAGGCATGGTGGGAACTTTGGGCACATATCCAGGCTGGGGTCTCAGGACAACGTGAGAGTTACCCGTTCCGAATTCTAGGCACGAAACGTCGACCGAAAATGCCTGCAGGTCCCCTACCCTCTTGACCAAGGCCAATGCGGTGAGGAGCACTGTCTTCAATGACATAAACTTAAGTTCTACTGACTGCAGAGGCTCGAAGGGCTCCTCCTTCAAGGCCGTCAGGACCGAGGGGAGATCCCAAGAGGGTAACAGGTGAGGGTGCGGAGGATTCAGCCTCCTTACCCCTCTGAGAAACCTGATGACCAATTCGTGCTTCCCCAGAGACTTACCGTCTACTGTCTCGTGATGTGCGGCAATGGCGGCAACATACACTTTAACGGTGGAGGGAGACAGCCATCGCTCCAACCCATCTTGGAGGAAAGAAAGCACGACTCTGATCGGGCATCTACGGGGGTCTTCCCGGCGGAAAAAACACCAATCGACGAACAGGTTCCACTTCAACCTGTAAGCGTGTCTGGTAGACGGTAGCCACTAGCAACCTCGCATCCCGTCCAGGGACCACAAGTGGAGATTCCACAAGTCTGGACGCGGGTGCCAGAGGGTGCCCCCTCTGTGAGAAAGGAGATCCCTCCTCAGAGGATTTGGCCAAGGAGGGGCTGTCGCGAGGAGTATCAGTTCGGGGAACCAAGTCCGACTAGGCCAATATGGCGCTACCAAGAGTATCTGCTCCTCGTCCTCCCTGACCTTGCACAGTGTCTGTGTGAGAAGGCTGATATTTGCGAAGGCCCCGAGGCCAGCTGTATGCCCGTGCATCCGTACCGAGGGTCCCCTTGGACAGGGAGTAAAACAACTGGAAGGGAGTGTACGGGGAGGCAAACGGTCTTATACCTGGCATCCTAAAAAGCGTCTCCAACAGCGGACTGTATCGGGTGGAGTGCCATTCTCCCGGAAGGGCGCGGATGACATGAGAGCTCGTCTGGCTGCACGATTTGAGAGAGCCTGGAATGAACGGCGCGAAGCGACCTCAGAGCGTCTGACTCAGAGGGGGAGCTGGGACGGCGCGAGTTGCGAATTAAGACCGGGAGCGTAGGACCGCTGGTGTTGAGTACCCAATGGTCGCAGTTTTGTCCGTACGGACCAGTACGTGCTTTTCGTGTAGCAGCGATTTGAAGCGGCGAAGAGTCAGCCATACTGCTTGCAACTCGAGGCCGTTGATATGCCACTGCAGTCGGGGCCCTGGCCGGAGCCCTGTAGCTGCATTCCCATTGCACATGGCATCCCCAGCCCCTGGCAGAGGCATCTGTGGACACAACAACATGCCTGGATACTTGCCCAAGGGACACCCTGTCCGAAGAAAGGCAAGATCTGACCACGGGGCCGAAGGTATGATGGCATGATGCGGGTGGATGGACGGCCGTGTCGCCATGCCCACTTGGGAACCGTCGTGAAGCAACGGAAAGCGGTCCATATGAAGGGGGCACACCCGACGGCAGTGTGACAGCAGGAACCCTGCGAATGCCATTGATGCCCCAGGAGCCCTTGAAAACTGCTTCAGTGAAACCGCCCTCTTCGCTGGAAAGACCCAGGCAGTCAGCACGAATTGGAGTGCTCTCACTGAGAGAAGTGGGAGGCGGGTGCCGAGTCAGCTCCGTTCTGAGAAAAGAGATCCTCTGCGTTGGCATGAGTTTGCTCTTTTCCCAGTTGATCCGAAGCCTCAGATGGCTGAGGTGACTGAGCACCATGTCCCTGTGGAAAGAAAGCACGGGCAACGCCACTCTTCCTGACGGACGCAGTGCAGCCGAATCCTCATCTCCAGAACTTAGCTCGCACGCCATTACAGCGCACGGAGATGTGTGACGCCCTGTCCGAGGATCCAGCAAACTAGTCCGGGGAACACCAGATGGTGCGATTGCTTGAGGAATGAGTGGCCACCGCGGAGCAAGCACCAACGGGGGAAGTCTCACACTGTGATCTCAGTCACCTGAACAGGAACCGAAGGAACCTCAAGACCCGGAGGAGTAGGAAAGGGGCATGGCAAGGGGGCATCCACCCGTTATGAGGAGATATCGGGACACAACATCGCGATGGGTATGTTTCGCAGAGAACTGACTTATCATGAGCCTGCTTCAGCGTGCTGAAGCCCAAGCACGAGATACAGTGACGCATGACGTCAGAGAAGCCAGGAAAACGACCACACAGAAACGCCGAGAGCGGAGACATCTTAAAAAGACGCTCCGTCGCGAATGGAGCTCTTTTCGATCTTGTTCTTTAGGTTTTTTTTTTTTGGAAAAACACTATTTTAGAGAGAGGGAGGGGAGGTCACGGCGAGACCGCAGAACGGGAAGCTGCTGCAGCACGCTGAAGAGAAGCAGCACTGGATGGCAACCCCCGCTGACGCGCCGTGACACCAACGCTAGGCTGTCTCGTAGACACTCGCAGAGATTCGTCCTAATAGAAGGCTCCGCTCCGAAGCGAAAAGCTGATATGCGTTTGCGCGTGCTCTCTTTTTATACCCGTGCTGCGGGGCGGAGTGCGCGTGGCGAAACACGCACGCCAACTGTCATTGGCTTGTTTAGTTAACACTCGAAGGTGATTGGGCTCTCGGGCGAGATCCCAATTCGTCAGTCACGACTGACGTAACGTCGAACGTGACTGACTGAAAGGAACAATTATTTTGCTCTTATCAGTTCAGATTATAATAGCTTTTAAAATGTAATATAAGGAATTTGAAGGGTTTTATGTTGAAAACCTGGCTGCAAAAAGGGCAAACCTGTCAAACCTGTCAAATCTATACACTAAAACATTGAAAAAAGTTTCCAACACAGTGTAAATGTGACTTTCATGTTACCAAAAGAAAAAAAAATTGAAATCTGGTCGTTTTAATAAAAATCAACCCCAGGGACATAAAGTGCATGGAGTTGAAGAAACACCTATGCGCTATATTACAGAAACACCTACATAGATATTTATATGCAAAATAATACTTTTTAATTAATGCAGTGTTCAGTTGCACCTTGATCGTGCAACTGCTAAAATGTGACTTTGACAAAACCCAGGATAAGCACTCAAGCATACCGTAATGCATACCATGGTGTGCACACATACATCCCCCAGGTGTTAATTCAGCATAAATTGCCTAATATGTCCATCACAAAGAGTTCTGAGAGAGAGGCAGCAGCGCTGCTGGGCCTTCTTCTTCCTTCTGGCTTCAAGCCAGAGCACAACTCAATCTCGTCCCGCCCAACTCACACCAAACTACACGGCCAACACTTACATACTGTAGATGAGAGGCAATTACAATGATTACCAAACATCTCATACAGTATAATAGTCCCAAACTTGTGATTAAATCTGAAAATGTGCCTGATTATGATTTAGATTTTCTAGTATTAGAGAAAAAAAAGTTAGACTGTGACTACATTAGTGACAGTAATTAACTACTTTAGCCATTAGTTGGGATTATCTGATGGTGGCCGACCCAGTGAGGTCACATTTTTTTAGACGAAATTATAAAGTGCTTCCCCCTTAATCAAATAAGACACAACACATTCTGCCCGTGCCTCGTGGCAACAGGATTTATTTATAGTCCCCCAAACCCAAATGACCAGTTGGTTTAATTTAATAGCAGCCAACAGGATTATACACAGAAACAAATTACCTAAGTGGTGCTATTGGGCAACCGAAATCTTTAACAATAATGGAAACCATGGACATGATGTCTGGCTGTATTATTTCATTAGCGCACTTGGCCTCTGCATCTGTTGGACGGTTACCAAACAGACATGATGTGTAGCTCAACATGCAGTTGTTGGCCCAGAGGGACAAATGGCTCTTCCCAAAAGCAAACAGGCCTGCGAAGATCCTCAATTAGCCAGTCAGATCCGGGTCCTGATGGGGGTGGGAGTGAGGGTGGACATTCGGACCCCCCTGAGGGACTCCAGACGTCTGTTTGTTGGCAGCTTCTGTTGAAGAATTTGCTGGCTCTTGGTTATCTGACACCAAAAATGCCAAAGTATTCAAAACCACCAGGGCGATTGAGTCTTGAACTTTTCCTCTGTTGCCGTTCTACTACATTAGAACGCGAGATCGGAGCACTTTCTTCTGCTAAGAACACGTGTGATACTACATGACCAAGAGAGAAAGCACAGAGGAGCGTAAACATACCTTTCGGAGAGTGCCGCCCAGACATACATGACTGAATTTAATAACGTTTAATCTCAAAACTACGTGTGTGTCATTACCCGAGCGACTGATCGCAGTTTTGAGAGTGTGGTCAGCGGGTCGGGGGGAGAGAAAGGGGCTCCTCTCACTTGAGCGATTCTGCAGCATTTAATCAGATATCGGCGAGAGGGCCACGGAATGCTAATAGACATAGCTCTAAATTATTTTCCTCTTTAAAAAGAGTTGTGCTTGTGACATGTTGTTTTTATCAAGGAATGCAATTATACTTCAGCTTTAATATCTCAGCGCTTGTCACAGCCCGGCAATGCTTGCCAACTGCAATCAGAAATAACTCTGTCCCTTCAACTTAATGAATAACAAGTACTAGGCCATAAACTTGTAGTCATCCTCTATCCAATCACATTGTCTTGAGTAATTAAAATGATTAGCTTAATTAGCTTAATTAACTAAATTTGACTACAGGACATGGCCATATGGTGGAGCAAAACAAAGATGGGAGCTAATTAAAGTTAAAATAATGCAGGTTTTAATTAACTCAACCCTTAGGCATCAACATTTTCAAATTTATCCAAGCTGATAATTAAAAAGTCCTCTTGCCCAAGCAACATTTCTTCTCTGAGCTAATTAAATCTGGAAATGAATTAGCAACATGACGCTCCAAATATTAATTCCTGCTAGAAGATGACTTCACTTTCTAATGAAATTAATTAGGTGCACTGGACTTTCAATCCGACTCAGGCTGTGTCCATGAGCGCAGACCCCATGTAATCAAGTACTGGGCTACGGGCCCCAGGGCGGAAATTTACAATTGTAATGAACACTCTTTAACTGTGTGCCTCTCTTAATATACCAAATGAACATGTAGATCTATTTATGCCAAGGGCATCCTCGTGTTGTGCCAGAGAGGTGGTAGCAGTTAGTTAAAATAGTTTTTTTTAAAAAGCTTTTCTCTTTCCTCTCGCATCGTGAATGTGCATGTGCACCAGATGTACCAATGAGTTTGCTACTGTGTCACGTCTGTGTATACGAGAGGCCCGTCGGAATGCTAAAACACACACGACAAGGCAATAAAAAGGTGTTTTATAAAATCTCCTTTATCTGCTTGTCATTTCCGTGCGCTCAGTTTATATACTCTGGCATATCTGTAAAACAAACTTCATTAGCTCACCAATAAAGGAGCTAATTAAACACAATGCATTGTTCTCTGGGCTCTTCCTATCTTAAAAAAAAAAGAAAAAAGCAGCATGCGAAGAAGCCATCAAGCTCGAGACGTCTCCTTTGGAAGGGCATCATCAAATGCAAATGCTCCTGTTTGCGAAGGGGTGACTTTTACAAGTGCGGGCATGAATAAACTATTTGATGGTGCCATATTCCAGCGCAAGGCATCAGCTGCTCTGTTTCTTGCTTCTTTCACAGCTACAGACCACAGATTTGCATAGATACAATCTCAGATTCAAATTACAATTTAGACTCATTCCAGAAAGCCGTCACTGTATCTGGCATTGCTTATCTCTGCGTCGAGGCTCCGAGAGGACAAAGTGGATGTCTCTCAAGGATTCCTTTGAATTTATCACCCTTTTTTGAGTGTTGTTTTATTACATTTGCCATCAGTTGAACCGTGAATCAATTTAGCGACACAATGCGCACACCCAGCTGCTAAGCAAATAGCTAGATGACAAGACAATATTTACTCGAGATTGTGCATGATTTATGGAAGGCCTTTGTGTTTTTCACCTAAGCTTATGCCTAATAATTGTCTGCATTCTTGGCCAATTGTGAGCCAGCTCATCTAGGTGTTATCCATCACTGTGGCAGACACACAATTGCAGTGCCCAACACAAAGAGCGTGACCCCCTTAATGTGCTTTGTCAAAGCAATCAGCCTCGAAATAATGGAGACCTGCTTATCCATCCTTTGAAATGCTATGTAGGGACAACCTACTGGGAGACCTTGTTTTGTAGTCCTACTGACCACAGGAACTGTATAACTTTAATAGAAACATGATTTGGTATTTATGCTTTAAAATAAGTCTCAGAAAGGTACATTGTTTTCCCCATCTTTTGCTCATAGACCTTTAAAGGGTTAATGATGTGATGCCGATTTTCTTGTCCTGTCTATTAATTTATTTGATTATTTTTTGTTTATATTTTTTGTTTATATATTTGGAAAAATGTGAAATTTATATCTGTAATGAGAGCAGCAAAACATTTAAACATTAATATTAATTAAACTGTAAACCATGTAATGGTTTATTATTATTGCAACCAACATTAACCCTGTAGATCCTCATGACTTGTGTCAATAAGTCTCTTCAAATATCAAATAATTTGACCTTTTATGACTCCTCAAAAACTTTGATATTTATGAATTAATAACTGTTAAAAGAACTTAAAATCATTTTTTAAACAATAATTAAGAAGTGTTCACACATGTATATTCAAGGTGTGGGAAATAAATACTTTTGAGTTAAAAAAATGCACCACATCACATTTTTAGATTCATTACATCGGAATATTTTAGTGTAAAAGTTTTTCAAAACTGTACGAAACCAACATGATTATGAATACATAAGTACATGGCACATGTGTTTTAACTAGATGATTTTTTCTTTTTCTTCATCGTGGACGCTCTTGTGTGTCATTGACCCTAAGACATTTACAAAATTGAAATAATTGTGTTTACAGGATCTTCCACCACTGCTCAGTCAACACAAACATCAAACATTTTTGGAGAGCGACCGCTGTTTGATTTTGTGATTTTGAATTTTTAATGCATTCTGGTGGCAAATTTGATCCGCTGTGCAAATAATTTCAAATACCATTATGCTGCTTGTTGACAAGCGTAGCGACAATCCAAAAACTTGTGTTCAAGCTGAGCACTGTGAAGCCAAGAACAGGCGAGAGCAAAAAAATCGGATGAGACTTACAACAAACTAATAAGATCATCCTTAATGTTATCTAGTTCGAGACATTAGTGAATTTCAAATTAAAGGTACAGCTGGCGCAACTTGCTATGTGCCCCACACAAATAGAATACTTTCATCAATCAGGCTGCATGTGAAGTGCCATTGGAAGCGAGTTTGATGCTTGTTAGGCCCCACATCAAAGACATATCGCATGCCCAAAAGCCATTTAGGTCCCAGGGAGCCAGTCCCTCTCACATCTCCTCTGCTCACTCTCATGTAGTTTCCCCTGCTTAAAAACCATTAAAATGGAAAATATCGTCTAGATGCCCTCTCTGTTCAGTTTTCATTATTTAAGAGACTCGCACACTAAAACCAGTGAGGGATGGTTTGCTGGTCTCAGAACTCGGTAAACAAGAGCTTCACTTTAATTGAGAATACAAGAGTATCCACCATAATTATCGGGGCCAAATGGGGTCTGAATGTCAACAAGGTGTTTTTCAGACTTCCAGACAAAAGCCTTGAAAAAGCAAAAGGGCTTTTGATTATGTTTCTGTTTACAGTGTGACATTTCCAGTGATCTTTGGTCATCACTCAGGGTATGTTTGGTTCTCCACGGATCTGTGTCAACTCCACAAAGGCACAAAGGATTAATCAGAACCAGTGCCAGTGTACGCAGATTCCTGCTGGGAGTGAACGGAGGCTACTTGCACATTAATGCAATGTTAGAGAAAGAAAAATAGATTAGAGGCATCACAGTCCGGCTCGTTCAATCAAATATTTAGCTTGGCTCAAGTTAAAGGGGGTGGGGGGCGAGAAACAACTTGTGAAATTATGGAGTCCAAATTAAAAGCCTGATTCATACGCACTGTTTGTGTGGCTGTCTTCTATGTTAATGTTTAGATCTGAGGGTTGATCGTGTTGTTCCTTTGTGATGTTCTCTGCCCTAACACTTTTAAGTATGACTAAGATCAGGTGGAATGGATCACGGCAGTGCATTTCTCCAGCGATTCCTTTTAAGACAGTTCAATAGAGCATGTGCTTGCGTTGAACATTAAAAGGGCATTAAAAATGGCTTGGGGCTCTCCTGTGGTGAAGCCTTGTTGAATATTTCTAAGTGATGCTTTTGGAGATAGAAGAGCTACATCAGCTCTCGCTCGCTAGCCCCGTGAATCCATCCTTTGCTTTAATAAGATCGGATAGCACAAAGCGATCATTCTTCAGAACCATCATCGCACATACCTGACGGGAGAGAGGTTCCTGATGCAGCTCTTCAGGGCGTAAGCTAAATTAATATTAGCATTAGTCTTTCGGTGAAACCTTCCCGTCCTCAGGCAGCAAAGGCCAGTACATGACGGGGTTAAAAACCCTCTCTTCCTATTCCAACCTTGCACCACTATAATTACTAAAGGAGTGACTGCACAAATGGAGCGAGAATGTGGTGTGAGAAAATATACGGCATATAAAAAAGTCTAAGTTCTTATCTTAATATACCGACTCCACTAGCTTAATTCGTCAGACTGGACTTGCTGAGGAGGAGAGAAAAACAAGTTACTGGTTGCCAGTGTTAATAGGGACATCTTTTAAGTCTTGGAGATAGTTCACGAGGGTTATGGTTGGGAGGAGATGGGGTACGTTGGTCGTTCAAACGTTTGGCGACAACGCCAATGTGAGTTGCGTTCCTCGCAAGTGGTATTCCTGCTAAGAGCCACTAATTAGCGCCTTATCACCCGCCAAATAGCTGTGTGCCACAGACAGAACCGGCCAGTTAGAGTATTTATAGTGTTGGTCCTGTGACTGAACATTAAGAGTCTTCAGAAAGTGTTCAGCCTGTGCCATGTTTTGTGGGGTGATGAGAATTGTGGTGCACATTGTGATAGTTTAGATCCCTGAAAACCCCTTAGCCAAAATAATTTACCAGATTGAATGTCTCAGTCAAAAGCATTTGTGGAATAATGTTGATTATTTAAAAAAAATAATTAAAAAATTGAAATCATTCCGTCAGTATCTTATTAAACAAATAAATTCATAATAAACAATTACGTGAGGCACTTAGAAACGGAGTTAAATGGGCCACCAGAAATGTAAGGGCTAGATATATATACAGTGGGGAAAAAAAGTATTAGTCAGCCACCAATTGTGCAAGTTCTCCCACTTAAAAAATATGAGAGAGGCCTGTAATTTTCATCATGGTTATACCTCAACTATGAGAGACAAAATGAGAAAAAAAATCCAGGAAATCACATTGTAGTATTTTTAAAGAATTTATTTGCAAATTATTGTGGAAAATATGTATTTGGTCAATAACAAAATTTAATTTCAATACTTTGTTATATACCCTTTGTTTGCAATGACAGAGGTCAAACGTTTTCTTCACAAGGTTTTCACACACTGTTGTATTTTGGCCCATTCCTCCATGCAGTTCTCCTCTAGAGCAGTAATGTTTTGGGGCTGTCGCTGGGCAACACGGATTTTCAACTCTCTCCAAAGATTTTCTATGGGGTTGAGTTCTGGAGACTGGCTAGGCCACTCCAGTACCTTGAAATGCTTCTTACGAAGCCATTCCTTCTTTGCCCGGGTGGTGTGTTTGGGATCATTTTCATGCTGAAAGACCCAGCCACATTTTCATCTTCAATGCCCTTGCTGATGCCCTAAAACTGTATCTCACGATACATGGCCCCATTCATCTTTCGTTTACACGGATCAGTCGTCATGGTCCCTTTGCAGAAAAACAGCCCCAAAACATGATGTTTCCACACTCATGCTTCACAGTAGGTATGGTGTTCATTGGATGCAACTCAGCATTCTTTCTCAAGTTGAGTTTTTACCAAAAAGTTCTATTTTGGTTTCATCTGACCATATGACATTCTCCCAATCCTCTTCTGGTCATCCAAATGCTCTCTAGCAAACTTCATACGGGCCTGGACATGTACTGGCTTAAAGCAGGGGGACACGTCTGGCACTGCAGGATTTTAGTCCCTGGCGGCGCAGTGTGTTACTGACGGTAGTTTTTGTTACTTTGGTCCCAGCTCTCTGCACGTCATTCACTAGGTCCCCCGCCCGTTGTGGTTCTGTTCTGGGATTTTTGCTCACAGTTCTTGTGATCATTTTGCCCCACGGGGTGAGATCTTGCGTGGAGCCCCAGATCGAGGGAGATATCAGTGGTCTTGTATGTCTTCCATATTCTAATAATTGCTCCCACAGTTGATTTCTTCACACCAAGCTGCTTACCTATTGCTGATTCAGTCTTCCCAGCCTGGTGCAGGGCTACAATTTTGTTTCTGGTGTCCATTGACACCTCTTTGGTCTTGGCCATGGTGGAGTATGGAGTGTGACTGTTTGAGATTGTGGACATGTGTCTTTTATACTGATAACAAGTTCAAAAAGATGCCATTAATACAGGTAACCAGTAGAGGACAGAGGAGCCTCTTAAAGAAGAAATTACAGGTCTGTGAGAGCCAGAAATCATGCTTGTTTGTAGGTGACCAAATACTAATTTTACAGAGGAATTTACCAATTAAATCTTTAAAAATCCTACAATGTGATTTTCTCGATTTTTTTTTTCCTCATTTTGTCATCTATGTTGAGGTATAACCCCCTATGTTGAAAATTACAGGCCTCTCTCATTTTTTTAAGTGGGAGAACTTGCAAAATTTTTGGCTGACTAAATACTTTTTTGCCCCCCTGTATATATATATATATATATATCTTATATATATATATAGTGCATAACGTATCATGACAATAGTAAAATTGGATAGAATTTTCTACAAAAAGGTTATCTAGGAGCAATTTTGTACATAAAAATCATGTTGACAATGCCATGTTACATTCTTTGGGGGCTATATACATTGACAGTGAGAATGTTTAATAGATTGGCCAGCTTCCATAATTGCATCCTGGTAGCTCAGACTTTTCTTTTTGAGAAAGGAGAGAACATTCAAAATTATATTTTTTGTTGGTAAGCAATATATGCCACAAGTCCCCCGTTGATTTGAGCTTAACTTGTAATTTAAACCTTGAATTCCCTTTAAAAACAATGATTGAAAACATGTTTAAGGTACTGTTGCATGGGGGGGGGGGGGTTATTGCCTACAGGCGAGACAGAGAAGTGCTCTGCCATATTCAAATGTACAGAAAAAAACAAAACCATCTTCACTGGAAGACAACATAATTAAAAGAAGATTTCGGTCAAGTACTCAACAAATTCAAGGATCTTATTCTTCTCAATCTCTAATGAGAATCGCTGTTTTAGGGGAGAGCAGATTTGCTTTGACCTCCCTTCACCTCTCAGCATTTGCTCTACACCAGAGCCAATTAAAATCACACCAAAGACACACTTTCTCATAGCACCTTCCCCCTTAGCAACAATTACTTCCTGAAAGTAAATAATACAACTCTGTTCACACCCCGAAGCATGGCCAAACAAATGTTCCTCTGTCTGGCCAACTATTTAGCTCATGGTAGAGTTTTTTTTTTTTTCTAAACGCGCTGACTAACTAAGCTTAAGATCTCGCACACACAGTCTGTCTAATTTGCAGCACTATGAATTACATTGGTGACATAATGAGACCAGCTGCGTCTCTGTCAGTCCAGAATGTCCACAAACACCCAGTCCAAAGCCATTGCTGGACCAATACTGAAGAGATTAAATGAGGAAGAATTTCGAAAGAAGAAAAATAACTGAGAAACGCTCTGCTTCGGTTGACAAAGGAGGTGAAAAAAGTGTCAAATGTGTGAGGGCAAATCTCTTAAGATTAATTTGAAGCTTGCTGGATTGTGATTTCATTTTTTAAATTAATTTTAGAATTATTTTAACTGCTTTGTTAATGCATTCCTAAAGGGATTGAGCTGCTAGCTAGTTTTTTTTCTCTTTTCTTCCTTTTTTTTCCAAGCAGTGAACAAAAGCTCTACACATCTCTCTTGACATTCACACAACTCTAAATTTGCCGGTGTCGGCGTGCAATCGTTCATGTCGAGTGAAATTTGTCTTGCAAGAACACCGTGTTACTTGGAGATGATTTCTGTGTTCGGGTGAGACAACTTGACAGAAAATCTTTGAGATTTCGGGAATAATAATGATGGAAGCAGAATTAAGTGAGGGGTGTTGGAGACTACATCCCAGCACTTTGAGATACTTTTAACATATAAATTGCTCTTCATCCATCCACCCGCTCTGTTAAATCCATCAAAGCTGCCTGCAAAATGACACTGAGTTTGTGAAGACATAAAAAAAGAGAAAAAAAAAATCAAAGAAACCACAATTTTACAATCACCTCCACTTTTTAAAGGATTCATCCAGAAGGTGCAGCACCCTGCAGTGGTCCGAGTCATTGTTGTTTGAGAGGTGATATTATAGCAGATGAGAAATATCGCCACTCAAAGTCAGCGTAAAAGCATTTTTCAGGGTTTAAGCCCATCATGTGTCTGTGTTAGTGACGATATAGGGGTAGAAGCCGTAGGACCAATAGGCTGATCCTCTTTCCCTCTAATGTGTTTTGAAAGGGCAGTTGAGCTCCATGCTGCAATGAGAGTGACATTTAGTTTCAGCCCCTCAGACACATGTTTTTGTCAGATGGCCCACACAGCGAAGCTCCTGAAAAACTAGACCATGCTGCTAAAGGTATAAAAATCCAAATAAAACAGACTGGATGTTTTTAAGGTGCTTCTGAAGCCAGCTCTCTGGATTTGTGGAGCCTGGAAATTAAAATAAAAATGCAATAATCATGAAAAGGACCCCCCACAAGTATAACAATTATTTCACAAAAGCATACATAAGACCACTGTAAACGTGAAGAGCTTTTGTAAGAGACATTAAAAAGCAATCATATAAACTTTTATCTTAATTCATTTCAATTTTACACTATTTTTCACAACTCCACACACCTACAATGTGATTTTTATGTTTTCAAAATGTTGTAAAATATCTAAGATTTAAACATACATATTTTTATATTACAGAAAATATAGCTCTATCCCACCTAACTCCTAAATCTAACCCTCACAGAAAACATACTGTGTTTAACATTATATCTATATATATAATATATATATATATAATATATATATAGATATATATAATATCTCGTAATATATAAGGTTTCAACACTAAATTAACTA
This sequence comes from Sinocyclocheilus anophthalmus, assembly GCA_018155175.1. NCBI lineage: Eukaryota > Metazoa > Chordata > Actinopteri > Cypriniformes > Cyprinidae > Sinocyclocheilus > Sinocyclocheilus anophthalmus. Next base: position 406,661 of record JADLZN010009007.1, read on the forward strand.
AATTAACGTTTAAAAGAAATATCAACCCATTGTTATTATTTAGCCATTTCATTTTATTATACTTTATACTTTTTTATATCTATAAAATAGAGTAATGATTCATTACAATTTCCACGGTTTACTATCCTTGGGGAGAACCACCACCACACATTATTTTATTTGATATTTAACGTAAAAATTTTTACATTTATTTATTTATTTTTCATCATTCTTTTCCAGAGTGACAATGAATGGTTGACTGCACATGGTGAAAATTAGGCAAAATTATCTCTAAAAAATCTCTATAAATCATAATTAGGCAAAAATATAATTAATACTAATAAAAACTAAATTAAAAATCTTGTGTTCAAGTCTTCTTCTAAATATAAAAAAATTAGAATTAAAAACCGTGTGTACGACGTGACTGAAACTATAATGTATCTTTGTGTGAGTAATAGATCCCATTATTTTCACATATTTCAATGTTTTCTCCTCCTCTCTCTCTCCTCCGTCTCTCTCTCCTCCGCATCCTCTCGCTCTCTCTCTGTGTGTGTGTGTGTGCTTTATATATTAAGGAATGAATTGCAGAATTGCTTTTTAATTTCATGTCAATTTTGAAGAATGTCTTGGCAGTTGTTTTCCATTCAGTGACAATGAATGGTCACTGAAATGACCCAGTGTCAAAAAGTATGCATAATCACTATAACATTTTTATTAAAATAATATTGTGTGCAAAGTGTACTGAAGCTGTATAATAGCTTTGTGTGAGGAACAGACCAAAATTAAAGTACATTTTTTGGAATGTCATAATTTTCTTCGGGTGAACTAGTCCTTTACTGTTCTCTGATTGTCACTGTTATTGTAGTTTGTTTAAATGAGCATCAAGCTAGTATGAGGTGTAATGAGTTCACCTTACATGAGCAATGTCATGATGTTTGTGTAAACAGTGAAAAAAATTGACCCTCGTTTTGCCCTGTTGCAATGCTCGCTGTGAGTGCATATTGTATATGAATCTTAAGTTATAATGTGCTCATTAATTATGGCCCAGCCCTGGGTGTTAGCCTGCTTCAGCTATGAGTTAAAGACAAGACGTCACCTTCCATGGAGGGTAAACCAAAGAAAAAAACACACATGGTTTTAAAATGGGATAAAGGAATGATCTTAGAGCATCACATTACCAGCATATAGCGATTTCCCATCCAGGCCTGTCCTGCATGATGTACGTAACACGGCCGTATCTTCCCCCAGCAGAGCTCTGATTGTTTTGATACTTTTATTAACGTGTCCTCAATCATAAATCACCAGCAGGGGCTCTCTGCATCAGATTACAGGTGAAAGACAAAGTTCTCTTCTCTGGCTCATATGCAGCCATGCCTAACCCACAACACCCATGAGGTGACTTGGTAATATTTAATGCACAAATATGCAGTGAAAAACTGTATTGAATTGTAATCCATCAAGTTTTTTTTATTTAGATACAAATATATAAAAATGTGCTGAGCTGAGGAGGATTTTTGCATCTGCAATGATTCAATGACATGCTTGCCCTCTGAGCTTCATCTGTTTTTATCAAACTCGGAGACAAAACCAAGGGGACAGGCTGCAAGGACTTTCTGCAACATCAGGCCTCAGTGTCATATTGCTTTAAATGACCTCTACGGACATCAGCCCCTGTTACTGCGGATCTCCTGATGGTATCTGGCAAGCAGCGCATCATTTTAGTAACTGTTTAAATCGCAATGCTGGCTCAGCTATTTACATCACAATAAAACTACATTGTGCTCTTGAGTTCATCCGGTGAGCAATGAGAGGTCAGGTAACTAAATGTAGGATTTTGGAGGTGGTGGACCCTATAATCTGACTTCTGGTTATTTTGGTAACTCTTTGTAAAAATACTTTTTATATATTAGTTTTATCTTTAATTATTTTTACAAGTTAATTATTTAAATGTATTTTTTATTTACAATATTACGTTTAATAACTGGTATTTTTATCAAATAATTAATGTGCAATGTTAACATCAGAGACTTATTCAAAAAACATAAAAATGAAGTCATGTATATATAATGTTTTTGAAAAAAAAAAATATCTCCCACAAACACACACACACACACAGCCATTCTTCTCGCTTTCATATTACAGCAAGTCAATCCAATAAACTAATCTGACCACATATTTCACAGTGCTCAGATGCAATCTGTAATTCCTTTAACATTGGGCCATGCAGACATGCTATTATTGTAGTGATAGAATGGCCACACAACCTCATATGCCTCTGTACTCAAACATACCCCGGGTAATTTGTTTAATTTACTCATACAGGACAGAGGGCTGAGAACAGACTGCTGGAAATATCACATTGTCTTCCATTTGCATATATCACGCAGCAATATGCCATGCACGTCACAGTAAAAGGTCAATAATGATGATTTTGTGGCCACTCATACATGCACACATTAACAGAGATAATGATACACATTTAACTCTATTACAGTAAATAGTTTTGGATGGCAAGGGCCCAGTTATAGCAGTGATCCTCTTCGACTTTTGTAGTGCTGAGTTTTTTTTTTTTTTTTTTTATTTTATAGAGATAATTAGAAAATGGCTCATGATATATTTTTGCTATACAAAAACAAATCTCTAAAGCTTTAAATATTTCTAATATCCACCATATTGTGGTAATAGCTTGCCTGTCTTGTATTTTTGACTGGGCAAGATATGGTTATATATAATCAATAATGTAATAATTATTAAATATCACTTTATAATTATTTATTATTATTATTATATTACTTTCAAAAATAAATCTGCCCTGAGAAATATTCATCACACTAAAAAATGAGAACTAGGCCTGGTTCTTCTCTATAAGGACTGTATTGATAAGATGTGTTCATTTGTCATGCGCCAATAAGACCCTATCATTCATCATCCTGTGAAACTTAATTATCCAAACCTTTTTGGTGTGAAATGACATTGTAAACAGAGGGCATAAACAGACTTTCTTTTTTAAAATATAAACCATTGTGTTTGTTTTACGGATACCTTAGCAGATCTTTCATCCTTCCTACTTTGTTTTTCAGAGATCTGGGGAGCTTGTCTGAGAGGATCTTCAAACACGTCAAACAGAATGATGGGATGCTCTTTAGAAAATCACTCACTTTATTTTAGTACTGAGAGGTTTTTTTGCTGTCAAGCCAAGCGGCAGGTCATTTGACTGAGATAGCCACAGGGTTTTACACATCAAATGCAAATGCTATCTGGCTTTTGTTTAATCCGCCTCATCAGGTAGCTGAGCACAGTGCAGATCAAAACAGCCCCACTGCCCTGGACATTTGGCACCGAGGACCCCTCTGCCAAATCTGCACTGGAGCTTCAAAGCGACCTGCTATGTCACCTGTGGTTTAAACAGTGTGTTTGTCCACCTGGACCTCACATGCTGTGCCAAGGTGGCCCTATCTGTTTATCACTGATAAACCCAGCTAGTTAGTCTTAAAAGACTAAAGTTTGCCCACTGCTAAGAGCGAAGTTACTTTGAGTAGTTTAGCTTTTTCCATATCATTGATCTTCTTTTAAAAAACAAATCAGGCTTCAGTAATTGTTGATGATTCTGTTTTATGATGCCATGTTTTATTATCAGACATTAAATAGATGTAAGTGACTCATCTGAATCCTAAAAGTTAGCTTAAAATGGTGTTTACAACCTATTTTACTTCCATAATGTGAAACAGGAAAGTATAATAAAATGAAATGGCTCAATTATATTTTTTATATTATATTGCACACACACACACACATATATATATATACACACTTTTCACTTATCAGTTCTGTATATACATTATAAATATAAAAATATATACAACATTTTTCTTACAAAGATATTTTTGCTCTAGTGGAATTTATTGTAAATGCATGGAAAAAAGTGACCAGTATGTTTATCGATAATTCTTCTTATGTGTTTTATGAAAAAACTAAGTTCATGTGGGTTTGAGATGAAATGTGGTGGACCAAATAATGACAGATTTTCTTTTTGAGTGGACTATTCCTATAATCAGAATTTTTCTTATAAAAACTGTGTAAGTTTTTAATTTGATTGAGTTGGGGAGATGTGAAAGATAAGAAAATAAAGAGAGGAAGAGAGGAAGAAAAACAAGAGGTTCTCTGCTTGTCGCACAAGAGATTGTCATCTGTGGGTTAACAGCTAGTTATGATGTCTGAGCCCATCCAAGACCCAAGCTGATTACATATTTGACCTGCAGTTTAATGGTGAGAGCATTTTTGTTACATTTCCAAGAGGAGAGTCTGCACTCCATGGAAACTGAAAAGCACTTGAGCCACATGACCAGTTTATCTCACCAGTAATGGATGGGAATGACAATGCAGGTCATTCCGCAGAATTGGCCAAGACAATACATATCAAGCATGCTCCATCCTGGACACAAACAAGCTGTATGCTGCACAAGTTCTATTTAATTATGATTCCTACAAATCACATTATCTGTTGTAGTACACACTTCACCAGAGGCAGTTTTGGCTTATTAAGTTGATTGCACAAAATTAAATTATATGGTGTATTAAAGTGAATTTATTGTTTTAGGAGCCAGAGTTTTGTAATAATTTAAGAACTTCTTGTCTAATGGACTCCCCACAGTCCTGTCAGTTAAGACTCCATGTCAACACCAAAAACATGTGTTCAATTATTTACTCTGTGTGTATATATATACAGTGGGTACGGAAAGTATTCAGACCCCCTTAAATTTTTCACTCTTTGTTATATTGCAGCCATTTGCTAAAATCATTTAATTTAATTTTTTTTCTTCATTTAATGTACACACAGCACCCCATATTGACAGAAAAACACAGAATTGTTGAAATTTTTGCAGATTTATTAAAAAAGAAAAACTGAAATATCACATGGTCCTAAGTATTCAGACCCTTTGCTCAGTATTTAGTAGAAGCACCCTTTTGATCTAATACAGCCAATAGTCTTTTTGGGAAAGATGCAACAAGTTTTTCACACCTGGATTTGGGGATCCTCTGCCATTCCTCCTTGCAGATCCTCTCCAGTTCTGTCAGGTTGGATGGTAAACGTTGGTGGACAGCCATTTTTAGGTCTCTCCAAAGATGCTCAATTGATTAGTGGGTGGGCAGGGGTCTGGCTGGGCCATTCAAGAACAGTCAGAGTTGTTGTGAAGCCACTCCTTTCGTTATTTTAGCTGTGTGCTTATGGTCATTGTCTTGTTGGAAGGTAAACTTCGGCCCAGTCTGAGGTCCTGAGCATTTTGGAGAAGGTTTTCGTCCAGGATATCCTGTACTTGGCCTCATTCATCTTTCCCTCGATTGCAACCAGTCGTCCTAGATCGGTGCCTTGGGGCTGTGGCTGAAAAACACCCCCTCAGCATGATGCTGCCACCACCATGCTCACTGTTGGGACTGTATTGGACAGGTTATGAGCAGTGCCTGGTTTTCTCCACATTATACCGCTTAGAATTAAGGCCAAAAATTTATATCTTGGTCTCATCAGACCAGAGACTCTTATTCAGGTGTTTTTTAGCAAACTCCATGCGGGCTTTCGTGTGTTTTGCACTGAGGAGAGGCTTCCGTCGGTGCCACTCTGCCATAAAGCCCCGACTGTTGGAGGGCTGCAGTGATGGTTGACTTTCACCAACTTTCTCCCATCCCCCGACTGCATCTCTGGAGCTCAGCCACAGTGATCTTTGGGTTCTTCTTTACCTCTCTCACCAAGGCTCTTCTCCCCCGATAGCTCAGATTGGCCGGACGGCCAGCTCTAGGAAGGGTTCTGGGCGTCCCAAACGTCTTCCATTTAAGGATTATTGTGCTCTTAGGAACCTTAAGTGCAGCCGAATTTTTTTTGTAACCTTGGCCAGATCTGTGCCTTGCCACAATTCTGTCTCTGAGCTCTTCAGATCCTTTGACCTCATGATTCTCATTTGCTCTGACATGCATTGTGAGCTGTAAGGTCTTATATAGACATGTGTGTGACTTTCCTAATCAAGTCCAATCAAACACAGCTGGACTCAAATGAAGTGTAGAACCATCTCAAGGATGATCAAAAGAAATGAACAGCACCTGAGTTAAAATATATGATGTCATCAGCAAAGGGTCTGATACATTTGGACATGTGATATTTCAGTTTTTCTTTTCTTATAAATCTGCAAAAATGTCAACAATTCTGTGTTTTTCTGTCAATATTTGGTGCTGTGTGTACATTAATGAGGAAAAAAATTAACTTAAATTATTTTAGCAAATGGCTGCAATATAACAAAGATTGAAAATTTTAAGGGGGTCTGAATACCTTCCGTACCCACTGTATATATATATATAATATATATATATATATATATATTATACAAACCTGATTCCAAAAAAGTTGGGACATTGTACAAATTGTTAATAAAAACAGAATGCAATGATGTGGCAGTTTCAAATTTCAATATTTTATTCACAATACAACATAGATGACATATCAAATAATTAAACTGAGAAAATGTATAATTTTAAAGGAAAAATAAGTTGATTTTAAATTTCATTGCATCAACACATCTCAAAAAAGTTGGAACCAGGCCTGTTTACCACTGTGTGGCATCCCCCACCTTTCTTCCCCCCTCTTCTTGTTATAACAGTCTGCAAACGTCTGGGGACTGAGGAGACAAGTTGCTCAAATTTAGGAATAGGAATGTTGTCCCATTCTTTTCTAATACAGGCTTCTAGTTGCTCAAATGTCTTAGGTCTTCTTTGTCGCATCTTCCTTTTTATGATGCGCCAAATGTTTTCTATGGGTGAAAGATTTGGACTGCAGGCTGGCCATTTCAGTATCCGGATCCTTCTACGCAGCTATGATGTTGTAATTGATGCAGTATGTGGTCTGGCATTGTCATGTTGGAAAATGCAAGGTCTTCCCTGAAAGAGACGACGTCTGGATGGGAGCATATGTTGTTCTAGAACTTGGATATACCTTTCAGCATTGAGGGTGCCTTTCCAGATGTGTAAGCTGCACATGCCACACGCACTCATGCAACCCCATACATCAGAGATGCAGCTTCTATGAAAAAAAAACTGGGAGAAAAGGCGCTGATAACAATTTGGGTTGTCCTTGTCCTCTTTAGTCCGTATGACATGGCGTCCCAGTTTTCCAAAAAGAACTTCACATTTTGGTTCGTCTGACGACAGAACAGTTTTCCACTTTGCCACGGTTCATTTTAAATGAGCCTTGGCCCAGAGGAAACGCCTGTGCTTCTGGATCATGTTTAAATATGGCTTCTTTTTTGACCTATAGAGTTTTAGCCGGCAACGGCGAATGGCACTGTGGATTGTGTTCACCGACAATGTTTTCGGGAAGTATTCCTGAGCCCATGTTGTGATTTCCATTACAGTATCATACTGGGGGGGGAGTGCCGAGGGGGGGAGGGGGGTGTGTGGGTAGCATTCCTGTATGTGATGCATTGCCGTCTAAGGGCCCGAAGATCACGGGCATCCAGTAAGGTTTTCCGGCCTTGACCCTTAGCACAGAGATTGTTCCAGATTCTCTGAATCTTTGGATTATATTATGCACTGTAGATGATGATAGCTTCAAACTCTTTGCAATTTTTCTCTGAGAAACTCTTTTCTGATATTGCTCCACTATTTTTTGCCGCAGTATTGGGGGAATTGGTGATTCTCTGCCCATCTTGACTTCTGAGAGATACTGCCACTCTGAGAGGCTCTTTTTTTTATCCAATCATGTTGCCAATTGACCTAATGAGTGGCAAATTGGTCCTCCAGCTGTTCCTTATATGTACATTTAACTTTTCCTGCCTCTTATTGCTACCTGTCCCAACTTTTTTTGAATTTTGTAGCTCTCATGAAATCCAAAATGAGCCAATATTTGGCATGACATTTCAAATTGTCTCACTTTCAACATTTGATATGTTTTCTATATTCTATTGTGAATAAAATATATGTTTATGAGATTTGTAAATTATTTCATTCCTTTTTTACTCACAATTTGTACAGTGTCCCAACTTTTTTTGAATCTGGGTTTTATATATATATATTAATATATATATATAGATATATATACACACACACCACACACACACACCACACACACATATAGCCAATAATATATTATCATTTGACATCTATATATATATATATAATAGTTATATATACAGGGGGGCAAAAATATTTAGTGCAGCCACCAATTGTGCAAGTTCTCCCACTTAAAAGATGAGAGAGGCCTGTAATTTTCTTTATAGGTATACCTCAACTATGAGAGAAAATGAGAAAAAAAAATCCAGAAAATCACATTTTAGGATTTTTAAAGAATTAATTGGTAAGTTCCTCTGTAAAATAAGTATTTGGTCATCTACAAACAAGCAAGATTTCTGGCTCTCACTGACCTGTAACTTCTTCTTTAAGAGGCCCCTTGTCCTCCACTCGTTACCTGTATTAATGGCATCTGTTTTAACTTGTTATCAGTATAAAAGACACCTGTCAACAACCTCAAACAGTCACACTCCAAACTGCACCATGGCCAAGACTAAAGAGCTGTCAAAGGACACCAGAAACAAATTGTAGACCTGCACCAGGCTGGGAGACTGAATCTGCAATAGGTAAGCAGCTTGGTGAAGAAATCAACTGTGGGAGCAATTATTAGAAAATGGAAGACATACAGGACCACTGATAATTTCCCTCGATCTGGGGCTCCACGCAAGATCCACCCCTGGGTCAAATGATCACAAGAACTGTGAGCAAAAATCCCAGAACCACACGTGGGGACCTAGTGAATGACCTGCAGAGGGCTGGGACCAAAGTAACATAGGCTACCATCAGTAACACACTGCGCGTCCAGGGACTCAAATCCTGCAGTGCCATACGTGTCCCCCTGCTTAAGCCAGTACCTGTCCAGGCCCGTCTGAAGTTTGCTAAAGAGAATTTGGATGATCCAGAAGAGGATTGGGCGAATGTCATATGGTCAGATGAAACCAAAATAGAGCTTTTTGGTAAAAACTCAACTTCGTCGTGTTTGGAGGAGAAAGAATGCTGAGTTGCATCCAAGAACACCATACCTACTGTGAAGCATGGGGTGGAAACATCATGCTTTGGGGCTGTTTTTCTGCAATGGGACCAGGACGACTGATCCGTGTAACCGAAAGAATGAATGGGGCCATGTATCGTGAGATTTTTAGTGAAAACCTCCTTCCATCAGCAAGGGCATTGAAGATGAAACGTGGCTGGGTCTTTCAGCATTACAATGATCCCAAACACACCGCCCGGCCAACGAAGGAGTGGCTTCGTAAGAAGCATTTCACGGTCCTGGAGTGGCCTAGCCAGTCTCCAGATCTCAACCCCATAGAAAATCTTTGGAGGGAGTTGAAAATCCTTGTTGCCCAGCGACAGCCCCAAAACATTACGGCTCTAGAGGAGATATGCATGGAGGAATGGGCCAAAATACCAGCACAGTGTGTGAAAACCTTGTGAAGACTTACTGAAAATGTTTGACCTCTGTCATTGCCAACAAAGGGTATATAACAAAGTATTGAGATGAAATTTTGTTATTGACCAAATACTTATTTTCCACCATAATTTGCTAATTAATTCTTTAAAAATCCTACAATGGTTTTTCTCATTTTGTCTCTCATAGTTTCTCTCATGAGTTAAGGTTATACCTATTATGAAAATTACAGGCCTTTCTCATCTTTTTAAGTGGGAGAACTTTGCACAATTGGTGGCTGACTACATACTTTTTTTTCCCCACTGTATATATATATAAGCACATTTGCAAATTCCGAACTCTAAACAACTACAGTTGTACAACTTACAAATTACATTCTGTAACATAACAACAATTAAATTTGTAAAATTTTAGTGGGTTTGCTCCTTCTCCTTGACTCTGCAAGCGGAAACCGTTCCCATGCTGATACTCATAGAATATTGCACGGCTATAAGACCTCTAAGCCAATCAAATTCAAGTACCAGAAATAACGGTGTATGTGTGGATATAATTATTTTACCATAGCTCATAGTTTCTGTTTCAAAGTTCTGTTTCACAAAACAAAATCTAAATCTTTCCAAATATCATCTGGAGTACACATAACCCTGATTAGAATTGACTGCTTTAGGGCATTAAAAAAGGAAAGTGCCTGTAATCTCAAAAATTAACACATCACTTCAAAGAAACATGAAAATACTGTTCTTTTATCTGAGAACATCAAGGAGGTCGAAGGCCTGCTTGTTTAACTCAAAAATAGTTAGGTTACCTCTATATAAATGGCAGTGTGCTTTGCAATGGTCCTGCGGCTGTAGTGGGGACATGTGACCTTTTCATTTGGCATTTGTGCCAGTGCCCTGCTGGAGAACACGGCTGTCATATAGGCATCCTTGAAGAGGGGGTGGCAGTGTCCGCCCGCCTGCCTCTCTCTCCCGCCGTAGTCTGCTGTGCCATGTGGAGACCCAGATGTAGCAGGCAGAGTAATCCACACTCATGAAAGTGCCCATCTGGCCCTGGATGTGCGCACTAAGCCCTGGGAGTACACACGCAAAGCATGGGCGGAGGGGAGACCACCATGACATTAGTAGGTATCCTGTGGCATTTACTGTCCTCTGTAAGATGACTTTCTGATGCAAGTCTACATATAAAACAAGACATATACATACATATGTGCATTATTACATACAAAATAAGACCAAAAATGTGTAGACCCCTCCCTAGAAGATTATGTGCTTCTAGACAGGCTTTCCACTGGATGCTGGAACATTAATGTGGAGATATGCTCCAGACATAAGGATCAGTGAGGTCAGGCGATGGGGTCTGGCTTGCATTCGGCATTCCAATTCATCCCGAAGGTGTTCAGGTCTGGGCTTTATCTACAGTAGGTCAAGTCCCACACCAGCTGCGTTAATGCGGGAGGAGAAAACGTTGCCACAAAGTTAAAAGTTTAAAGCACAACATTTTCTAGAATGTCACAGTTTGCAGTAGGATTGAAGTTTCTTATTATAGGAATTAAGGAGTCTAGATAAACCTGATAAATAGGAGGGAACATCGATAAACTTGCAATCTTGTAAAGTGTATGTGGTGAAAACAAGTGTGTGAGAATTCATATAGATTCAAGGGTTGTCCTTTAATTTTGGCTGTTTGTATAAGTTCTTTAATGTCTTAAGTGTAAAATGCTATTCTATTTTGTATTAATTATTGGCACATTCTTCCTATGTTTATCGATACTGTATAATATATATATATAATATTCACTGCTTTCATAACTTGTAATGTGCTTTAGCATTTGTATGTCACATTCCAATTTACAATTTTTTTTGTTGGTTTTTTGAAGAGGACATTAATATTTTTTATTCAGCCATGCATCGCATTAAATTAACGACAAAGTGACAGCTTTATACTCATTAGCTTACAAAAATGCATATTTGACAAATTAAAATATATTTCTTTTTGATTTCTATCATCAATAATTCTGATAACAGTGGTCATGTTTCCTCCATATCTACAATATAATCCAGTGAATATCCATTAGCACAGGTACTGTTTTCACATTAATAATAGAAATTCATGTCTTCCCTTTCAGTGTTCACTCTTCGACGGCACGTTGGAGACCTCGAAATTGGGTACATCGCTTAGAGCGGACCAATCGACACTTTGAGTGTAAACTAAATGAGGCAATTCACATTGGCATGCGATTATTGCATCCTGCTGCTGTTGATCACAGCGTGAGTATAAGTAGGCATCAGGTGCAGCGCATATTCAGCTTTTCACTTCAGAGCCAAGCGATCACATCATTCTGCTCCTGACTACTCTACTGAGAGAAAGACTGAACGAGTTCAGCGCGCTCTTGGAGAGCTCTTCGTGTTGGTGGATGGCGCTTCAGCGGTGGTGGTTTTTCCCGTGTCGAGTGGGTTGCACACATCCGGCTGCACTACCCCCTGTTTGTGTTGCAGATGATCATCCATTTTTTTCCCCACCTGTGCACTCAGCCCGCATAAAAGGCTTGTTTCCCATAAATAAGCGTTCGGGTTCGCTCCTTTTATAAAGACGACGTTGCTAGTGGCAAACTGCGACGTAACGTCCTTTATACAAATAGCAATGTGGGTCTTGCTATATCGCCACATATCACCCCGGGCGCGTTCTGGATGCGGTACTCGTTACCCCTGGCCTGGGTTGATGGTCAACGATCTCTGCCTTTCGTGCCTAGGGCATGAATAGGCACAGCTGAGGTGATCTTTCGTGGATTAGTCTCATCTCCCTTGCGGGGGTAATGACCATCATGCTGTATTTGCACCGGGCTCCGTTACCCTGCAAGGGGGCCGGAGATGCCGTGTTCCATGCCCAATCATGGGTATCGCCATCTGGTTGGCGCAGCCGGGGGCGTCTTTTTCTGTGCGGTGGCGGTACTAGTTCACATTAACGGTTCACAGGTGAGGAATTCCCCTAACGAAAAAAGGGTTGCCCGAAGCCCGCCGGCACTTGGGCGAAAGCCATCGGAGACTTCTCAGGAAGAGACGGCTGGACTCCTTCCGTGGGGGGTACCACCTTTTTCCTTCGAAGAGCTACGTCCCCGACGATCGTATGTCGATTGCAGCATCGGAGGGTGAGCCAGAGCTTTCAGGAGAGGAAGATTTCTCTCCGGGACCGTAGCAATGCCTGGATCGGATCCAGAAATAAGGGCTATGCTTTCCCGGGCCACCATGAGGGTAGGGCTCGAGTGGAGACGTTTCACCGGGTCCCGAGGCCTCACTGTTGGCACTATTGAACCAATCGGGGTGGATCCGCATAGCTGGTTTCTCAGCACACTTGGCCGCCTCGTGCTTTCTTTCCCGTACCGGTGCACCGAGTAGCTCAACAGGTCGATGGACGGCACCTTTTTACTAAAGCCAGGAAACTGATGGTGCTTAGGACACTCCTCCATTCCACCACCTTCCGATGGGGGTCAGCTAGGGGGTTTACAAGGGTCACCTCCGGTGATGAGCGTTCGGATTATTATTTTTGTCGATGCAGTTGTTCCTATATACGCGCCTCCATTCCGTGCAGGTGAGAACCGTGCTTTCCCCTCCCGTCCTTCTGTTATTTACTCGACTTGCAGCGATTCCTAATACTGACCGGATTTGGAGGATGCGGCCCTTTCCGCCTTACACCTTATCGTTAGGCGTGATTTCGCAAGTAGTCGACACCATGACCAAGGCATCTTGAGGGCTTGGCCACGAGGGTGGTCACGACCATGGAATTTCGAAGATGAACTCCGTCACCTTGTTGTGGCGGACCTCGCGCCACTACGACGAAGTTGCGGGCTGCGGTACACTCATGGGTCTTGCGTATTGGTCCACTATGTGGTCACGGAGTGCCAATTCTAGCTGTGACTGAGCTGACATGCACGAGACACGGACAAGACACTATTCTTGAACTTCCCGTTAAGTTGGCCCAAGTGTCCGTCCTGTCGTCGACAACGGTTGTAGAACTTGCCCAGCGTTCTTCCGCTGTCGACCTAGTCAGACTGAGGCCATCATTGTACATCCTGCCGGCGCAGCTGCTGCCGTCGGCCGCTGCAGGCTGGCTCGCCCCTGCCACCGCCAAACAAGAGTCAGAGCTCCTGCGGCCATCCGCAACTGTGCCTACTGGAGCCGGTCGCAGGGCACCGCCACCCCCCGTCCCGGCTCCCGCTTCCAAAAAAAACCTTGTGGCAATAGCGAGGAGAGCAAGAGGCCGAAGCCGGTCTGACCTCCTAGGTGAGGGACATGCCTTACAAAGGAGATGTTAAGCACACACTCCCTAACCCGAGAGGCCCGAGCGGAGAATCTTTATTTTTTCCACCCTCTTGACCAAGCCCGGCGTGTGAATACCCAATTCCGATCAAAGAGCCATTCCTCTATTATTTATCTGGGTTTCCCCATAGGGACGTGGGTTGTGGACGACTAGTGTGTATCCACTCACCCTCCTCTGTTCGCCAGTGAGTCGAGCATTGGCGAACCGGTGAGGACGAACAACGGACTACCCACGCATTAAATTACCCTCATGCGCATTACGCAGGTCAGGAAAGGATGCTCACACACCAGGACCCCGCTCGGACCGGCTACGAGACGCCATGGGCGTAGTGGCCGGGTCCCTGCTTTTTTTCCGCGCTGCCCCACTGCGGGTATGTCTGTAGTTCCGTTGATGCCACTAGCGTGGTTTCTGGGAGCCTGGCTTGAGCTACCCATCCCGTCTCGATGGCTCCTTCGAACCGGCAGGCTCGGCTATGCGATTCACTTGCCCGGCGTCCCCCCCAAGTTTAGTGGCATCTGCTTCACAACAGTGAAGGCGCCCGATGGTCCTGTCTTGCGGGCGGAAGTCGCAGTCCTACTGGCGAAGGATGCAACAGAGCCGGTCCCTCCAGCCGATATGAAGGACGGGGTTTTACAGCTCCTTAACGTCTATGTACCCAAGAATAAGGTCGTTGGGGTTACGACCATCTTGGACCTGCGTTTCTTGAACCGGGCCCTTCACCAGTTACCGTTCAAATTTTGACGCAGAAACGCATCTTCAGGTGCATCCTTCCCCGAGATTGGTTTGCAGCAATCGACCTAAAGGATGCGTACATTCATGTGTCGATCCTTCCGCACCACAAACCATTGCTGTGGTTCGCGTCCGAAGGACGAGCATATCAGTACGAGGTCCTGCCCTCAGAGCTGTCCCTGTTGCCCCGTGTCTTCAAGTAAGTTGCGGAGGTACCCCTTGTTCACTTGAGAGAACAGAGCATTCGCATTCGCACTACATCGACGAAGCAGTCTCAGGATCAGTTGTGCGAACACAGGGAATTGGTGCTCTCGCACCTCAGCCAGTTGGGCTTTCTGGTCAACTGGGAAAAGAGCAAACTCTTCCCGACGCAGAGGATCTCTTTTCCCGATATGGAGGGGACTCCGTAAGAGCAGGATGGCGGTCCCACTGAAAAAATTTCAGAGGCTCCTGGGGCATATGACAGCTACGGCGGCAGTCACACCGCTGGGGCTGCTCCATATGAGACTGCTTCAGCACTGGCTTCATGGCCGAGTCCTGAGGTGGGTGTGGCAACGTGGCACTTTTCGGGTCCAAGTTACACCGGCCTGCCGACAAACCTTCACCTCGTGGTCAGACCTTGTGTTCCTCCGGTCAGGAGTGCCCCTGGAGCAGGTCTCCAGACATTCTGTGGTTTGCACGGATGCCTCTACCACCGGCTGGGGGACCACCTACGACGGGCATGCAGCGTCGGGGGTTTGGACGGGCCCCCAACTGCACTGGCTGCCTCGAGTTGCTGGCAGTGCACCTTGCCCGAGGCCGTCTCAAAGGCGCTTACGAGGCAAGCACGTACTAGTCCGTACGGACAGCACTGCGACCGTTGTGTACATCAACCGACAGGGTGGTCTGCTCTCCCGTCGCATGTCGCAACTCGCCCCGCCACCTCCTCCTCTGGAGTCAGAAGCATCTGAAGTCACTTCGTGCTGTTCACATTCCTGAGGCTGCTCAACTGGGCAGTTACCCCAAGCGACTGAGCTGTCCGAGTCTGCGCTTCATCCCGGGAAAATAGGACTCCATCCCCATCATCGTTATCCAGTCTGGATTATGGATCTGGATGTTTCGGAGCCGCTCAGGTATACCTGTTTGCCTCTCCAGAAACCTCTATCTGCCAGTTGTTCTTGGCCCTGACCGAGGGAACACTCGGCTCAGATGTACTGGCACTCAGCTGGCCACGGGGCCTTCGCAAGTATGCATTTCCCCCCGTGAGCATTCTCGCACAGACACTGTGCAAGGTCAGGGAGAACGAGGAGCAGGTCCTGCTGGTGGCCTATTGGCCTTCCCTGACCTGGTTCCCAGAACTAATGCTCCTCACGACAGCCCCTACTTGGCCGATTCCTCTGAGGAAGGATATACTGACTCAGAGACATGGCACCCCTTTGCACCCACGTCCAGGACCTCTGAACAACTTCATTGTCCCGTCCTGGACGGGACGCAGAGTTTCTGTAGTGGCCTACCCAGAGGAAGTCGTGACACCTATATCTTCACTTCATCGGAGCGTACGCTTTGAGTGGAACCTGTCGTTGAGTGGTTGTTTTCTCGCCGAGAAGACCCCCGAGGATGCCCGATTGGAGTTGTGCTGTCCTTTTTGCAGCAGGGGTTGGAGTGAAGGCTGTCTCCCTCTACCCTTAAAGTTTTTGTCGCTGCAATCGCTGCTAACCACGACCTCGTAGGAGGGAAGTCGCTGGGGAAACATGACCTGGTTGTCAGGTTCCTTAAGTGGGCGAGAAGGTTAAATCCTCCACGGCCCCCCCTCTATTTCCCTCGTGGTACCTGACTCTGGTGCTCACGGCACTACAGCAGGGCTCATTTGAGCCTTTTTGCAGGCGGTTGTGTTGAAGTTCCTTTCAATGAAGACTTTGCTCCTGCTAGCATTGTCCTCCATCAAGAGGGTAGGGGACCTGCATGCATTTTTGGTCGACGATTCGTTCCTAGAGTTTGGGTCGGCTGACTCCTAGGTAATCCTGAGGCCCCGGCCCGGCTCTGTGCCCAAGGTTCCCGCTACTCCCTTCATGGGATCAGGTGGTGAACCTCCAAGCGTTGCCCTCGGAGGAGGCAGACCCAGCCCTAGTTTTACACTGTCCCGTCCGAGCCTTAAGGTGCTATGTGTGCCCTGCCCGTTCAGGTTGCGAGCTCACTCAACTATAGGTGTTGCATCCTCCTGGGCGCTGGCTCGTGGCTCCTCGCTGACAGATATCTGTAGGGCTGCGGGCTGGGCGACTCCTAACACGTTCGCTAGGTTCTATAGCCTTTGTGTGGAGCCGGTGTCCTCCTGTGTTCTCTCCTCAAACGGGTAGAAGCACTGAGAGTCCCCGGCTTCGGGTCGGCTTGCAAAAGCCACTCCAGAGAGTTCATATATTAGACCCTGTTGAGTTCCTCCGTCCCTTCGGCAGCCAGACGTGGCGGAGCGTCCCGCGCCAGGCCTTCACTCGCTGAATCCCCGAGAACCGGTAGAAGGCTGGGTTCCAAATGTAAGACCTAAGTGGATCCCATATATGTAAAATCCACGGTATAGCCTCAGAGCCCATGTTCCCCGGCAGACTTCCTGCCAGTTCCAAGAGGGCTACAATCACCTCTAATCTTCCATATGCACCTAAGGAATGTTCATATGTGTTTTGCTTCTTCCGAACCTCTCTCTTCCTTCGGGAAGGTTCGAGCTTCCGTAACGCCCCTGTTCTAAGTAGAACGGGTACGTTTTCCTAGTATTATCCAGTCTTACTCGTTTGGGTAGTGCCATTGCAGCAGTAGCTGTTCCTCTTGTGAAGAAGCCTTGGCCTACGCCACAAAATAGGGGCGCAGGTGGCTTCCACAGGACACTGGAAGGGCAGTAGTGTGGCCTTGGTAGGATCCCAATTTCGACATCGGTCCGTTGTCCGACGGATGTCGCGAGTGACTCGACTTGAAAGGGACGTCTCGCGTTACGTATGTAACCCACGTTTCCCATGGAGGGAAATCGAAGATCGTCACGTCCCGTCTGCACAGGCTCCTGTACCACCATGTGTGCTGAACGGCCCGGGTCCCGTGCTCGGCTCCTCAGCAAAACCTCCTAATATGTCGCTGCACCTGCTGCCTACTATATACTCACCTGGTCATCACAGCAGCTGGATGCAATCATTGCACGCCAATGTGCATTGGCTCGTTTAGTTTACACTCGTAGTAGATTGGTCCCTCTAAGCGAGATTCCAATTCGTCGGTCATCCGACGTGACTTGTCCATTCCCTCCTTCAGGGAACGAGGGTTACATACGTAACCCGAGACGTTCTTCTGAACAAATCCACATCCCTTACCCAACAAAACACATCATAATGGGTGTTTTTTTTCAATGGGGGAGTATAATAAGTTTTTTCTTTGCATTGATGAATGGTTTGTTAGGATAGAACAAATATTTGCTGGATACAACTAAAATCTGGAATCTGAGGGTGCAAAAAAAAATCGAAATATTGAGAAAATCGCCTTAAAGTTTTCTAAAAGGAAGTCCGTTAGCATGCATAATACCAATCAAAATAAGTATTTTGACATACATGTATTATTTACAGTACGGAATTTACAAATATCTTCAATGGAACACATTTTTAAACTTATCAATCATGTTTTCAAATACCCGTAGTTTAGACTTAGAACTTGGTTTGGTGGTCCAGGTCACATATTATTAATTAGATTCTGAGTATCAATGTTGACACTGAAGACTGGAGTAATGTCTCTGAAAATACAGCTTTGCCATCACAGGAATAAACTGTTTTAAAATATATCGATCTTAAAAATTTTTACAATATAAAAAAACAGTATTTTTAATTTTTATAATTTGCATCATTCTTTTTTTTATTTCATTATCATATATCATTATTTTTATATTACTGTAAGTTTGATCAAAGGCATGCATTCATGGTTAGCATTCAAAAAATAAAACCTACTCATCCCAAACTTTTTATGTTATCTACGTGTAACTTTGCCGTTGTAAATTTACAGTACAATAACTGGCAGCTGGGTTGCCCAGCCACTTACTGTATTTTTACAGACTACCAATTGTACACAACATTTATACAGTTCATGTAACTACGTCAAATACGTATTATACTGTTTATAAGCACTTTATTTTTACAGTATTATATTGTTATATAACTTATTTTTACAGTATTATACTGTGTTTATTTACATGGAAACTTTAATTTCCTGCTTGTTCACTTCAGTACTCTTAGATTTCCAAAATTAAAAATACTTATACTTTTCATACACACTAAAGTCCACAACAGACAAAAGAAACCCCATTCTCGAGTTTTAAACATTATTATTCATTTATGTTTTGAAGAAAAGATTATCGCCTATACAGTGGGTATGGAAAGTATTTAGACCCCCTTAAATTTTTCACTCTTTTATATTGCAGCCATTTGCTAAAATCATTTAAGTTATTTTTTTTTTTTCCTCATTAATGTACACACAGTACCCCATATTGACAGAAAACACAGATTTGTTGACATTTTTGCAAATTTATTACAAAAGAAAAACTGAAATTTCCACGGTCCTAAGTATTCAGGCCCTTTGCTGTGACACTCATATATTTAACTCAGGTGCGGTCCATTTCTTCTGATAATCCTTGAGATGGTTCTACACCTTCATTGAGTCCAGCTGTGTTTGATTATACAGATTTGACTTGATTAGGAAAGCCACACACCTTTCTATATAAGACCTTACAGCTCACAGTGCATGTCAGAACAAATGAGAATCATGAGGTCAAAGGACTGCCTGAAGAGCTCAGAGACAGAAAAGTGGCAAGGCACAGATCTGGCCAAGGTTACAAAAAAATTTCTGCTGCACTTAAGGTTCCTAAGAGCACAGTGGCCTCCATAATCCTTAAATGGAAGACGTTTGGGACGACCCAAACCCTTCCTAGAGCTGGCCGTCCAGACAAACTGAGCTATCGGGGGAGAAGAGAATTTGTGAGAGAGGTAAAGAAGAACCCAAAGATCACTGTGACTGAACTCCAGAGATGCAGTCGGGAGATGGGAAAAAGTTGTAGAAAGTCAACATCACTGCAGCCCTCCACCAGTCGGAACTTTATGGCAGAGTGGCCCGACGGAAGCCTCTCCTCAGTGCAAACACATGAAAGCCCGCATGGAGTTGTGAGATGGTGAGAAATAAGATTCTCTGGTCTGATGAGACCAAGATAGAACTTTTTGGCCTTAATTCTAAGCGGTATGTGTGGAGAAAACCAGGCACTGCTCATCACCTGTCAATTACAGTCCCAACAGTGAAGCATGGTGTGGGCAGCATCATGCTGTGGGGGTGTTTTTTCAGCTGCAGGGACAGGACGACTGGTTGCAATCGAGGGAAAGTTGAATGCGGCCAAGTACAGGGATATATTGGACGAAAACCTTCTCCAGAGTGCTAGGACCTCAGACTGGGCCGAAGGTTTAACCTTCCAACAAGACAATGACCGGCTGAAGGTGGGGCGGCACACAGCTAAAATAACGAAGGAGTGGCTTCACAAACACTCTGTGACTGTTCTTGAATGGCCCCAGCCAGAGCCCTGACTTAAACCCAAATTGAGCATCTCTGGAGAGACCTAAAAAAATGGCTGTCCACCAACGTTTACATCCACCTGACAGAACTGGAGAGGATCTGCAAGGAGGATGACAGAGGATCCCCAAATCCAGGTGTGAAAACTTGTTGCATCTTTCCCAAAAAGAATCATGGCTGTTTTAGATCAAAAGGGTGCTTCTACTAATACTGAGCAAAGGGTCTGAATACTTAAGTGATATTTGATATTTCAGTTTTTCTTTTTTAATACATCTGCAAAAATGTCAACAATTCTGTGTTTTTTCTGTCAATATGTGGTGCTGTGTGTACATTAATGATGAAAAACACTTAACTGAAATGAATTTTACCCAATTGAGGCTGCATAACTCCAACGAGTGAACAATATTAAGTGGGTTCTGAATAACTTTCAACGTACCCACTAGTAATAACATATTGGCGTGAAATGCCGCTGTATTTTCTTTATTTTTTTATATAAAAGCATTTAAATCAATCACAATTGCAAGTATCACAAACAGTAATCTATTTGTTGACCCTGGCCACAAACCAGTCTTAAGTTGCACAGGGACATATTTCGTTCACTGGCCTAAAAATACTTGTCTTTCCTGTGCACAATTCATAGTTTTTCTTTACTATCTACAAAAATCATTAGGATATTAAATTAAGATCATGTTCCATGAAGATATATTTTTTTAATTTCCTACTGTAAATATATCAAAAGTTAATTTTTGATTATTAATATGCATTGCTAAGAACTTAATTCGAACAACTTTAAAGGCGATTTTCACAATATTTAGATGTTTTTTGCACACTCATATTCCATTATTCAAATAGTTGTATCTCAGCCAAATATTGTCCTATTCTAACAAAGTTTTTCAAAAAAGAGGAAACCTGCGGGTTTACAGTACTGTTCTTTTTGTACACAACATGTCCAGTTTTCTTTTAAGTCACTTTTCCTTAATTGGTTTTTGATGCACATTCAGGGTTGATGTTGAGAAAGCATCTAAAAGGCAGAAAAGAAAAAACAAACTCAATGAACTTATTCTATGTTCTTTATATATACATTATAAGATAATCATAAATATTATCGAAACAGCACAGATGAACTTCGTCATTAACACTTTGCAATGTGTTACATGACAATGATAAGTTACATGAGGCATTTATCATTCAGCTCTATAAGCAACTGTATAAAATGTTTGTGTAAAAATAAAAAAAAACAAAAAAAAAATACCTTACATTCCTTTACAAAACTCACATGTCAAGCCCAGTTAGTGACAATTCACTCTATCATATATATTAATGGCAAATATGCTCATGTATAACCTCAATCGCAAGGGTGCATGCATCTTTATTTCTCATAACTTGCATGCTTTTGTACAGTCGTGGCCAAAAGTATTGGCAGACACAGATTTTGTGTTTTGCTAAATTTGCTGCTTAAACTGTTGTGGTGTTCATTCACATTGTTTCTAGATTATGTCACTGCCAATACTTGTAGAAACAATGTGAATGAAAACCACAACAGCTTAAGTAGCACATTTTGCAAAACACAAAATTTATTTGCTCTGCCATACTTTGGCCACGCTATAGTGGAACTGCATAAGAATATGATCTCTTAATGCCACTAGAAGCACAAAAGACAAAAACGTCGGGTCACGGATTTTGCACTAAACGAATCTTACAATTACGGTTTGTTTTTCACCAACATATTCGTTATTCCCCATAACAACTTGTGAATATAGAACACGTTCGCATGGAACATTACTGTGCACTCATTGTAAGTCGTTTTGTAAATCTAGATGCTGGTCAGCTGACCTAACTTTCCATTATATGGACCAGAGGCGTGATTCAGTTTATGTAAATAGATGATTTTTCAAGCCTTTTTTAATTTATAATTTATATTATAAATTACTTTGTGTACCTATATTCTAATTCATTTTTTTATAGGTGTTCCTTTTTTTTTATTCGCCTTAATGGTCCGAAAAACAAAGAACAGGTCATACGGCATACGAACATTACACCAGGGTGTGTACTATGTGAAGCATATTGGTAGCAAAATTCAATTTGAAATGTACTATGCAAAATGGCAATGCAATATGTACAATGGCATGTATTTCTGTATTTAAATTACATTTTCCTCAAACATATGTGCAAATATTTAGTTCAAAATGAAATTCAAATGATTATAATTTAGCATTTATGCCATTTTCCTAACAACTACTACATATATTTAACGCTCTTATATCGTGCAAAATTATAATGAATGTATGACACAATTAGATTAGATTCTGTTTAACATGTCCAAGCATAAACTGTAGCAAAATTATCATTTAAATGCTGTTTTTCCTAAATTCATTTAGACTTAGGGCCAGGACTCTTGGGATTGCATTTTCATCATAATACCGCCTGATAATTGTAGCAAAATGCAGTGAGAATTACAGAATGCATTCTGAGCCAAAGGTGCAGACGGCAAAAGTGTAATGCAAATTTTTGTTTATCGTCTTTTAATTTTTTCTTAAATTGCCTTTGCACTTACATATAAGTTACGTTTTCAATAGTGTCATGCCTAGGGAGCTGATCGTGTTGGTCGCTGAGGATACCTCACTTCGTGCTGTGGATCGCCGGAGTCGTTCTTTCCAACTGTGGCGAAGTGTGGAGTCCAGCCGGGGTGCGTCAGACTGTGGTTTCCGCTAAGACCGCCTTGGCCGCTCCCTTCTCTCTCGACTCCGCCGAGCCGCCCCTCAGTCAAGCCCGCCGGCCTATTCCCTCACTTCAAGCTGCCTGTGATGTTGACGCTGTGTTTTGTTGTTAAAGCGAAACTACTTTGTTTGGTCTTTTAAAAGAGGACACGACTAGAAATCAGTCTTTAAGTTGTATTTACAACACTGTTTCCAGAACAGTTTAACCCAAATATCAAGATGTGTGCAGCACATTTTATGCAGACTGTTTCCTGATTCTGGTAGAGTAACTACAATGCCGGCTGTTCTGACTCACAGACTGTAAGTACGTTTTTTATATTTAAAGAATTTGCCACTGACGATTCAAACGCGAGTTTTGAGCAGTGTAGAGTAGCGCTTGTTGTTTGTCATTTCTCCGAAATGCACAAATGCAGACATGGTTTTAATGCTTTCAAACACGGCCTGGATGCCAAGTCGTATAAAGACAGTATAAGTCATTATTATCCATAATTATGTCCCCAACGGATGCAACAATTGCCTAGTTTATAATGGGTTTTAATGTTTTTGTTTCCGGCCGGGACACGGCATCAACAGTTTGGTGAGGGGCGTAACATTTCTGTCACTCTTGAGGTATTCGGCCAATCACTACGCACTGGATAGCTGGCCAATCAGAGCACACCTCGCTTTTCAGACCAATGAGCTTTGTAAAAATCGACACGTTTCAGAAAGGCGGGGCATAGAGGAGAAACAATAATTTACAGTAGTGTGGAAATAATGTGTTTTTTAACCTTAAAACACAGAAACACATTTCATTACACCAAATACAAAATAATGTTCTTTTTAACAACAACATATGACCCCTTTCTAAAGGAAGGCTGAATCCCATCTTTAGCAGCATCCGAGTGACTGTGATTGATTTTCGTTAATTTATAATTTATATTTTTAGTTAAGTTTGAACGAGAACATAGGGTAAGACACCTACTAGGTTATATTATTACGCAGAAATAAGGTCCTTATATTAATTTCGGTCATAGTCTTGATTTTTTTTCGTAAGTATCATTATTTAAACGGCTAACGAAGATATCATAACAAGCTACATATAAACGGGCTATATCCCTGCAATGAAAAGACTTTGATTATGGGCTTCTAACAGAACTGTGCAATTTGCCTATACATGAATATGCAAACTAGTTTCATGTTACAAGAGTTATAAATTGTTCACTGCTTAGTCATAATTAAGTTAGCAAAATTTTAGCGTCCCTACACAACCCATTATTTCGTGGAAACATGGAGAAATCCGAACGGCCAAAAAGCACAACACATAGCTTACCGTAACGATACTCAGATTGAGACCAATAATCCATCTTCTCATGCTCCACGTTCATTTATCTCGTCTACAGGCACAGGTTAGCATGATATCAACAATGACACTTATCTTGCAGCATCAAGCACGCTTCGAAAATACAGAATAGTTACTGTCTTTTAATAATAAACATACACGGTATAAGACCGTTAGAAACTCCTTAATGTACATAAAAATATTACAGTAAAGTTTTACATATGCCACAGTGAAACGCACTCAAGTAAAACTAAGTACAGGAACACATGCTGGAACTTTGTGAGGTCACATGACACTGGTGTCCTTTCGGTGCAACGCACAGGAGACAGAGCCTCTTGAGTTTTATCAGGTCCTGCCCGACAGCCTTGTCAGTCTTGTCTCTTGTAGTTAATGTCCTCTTTGTTTGTCTTGTGCCCTGAGCACTGGTACTGTTCTTTGTTCTGTGATTGGCCTTGTGCGCCCCTTGTCCTCGCTCCTCGTTTTCAGTTACACACGCCCCCATTGTTTAGGCCTTGTTGTCTTGCTTGCGTTGTATTCATCGACTGTATCACACAGGCTGTGCTTCTGCGGCCCTTATAATTGTCTCATTTTCCCTCTTTGTACTTTGCCGGTTTGTTTGATTTAGTCTTTATTTTGTGCTGCTCTAGCTACCACTCTTGATCTTACTTCGACTTTACTTTTTCAGTTGTATCAGTCCTACAGTCTAGTTTTGTTTGTTTTTTCCCACCCTTTTGTTCTATTCATTAGTGTGCGAATACCGAGGCTTTCTGAAGCCGTTGAGGCTTTCATGCCAATGGATGCCGAACTCAATGGTTCACACAATTGCGAAGCTTTTAACACAGTCTCAGTAGCGACATCTGGTGGTCAGACCTGGCTTCTCCACCAAATATAACAAAACATCACGGAGCAGAGGATGGGTTGTGGCTAGAAGGGATACAACAAAAACCGGAAGCTAACAATAAATAAAATTTTCTACCTATTAGATTGTGTTTTATTAACATATACACCTACCCCAACCCTAAACCTAACCCTTACAATAATGCAAATACAGTAATTATTGTTTGACAGTTGTCCATAGCAAACTATCTGCTATATTTGATGTGTGCATAATGCCCAGTGCCGTTTTGCTGTATCACTAGCCTTAACCCGAGGATGTTTTGAAAAAGTTTTTAATCTGTGCCAACTCGTGTCATGCGTAGTCCGGTCAGTGGATTCACATATTGATCAATAATATAAAATATACAAGTGTGTGATTATAATTAATAACTGACGTGAGTAGTAGCAAAAATATTTTGGGAGAGCTGTTCATGGTCTCTGAGACCCCGGCTATAGAACATGATAAAATGCAATAGAGGTGTGACGTGCATTCAGTTTTTGTCTGGTGTTGAGGTTATTCTAAACTATTCTACTGAATCCCAAATAAGTGTAAACAGACACACACACACACACACACACAACCAAGTCAATGCAAAGTCAACACAGATCTCGCGTGCGAGCCCGATTTTTTTCACAACCCTCTGTCCTGTACCTCCATCCTGTGCATGACGTTAGGACAAGCTTACACACGTCCCAATGACGGGTCGGTGCTTCATGTCATTTCCATACAAGCATCGGCACAGTGTGTGATGCAAAAGTGCTTTGAAAACTGCTTCGGAGCCTCGGTATCAATCGTCCCATCACTAATTCCAGTTAATTATTTCTAGTATTCAGTTTTCCCTTCTTAGTCATCGTTTTTTTGCAAGTGTTTATTTTTGATCTGTGTTATCTCTTGTCTCTCTTGTTATCTTGTCTTTGTGTGTATTTGTTGTGTTGGCTCCTGCCCTGTTTCCTGGGTCCTCCCTGGTCGCTGCTTCTTCTGGCCTGACAGACATTCTGGTGCATTCTGGTACATTCAAGAGTTACTACCCCAGTGCCAAGCCTGTGGTTCCTTGGGCTTCTACCTAGTATCCTTTGCCACAGAGTCTGGAGTTTCTCCATCCTAGGCCAGCCTTTTTCCCCTGTCATGTGCCCTGGCCTATTGTGTGTACTGTCTGCCTGCCTCATCCTTTTGTGTTCCCAGTCCTGTTAATACACTTTGTTCCCCTGTTCATTCTGCATCTGGATCCTCCCTTGCCAAACCCTGACAGAACGAACCAGCTACTCAAGGACCCAGCAGAATGAGTCTTAAAGGGGTCATATGATGCGATTTCAAGTTTTCCTTTCTCTTTGGAGTGTTTACAAGCTGATTGTGCATAGATATGATCCCTGGAAGAAAGTTGGAAAGACTAAAGTCTCAAAACCAAAGAGAGATTATTTATTAAAGTTAAGACTCTGCCACTCCCCCCTAAAATGGCTCGTTCTAACAAGCCCCCACATACCTACCTCACTATGTGGAAATATTTGCAAAATGCCGCCCTCACTAAAAAAGAAATATAATGGGGGTTCACGCAAAGAAAGAAGGCGTGGTTTCAGTAACCGCAGTTAGTGTTGAAGCAGCCATGTCAGGGAGACGCTGTGTGTTTCAGTACGAAAGCAAAAACACTTTATTTGGCCTTCCGTAAGTAGATGCATTTAGGAATCTTTAAGATTACTTACAACAGAACAGCACATGCATTTTGATGACAACCGTTTCCGGTGAACCTAGAGAGGATGTAATTCTGGACTTTTTGCTATGACAATCTGGCGCTGTGGGTCGGATCAGACTACTGGTTTTTGCGTTATGATAGACGATCTTAAATTATTTGTTATTGACTGTTCAAATGCAGAGTTTTTTTGCGCATTGTGTGTGTGTGTGTGTGTGGGAGAGGGAGAGGGAGAGAGAGAGAGCGCGAGAGAGCGAGCGAGAGAGAAAGAGAGAGAGCGCGAGGGAGAGGTAGAAGGGAGAGAGGTAGAAAAAGAAAAGAGCGCGCCGCTTGATGAGAGAGGGGCGGTCCATCACAGGCTAGTCAGCTTCTTAAAAACCGTCCTTCTGTGTGTACTGCACACTACCACTTCATCACTGCCCGTACTGTCACAAGCGCCTCTGTTCCCCTTCGGGTCTCTGTCTTCCCAGTTATTTTTGTCTGAAGATGAAACTCTTACTGATAAATGGGGGTAGGGACGTTCATTTTCTGATGAGCGCTTGTCGGTGTCGTATATGAATACCAATCACAATGCACTGGTCAGCTTGCCTAATCAGACAGACTGCGCTGTCGGAATGAGGGACTTTTGTAGCCTACTAAAGGAGAGAGCCTTAGAAGAAAGGCGTGGCAATCCAGAGAATACCTACAATAATGTACAGTATTTGAAAACTAATGTGTTTTTTGAACATTAAAGCATGTCAACATATTCTGTTACACCAACTACACAAAATAATGATCTTTAAAATAGCTTCATATGACCCCTTTAAAAATTCTTCACACCACCCAACCCCCGCTCTCCCCCCCACCCCCCATGCCCCTTAGCTGAAGGGAGACTTCGGCGCTCCAACGGATAGTGGCATCGTTTTTCGTCATCAGTGCCGGATACACGGGTGAATGCTTTGCTCAACTTTCTTGGACCACATGCCTTAGGGCCTGACAATTATATTGTTAATTTTTTGATTTCATTTATTTGGCCCTATTAAACGAAACCGAGCAACTAAACTAAAAAACACCTAAAAGCGTATTTTGAGTTTTATTAAATAACTTTTACAATTATCAATAAGAACATGTAATTTTTTAACGCAGAAAGAAACAGCTAAAGAAACCAAATCCGAAAATTAAACAAAAATAAAAAGGAGGAAACTAAGAGAGGGGTTAACGTAAAGCCCTAAGACTATACACCCTTAAAAATAAAAACCGCCTACAACCGTATAGGTGATTAAGGATGCTTCCTGAACATGGAGCCTTCACCTCATTCTGGATTACCTCCTGTCGCGAGGGAGATGGAGCAATTGCATTTTTTGCAACTTTCTGGACTTTCCTCCCATTAGTACCCAATCACCGCAAAGACTGGCACAACTCCCTTAACATCCCCTGAGGTGTCCTCACGCCACCCTGCCCTCCTTCCCCTCCTTTCAGTCAAGTCCACAATCATCTTCTGACATCCGCCACTGAAATGGAGGAACAGTTACAGGTGGAGAGGAGAGAGAGTCATATAGCCAATCAAGTGGATGGGGATTATTAGGAGGTCATGATAGACAAGGGCCAGTGCTGGAGCTCCAGTTATTCCAGAGCTAGTCAAGCCTGCCCCAGTCATTCCAGAGCCAATCAAGTCCACTCCGGTCATTCCAGGGCTGGTCAAGCCCGCTCCGGTCATTTCAGAGCCGGTCGAGTCCACTCCAGTCATTCCTGAGCCGGCCAAGCCTGCTCCAGTCATTCCAGTGCCAGTCCGGTCCACTCAAGTCTTCCCAGAGCCAGTCCAGTCCACCCTAGTCATCCCAGAGTCTGTCGAGTCTGCCCACATCATCGCAGTGTTGGTCAAGTGGCCCCTGACCAGAGTCGAGAGAAGGCTCTAGCCCCTGACCAGAGTCAAGAGAAAGCTTCCGTTTTCTGAGTCAAGCCCAGAGAGGGCTCCAGTTTCCAAGTTTAGCCCAGAGAGGGCTTTTGTCCCCAAGTTAAGCCCAGAGAGGATATCTATTCCAGAGCACAATCCAGTGCAGGCTCCAGTCCCTGACCAGAGTCCAGTGCAGGCTCCAGCCCCTGATCAAAGTCCAGTGCAGGCTTAAGCCCCCAAGCTCAGTCTAGGGGCCACTCTCACCTCAGTACTCAGCCTGGATCCTGCATTTCTTGAATCCGTTCTAGAGTCTGCTTCATCCCAGTTCTGCCCACAGTTTGCTCCATTCCAGTCTAGTCCAGAGTCTGCTCCAGCCCAGGAGCCCAGTCACAAGTCTGTTCTAGACTCTCTTCTGCTCCAGAGCCTGTTTCAGAGTCCGCTCCGGTACTAGTCCAGGAGTCCGTTCCTGAGGACCCAATTCCTTCAGCCCTGGAGGGCTTTTCAGATTCAGCCCCTGATCCTGTTCCGGCAGTCCCAGAGGGCATTTCAGATTCAGCCCTTGTGCCAGTTCCTGCACCCCCGGAGGGCATTTCAGATTTAGCCCCTGTGCCAGTTCCTGTAGCCTTGGAGGGTGTTTCAGATTCAGCTCCTGAGACAGTGCCTACAGCCTTGGAGGGCATGCCTAAATTCACCCAAAACACCAGGCCCTGTCCCAAGTCCCCCCAGTTAAGGGGACCTATATATCTAAAAGGGCTTTTAGTAAGATTACCATCCCGCCCTCTGTGTTACTTGGGTCTAGTGGGTTTCAAGAGTGGGCACCTCCCTGGTCAGCCCAAATCAACTTTTTCCAACCCTCCCAGCCCCGACCCTTGTGGTTCCTGCCTACTCTGGATTTCGAAGTTTAGCTCCCTACCCACCTTCCCAGTTGGTACCCCCTTGGTCTTTGCCTGGTGAGGACACCTGGAGGTGTCCGTTCGGGGGAGGGTACTGTCAGGGTCCTGCCTTGTCAGTCTTGTCTTTGTTTAATGTCTCTTTGTTTGTCTTGTGCCTGAGCACATGGTTGTGTCTTTGTTTGTGTTGGCCATGTGCTCCCCATTGTCCTGCCTCCTCGTTTTCAGTTACCATGCCCCCTTGTTTAGTCCTTGTTTGTCTGATTGTGTCCACCTGATCCTCGTGTACTCTGCTCCCTTATATTGTGCTCATTTTCCCTTTTGTCTTTGCTGGTTTGTTTTGCGTGCATTTTTTGTGCTTGCTCCTAGCTAGTATCATTGATCTTGTTAGAGTTTGCTTTTCAGTGTATTTCATTCAGTCTAGTTTGGTTTTGTTTTTTCCCTTTTGTTCTATTCCAGTTAATTATTTCTAGTATTCAGTTTTCTCTCCCTATAGACATAGTTTTTTGCAAGTCTTTACTTTTGATCTGTGTTATCTCTTGTCTCTCTTGTTGTCTTGTCTTTGTGTGTGTTTATCATGTTGGTTCCTGTCCTGTTTCCTGGGTACTCCTTGGTCGCTGCTGCTTCTGGCCTGACAGACATTCTGTTACTACCCCAGTGCCAAGCCTGTGGCTCCTTGGGCTTCTACCTAGTCTCCTTTGCCACAGAGTCTGGAGTTTCTCCATCCTAGGCCAGGCTTTTTCCCATCATGTGCCCTGGCCTATTGTGTGGACTGTCTGCCTGCCTCACAGTTTTGTGTTCCCAGTTCTGTTAATAAACTTTGTTCCCCTGTTCATTCTGCATCTGGATCCTCCCTTGCCAAACACTGATAGATATGAGAAGTACTGAAAGATATCAAATAAAGAGCATCCATTTAAATTACACACTCTGTGATACATGTACACACTCTACAGATAAAGGAAAGAGATCACTAACTGCTCCCACTCAGCTCTCAGCACTTTTATTAACATGCAGGAGTACAGTAACTGAAGTACAGCACTCCACCTTTTCTTTTATGAACAAGCTCAACACCTGTTACCATGGTCTCAATCCTCATTAGTCATGTCATTAGAATATTGCTACATTATTCAGTGCTGCAAGCATAGTTTAAGGATGTTACACTTGTTCTGAGTGCAAAGATGAAGAACAGACAACAGATGGAAGAAAAAAAATATTTACACATTTCGTTAAAATGTCATAGAAAAACAACATTTATTATGAGAACATAAGCACTGCTTGCACTGGCAATTACATTTTTATAAGGATTTGACTGGATCATTAAGTTTGTTTCTGGAAACCTATACGCTGTTTGAAGAAATACAAAAGCAATCCAAAAGAAAAACAAGAAATGTATTACTTAAAAAGTGTAAAAATGTTTACTGAGTAAAAAAAAATACTTTTTATATTTGGATTGTATCAGCACTGTTTCTGAAAGTCCTTGACAAATGGGCTCAGAAGTTCCAAAAATCCTTTGAAAAAGTTAGACAATTAAAAAGTGACATGTGCAATGAATTACATAAAACTATTATAAGGCTTTAAGATATTGATAAAGTAAATTGATAAAGCTTTGTACCAACTCAACTGTACTGATTAAACACTGTTTTGATCATAACGTCAAAATCCATCCAAGAGCAATAAAGTATCCATTTATTTTCCACCCAGGAAAATAGAGCGGCGGCATCATCCATTTCAGTTTTTCTGCCACTTACACTGGGTTTCGGCTGCTCTAACTCTGCCTTTGTCGGTAGCAGGATCTCTCCAGAAGTCAGTCTTTTTCTTTTTTCTTCTTCTTCTCGCACCACAGGTCTTATTCCCTCTGGTCATATTTAACGGTGGAAGCCCTCATCCTGTCCTCTCAGAGCTTACAACCAAGTGGTTCCTCTCTCCCACCAATGTCTGTGAGTCCTAACCTTTGACCCCTGCCGTGGTACACTGCCTCAGATTAGTTTGGACTCCATGCTCCTCAGATCTGCGAGGCTGGAGGCTAAAGGAGCTTTGCTCTGCTCGCTGAAGTCGGTGGCTGAAGTAACTGCACAAGCACCTTTGGTAAAAAAAAGAAAAACAAGAGTGTCAGCATGTGGAGGAGCACTTAGTAACTAGATATGCAAAAGTCAAACATAACATTTCTATGCACTACTGTTTAAAAGTTTGGGATTGGTAAAACGTCTCCTATGCTTAATAAGGCTGCATGTATTTGATAAAAAATACAGTAAAACCAGCAATACTGTGAAATAATATTACAATTTAAAATAGCCACTTTCTAATATTTTTTTATATATTTAAAAATGTAATTTATTCCATTACTTCAGTCTTCAGTGTCACATGATCCTTCAGAAATCATTCTAATTTGGCTCTCAAAAACCAAACAACAACAAAACACTTATCATCAATTATACAGATTTTTGTGGAAAATAATATGATGAATAGAAAGTTCAAAAGAAAGGCATTTATTTGAAATACAAAACATTATAAATGTATTTACTGTCACTTTTGCTCAATTTAATACATCCTTACTGAATAAAATTAATTTCTTAAAATACTAAATACATACTGCTATATTCCAGAGTCCCATTCTTTGCAGATATTTCTGCACCAGTTTTGTTTTAAAATTCATATTGTTATTTTAAATAAAATTATTGTGGTATAAACTTTTTCAGAGAAAAGCACTGCAAAATGGCATGTAAAAATAAATAAACATAAAATTACTTGATTGCTTTACATGTCAGTCAAATGGTCTCATTCTTCCTTGAGCGGTACTAAACCCCATCAACTTCGGTCAGAATCTTGGTGTAACCTTTGATGACCAGCTGACCTTCAAAGACCACATTGCAAAGACTGCTCGTTCTTGCAGGTTTGCATTGCACAACATCAGAAAGATCAGGCCCTTTCTAACGGAGCATGCTGCACAACTTCTTGTCCAGGCCCTTGTCATTTCTAGGCTGGACTACTGCAATGCTCTTCTGGCTGGACTTCCGTCAAGCACAATCAAACATCTACAAATTATTCAGAATGCTGCAGCATGATTGGTCTTCAACGAGCCCAAAAGAGCCCATGTTACACCTCTCTTTATCTCCTTGCACTGGCTACCGGTTGCGGCTCGTATCAAGTTCAAGACATTGATGCTTGCATATAGAACAGCCACAGGCTCAGCACCCGCCTACTTCCACTCACTACTACTACTGAGATCCGCTAGTGAGCGACGCCTCGTGGTACCATCACAGAGAGGCTCAAAATCACTTTCCAGAACATTCTCGTTCACCATTCCTGGCTGCTGGAACGATCTTCCCACCCCTATCCGGAATGCTGAATCTCTGACAATTTTCAAGCGACAGCTGAAAACTCATCTCTTTCGAAGCTACTTGACTTCATCATAAAATAAATAAATAAATAAATTAAAATCTCTCTCTTTACTTATTCCTTCTCTTTCTAGCTTGCACTTATTTGAACAATGTCTAGAAACATGGTATTCCAGCTTCCGTGCTGTGGGTTTTGGGGCGCTGCTGGTAAAAAGCTCGGCGGGGTCGCTTTAAGGTGGTTCTGGCCTGCAATTGTAAGTCGCTTTGGATAAAAGCGTCTGCAAAATGACTAAATGTAAATGTAAATGTAAACCAAAATTGTAGTAATGAGGATTAAACTTTGGTCCGCTTAGTTAAAAGTCTGACTCGACTCGACTAGGGCCTACTACTAAGAGGTGAGAAGATGTAGAAATAAATGTTCATACTGATCGCATGAAGTTAAAACTA
This sequence comes from Sinocyclocheilus anophthalmus, assembly GCA_018155175.1. NCBI lineage: Eukaryota > Metazoa > Chordata > Actinopteri > Cypriniformes > Cyprinidae > Sinocyclocheilus > Sinocyclocheilus anophthalmus. The sequence continues at coordinate 439,828 of JADLZN010009007.1, forward strand.
GTGATAATGCAGAACGGACATGGCTCTGTAGCATATGCTGTAACTGGTCTTGCATGTTTAAGCAACCTTAATCTCATTATTACCCAATTTGCCTTCCCTCTCTCTTACAGGTCCAATAGGAGCCCTGAAAAATCCTTTTGAGATCCACAAATGACCAGATATGCTTTTCTACAACAATTTAATCTCTACTTTCTTACCTCAGTCAGAGTGTAGCATATTGGATTTAGGCAAGCAATCATCCTCAAAAGACATATTGCAGACCTCTAAGTGAAATATCACCCAAACTGTCACTCTGCTACGTTTAAGTAGCTGTATAATTACAGAAACAGTTTAGAAAGTGTTGAGGAGAGAAAATAAGAAAGGTAGCAAAGCTGAAAGAATCTGCTCAGAACACCTTCAAAGTGAGACGCACATTTATGAAGTGCTATCAAAGTGCCAATTACTACAATGCTTGGATGACTTCAGTTGCCCTGCAAACTCAAATATTGGAAAGTGCGATAAGTGAACGGTACGTGCAAGGCTGTTTCTTTCATGTTATACCTCTCGTATTTTCAATGTGATCTGATCAAGCTAACTTTTTGGTCAAAAAATAAATAAAGCGGTAAACATATAGAATTGCTGTGTCACGAATCGTCATAAAACAACTCACCTTGCAGTCTCTGAGGCCTCAAGGGTGGTGACAACTAAAAAACATTCAGAGAAGCATTCTGAGGTTCATTTCAACAGTCACTCAGCTCAACAATCAAGGGCCTCTCCATCTGAAGAGCCGGGCCACTCACATGTTGCCAGGCAACCTCAAAGAAGGAGTGGAAGTGTCACAATCGAGAAGAGTCATTTAGACACGATCATTCCCAGGTTACAATGCACTTCAAAAGCTTTGATAAAGTGTTTACTTCATCTGAAATTGTAATTAATGGAGCGTCAATTTGTTATTCGATCACTCTTGACCCTGAAAAACATCGCCATTGCATTAAAATGTCTCTTTTCCTGTACCCGGCCCTTGAGTAATGAAATTCACAGGGAAATTCACAAATGGCAAAGCACATTTGAATAGAATCTACAGATGTCAGATCATAATTAGCGCACATTAATAAGATAAAAAACGAAGCAATATGTTGCTGCATTTGAACGCCCATCTGTGCATGCGGATATTTGTCCTTTAAAAGGCGACATTGAAGCTCAGGAACGGAACTTTGATTGTTTCGCACATTTCTGTTGAAAAGTACCCGGCAAACTTTGTAGCCAATAAATAATCCGAATCACAGACCAAATCAAGCGTTCTTCCAAACTCATTTTCAAGGCCAGTTATTTGAGAGTTATCAGGTCCGATCTCAAAATCCCGTAATGCAGGTCTATGGGGACAAAGAAGAGCTCCATTCTCACTGAATTGAAAAACACATTTCTTGTTCTTAACGGTAACTAAGCTGTCAACAGATAAGGAAGTTCACAGTATCGCCTCCCTGGTAATCTATCTCGTGATCGCTCCCCTTGTATTTTCCTTCTAAACAGCTTGGAAATATGGTTTGAGGCCTTTGCCAAATGTCACTCCAAATGCTTCCTCCAAATGCTCCCACAATGAAAGATTTAAAATTGAGCACACAGAAGGAGCAAAGGAACACAATGTAACTATATGCTAATGGCCGCCATGTCCATGTTGTCACATTTGTCCCAAAAATATCTCAACTGCTCCCAGCAAACTTGCTCTTACTGTATATAGCAAGTCCCAACTCCTTGATTATTTATATAGTCACAAAATTTAAATGTAAACTATATTATCAACCAGCAACATATATAAAGTTGGTTTCTGTAGGACTACATAACATTATCTGCATACAGTATACACACGTAAAGTATTATATACTATATATAAAATTTAGGCTGCATAATTGTTTAAAAAAATTGCAAAATGTAAACCATATTATTGCACAGCTCTCTATATGAAGTTGGATATATAAGTATATCTAATTGTATCTACATACACACAGTACACACAGATATATGCAATATAATAAAGCTTAGCTACAGTACATGACTGTTTACATCATCACAAGATGTCCTTTGCTGTAAATCTGTGACATTGTGCATTGTCAAATGATTATATAAAATATGTACATGCTTTAAGGAGGACAGAAATAAACTACTCCTAGCTTGTTTCTGTCCACATGGCTTGCATGATCAATAGTGGTAGACTTGGAATAAACTGAAAATACATTTCTGTATAATTCTGTATATCAGACACCATCCTGTCAAATATAATACCTTAAGAGTAATTTATTCAAGTAAACAACATCAATTCCCCCCATTCCCACCCCCCAGGCACACATGTTTGCACACACGCAGATCCGACACCAATCCTCCCCCTAGTTTGTCAGCTCCCCCCTCCAAACCACAAATGCTCACTGCATTATCTGTCAATGCTGATTAAATAATGTAATTAATGACTTAATTAACATTTATATAATCTATTTTAATAAATCTCAGGCGGCGTAATGAGCGATTTTAACCTCCGGGCTCTGAGTATGAAAATGTGCAGCGCCGGTTTGGAGCGGTCGGGGGAATTTTCCGGCATGACAGTGAGACAGTGGGACTGAGAGGGGGGCACATGAGCAGAGCTCAAGGCCAGTGTCATCAGACTTGCTGTCTGTGCAAGATGAGAAACCTGTGGCAGCACCCTGTCCTCACTCATCACGGCTGACACAGAGGCCTCCCTCATGTGAAGTAAAACCTGCATCACCACACCTCAAGCACCATCATTTATGTCTTGGTGTAATATTATTTGAGCTCATCTAAACAGTTTGTGCTGAATTGTTAATATTTGCCACTGTGGAGGACTGACAGCTGTCAGAAACACTCCCATGCATGTATAATTGTCAACAAACATCCTGTACAAATGCATTCGAAACAGATCTGGAGTGACTTCACTTTGAAATGAATGTAGTGTACACACAAGCTGTTATTATATGTAAACTATCTATATCTATCTATCTATCTATCTATCTATCTATCTATCTATCTATCTATCTATCTATCTATCTATCGATCTATCTATCTATCTATCGATCTATCTATCTACCCGGCTCGTGGGGTAAATATAGATGGTAATCAACTCAAAGGCGTGCAAATCACTACTTATTCTACTTATAGTATATATACCCGCATTCCATATGCCAAGATATGTGATCTCGGCCAATATTTGCCCCTATCCAACAAACCACACATTAATGGAAAGCTTATTTATTTCAGCTTTGAGATTATGTTAAATCTCATTTCAAACACATCTCAATATGACTGTTTTGGTGGTCCAGGGGTACACATACTACATATATATGGTATGATGTGTGAAAAATATATATGTATGTATGTGTGAAAAAATATGTAACTTTATTACTCCATTACAACACTAATAATACTAATGTATTATACATCATTTATAATATACTTAACTAAATATAATTATTCTTATTCTTATCTAATATACTTAACTCAACATTTTTTTTACAATGCAGTGCCTATGCAGTGCCTAGAATATTATATTCCCATGTATACTGTGCATTTTTAAATTCACGTGAGTATTATCAATAACTAATGCAAGTAATAGGTACTAAGCAATGATTTCCTAAACTATATCTGATGCTCCATATTTATAGCAACCAAAAATGACATATAATATTGCTAAATGCAATTCATTTGTATACTGACCACACTGTGAAAAGTGTGTATCACTCATTTTCAACCAGTGGCTAGAGCAGTGTTCAGGGAAACCTGTTGGAAAACAGTCATTACATGTACAGTTCTATTAGGTGACAAAAATCCAGATTACACACTTCAACTAAGGTTTTGCAAAGCGAACCAATTATTTTTTTGATTATTGCCAGCCTTGTTTTTTTCTCGAAGATGGATGTGGGTTCAAAGAGTGAAGCGGGGGTTGGAAAAGTCAACCGGACCCTGACCATAACCCTGAGTAATTGGTCGTGATAAAGATCTGACTCTACTTGTTCACAGCCTGGGGACTCAGAAGAACCTTATTGTTTATCTCTCAGTGCTGCCTGATCCTACAGTAACAGACCATCAGCAAATGCATTAAAATTACAGGCCTTACTCAAACAACATGTAGATACTGTGCAATGCAGTCTGTGTTTGTTCAGTTTTATGAGGTGGAATTTAATCACCCAGATCGCAGGATATTTTCTTTTATCATACGTAAGGGCTTTATTACTTGTTGGAGGATCAAACGGAGTGACCTCAAGCCTGGGGTGAATCTGTATCAGTTAGGACAATAGAACCAAACAACCTTTGTTATTCAGAAAGGCCACGACACCGTTGATCCTAGACAAGAGATTACAGTAGATCATTCATTATCTTCAACCTGAAGTACCTGAACAGAAGTGTGAGGGTCAAACAATCCTGACTGTCACATCCCCATATAATGTCTTTCTAGATGTCTTTAATGTCACTGCAATTGTATTCTGCCTTGGGACAAAATGTGCATATTACCACTACATCCTCCTACATTAATAAGCTATTGTGATAAATAAATAAGTAGTTTCCTAAAATGAGATGAACATAACAGGGAAAGGTCAAGAGACATGTAGAAAAGAGGGTGATTTTTTTTTCTTTTGTTTTCCTAAACAGTTGTCTCCGAGCGCTTTTCCAAAGGTTAAGATGACAGAAGCTCAGATGAGATGCTGAGGGTGGGTAGGAGGGGCCGGTCCCTAAGCGGGGCCTCCAGTCCCCCAAGGGTCCTCGCTGACTAATACGCCCCGACGCAGCATCAGGACACTGGCACACCGCGGGCAGCATGGGCACCAAGGGGCAAATTCCCTTCTCTGTGTCTCTCTTGCACACACACAAACACACACACACACACACACACACACTGCACAACACATCTCCCAACTGTAGACACAGTACGGAAAAACAAGACAGAAAATTAGAGGATAATTGTAGGGGAATGGCATAAAAATCCGAAATGACCAAGACGGGAAGAGTGCCAATGAGGGAAGTAGGAGAGACAGATTGTACATTGTACATCATACCATTAAAGAGTGCCATTACACAGCCGCGGAACATTATGAGGCCTGTTCATTGCTTCCTGCTTGCAGCACGCCATGTCTGATTTCCTAATTCAATCGTAATGTTTGTGAGTATTGTTGACTGGAGTTTCAGTTTATTCATACCACAAGAGAGAGCTTACAGTCATGGTGGGCGTGGTTCCGCTAAAATGTCACGGCGCTAGGAGCCCGTGGGTTTTGTGATTTCCACAACAATTATTGAGGACAGCAGGAAAAACAAAAACAAAAAAACACTAAAATCAAATAATAAAAAGCAGCCGCCCAATATAATTGTATATAATAGGAACGGGCTTATGGGTTTTAAAAATGAGAAAATGCTTTGGAATACCGGTAGAACCGGGTGGCGTTTTGTTGGGTTGACATTTGAAGGCCCTGCGGCACAAAAACCTTTTGAGGGGCACTAGTGCTGAGACGGGAAAAAGGGTGCACCACGCCCCCCCCAATAATTTTTTACGTGGTCAGCAGTCTTAGATAGAAATCCACGGGGGGGATATGATGACTACATGTGCAAAAATTCGCTAGCTAGCAAATACAATGCATATTTAACAGGTCGTAAACTTTAACCATGATCTGTGAGTGTGTACCATATATAATAATGAATTAAATTGTTATAACTTAATTATCGAGCGATAGCCATCAATAATCAAATAGAATTTCCTTAAGAAATCTATTTTTAACGCGGGTAGCTACTAATGAACACCGCATAGTGTGTCGCTTTGTGTCCTCAACTCCAATGCCGTTATGGCGGTCGTCCTTTTGACCATGATGTTTTGCAAACGAGTCAGCGGCGAGCGAGGAGGGAAGAAAAAACGAGGAGGGGGGGGGAAAGAGGGAAAGGGGAAAAGTGGAAAAAAGGAAAAATGACGGAAAGGAGGGAGGAGGGGAGATGGGAGCAGATATGAAAAGGTGGTGGGGGCCACAAAGCTAAGGTTTAAAAACAGAGAAACTGAGGCGCCCCATTACACACGCGCACAACTTTGTAACCCAACCTGTTGAGTCCTACACAGACGATTTTCTTTGGGATGGGTCCACATAATGACGGAAATTGTAGCTATACGCTGGCTGGCGGGGTTATTAAAGGGCGGGGGGGGGGTGTCAAAAAAAATGGTAATGGGTCAAGAGAGTTATTAATCCGGTTGTAACTAACGTATGGCCAAATTTAATTGGTCATTGAACGGATTAAATGCTACTGCATGCACAGGCCTATTGAAGGGTAGGCGATTGGCTAGCTAATTTGATGGCAAAAGCCCGCTCTCCGCAGGTCCGGTCTCAGACTCAAATGCCTAAACATCGCTTTTATACAGGAAGCATACTAGTGGTTCGTTGCATACGACAAGCTGTACTATACAAACAAGAAGATATTTATGTTACCTTGCAAGACTTCACTGCACTTGATTGTGGAACTTCCGGCACTGCACTCAGTCAGTCCAAGACAGGGGGCGAGTTGAGGTTTGACTGACAGTTTGATCGGACATCCAACAGAGTGAGTCCAACTCGTTTAATACCGTTCATTCGCTAAATATAGTGGTAAAACATCAGACAGACTTCAGGGACCCTAGTCATTGATTATTGAAGAAAGAACAAAAAAAATTTCCCTTAAAAAATCTAAAAAAAAAGGTTACTCGCAGTGTAAGGACAAAAAGGCATGTGCTCTGTAGTCAGGGTGAGCCCTACCGTGCACGTGCCTTTGAACAGGCCGATGTCTAACAAAACGCCCAGGGCATCGGTCCCTTCCACAATTTGGGTCAATTTGTTATGGTGCTACAGTAGGTGATCTATTGATCTGTTAAAAAACTTTATGTATTTATACTTTTTTTACTTTTTGTTTTTACTTTTGATTAATATGAATTATGAAACTCAAATGTTAAGGTTATACCACTGTCCTGATATATAATATGAAAGAATTAACACTTTTGTGACAGGAATAATAAGTAATTATTAATTGTGGTGTACTTTTTGATTAGTATTTTGGAGAACAATTGCTTTGAAAGGAAGGGTGGGTGCAACAACACACGAACAAATTCATAGAAAAAAAATGTTGAATAGTATAAAAATAGATAATATAACATGAAAACCAACACACATAAACAACAACAGCTTTGAAATCGACATTGTTAAAGGGCACCTATTTATGCAAAATCCAATTACATGATGTGTTTGAACATAAAGTAGGCGTTAGCATGGTGAAACCAACACCATACAATGAATAAAAACGCACTCATCCGGCATTTTTTTTGAAAGTCCCTTTACCAAGGCAATTCTCACTATCCTATAACGTTTTTGATTCTTCATGGCAGGTGTGACGTCAGCAATTGCATAGGTTTGCCGGTCACGGGGGTTGATTCGCCCTTCATATGCTATAGTTTACAACCTTGGTTGTACCATAGGGTTGTAGCACTTGTCATCCATTAGTCTCAGGCGCGTCGCTGCAGCTTTGAGCGGGCAACAAGTCTCGCAAGCGAATCCCGAGATAGCGTCGTGTTGTGGAGTAGTTGAAACAACTGAAGGCATAAAAAGGAGTACTTCAATATTATCTCCAACAGCTGAGCTGCGGAGGAACGCTATGTGATTAGGCATATAGTTTGGTTCAGGAATGCGGCGCTCAAATCTACCAAAAAATACGATTACACTCCAGACTCGCTTCGTTGAATGATTGACATGTTCTTATGTGTGCTTAGCGTTTGTGAACCGGGGATTGTGTGGCGTGACATTAATTCATTTTGTGTAGACTATATGCCAGCGCTTATGAGATTGTTTGTGCCAGTCAATTTGAGCTCGTAACACGTGCTTTTGTCCCACTTTCAGTGATTTTACTTCCCATATTCCGCTGAACACCGTTCCTCTCGCGCTCAGTTATGTTGCGTCTACTCACTGTTTTATTGCTTAGATATGCAATGCAGAGAAGACTATACGCGAGCTCTTCTGGAGACGGGGCGGGAATATTAAGCTAATTTGCATTTAAAGCGATACATTCCATAACAGCTCTTTTTTTTAGACACACCCCAAAAATGAAATTTTCCAGCCGTTATAATAGATGATCTGTTGGGTATTTTGGGCTGAAACTTCACAGACACATTCTGAGGACACCTGAGACTTATATTACACCTTGTAAAAAGGGGCATAATAGGTGCCCATTAAAAGAATTGTGAACGACTCACATGTACAAGATTTGTCTAAAAAGTAGTTTTTTTGTTACGGGGTGCATCTCATGAACTTCGTTAGAGTCATTCAATTTAATATTTTCTTAAAAAGTGCCTTGAAATGGTACATAAAAAAGCACATGTCTAAGAATGTGGCATTTGTGTTTTAAACTAGATAAAAAAAAAAGAAGATGTTTCCTTTTCTTTAACATAGACACACTGATACAGTATGTAAATATGCCAAAAGTTGCTTGATATCTCCTCATTCTAAAAACCATGAACAAAACTATGGACGAACGAACGAACAAACCAACAAACAAACAAACATAGATTGTATTAAATATGGACCATTTTTATTTGGTGTTGGGTTGGTTCCAATTTACTAGAGTGCCAATGACAGTAAAAGCTAGTATAATATGTATCCAGAAAACACTGCACGCTCAGCCAGTAGAAAGATCTGTGGACATTTCAAGTTCCCAAAATAGGGGGCTCTTGCTCCACACAACATCCTTTTTGCAAGCTACACTTAATGAGATGGGATGTCAACTTGTTACACAAGGCTGATCTTACACAAGATATCAGATAGCTTTTTGGTAATAAATAACTCCCATGCAATTATTAAGAGGTGGAATTCTTTATACGAACATGCTACAATTGTGTGCTCATTTGCATAGATTGCACCTGGGGTGCAATGCATCAAAATGGCACTCCTTCTGCCCTGCTGGTAATCACATACGTATGCACATGCATATTGGTGCACACATATATAAATATGATTGCAAGAGAAACATTCTAAATTTACTCATGTTGTGTTTTACATAGAGGTACAAAGGAACAAATCAGGTTTCCTTTTGAAATGTGTCCAAGCTGACATAACAGGAAATTGAGGAAAAAGGTTTTATAGAATACATGTATTGACAATATTCCAAGTGTATGCTCTAAATGTAATTGTCACGAATCCGGTCCACAAACTTTCCTATTCATTGACTCTCGCACTACACACTGTTGCACATCACCCCGGACTACATATCCCATCATTCATAGCACTGATTGCACACAGCTGGTTCAATAATTGCACAACACTGATTGCACCCAGCTATTTCATATCACTCCCTCACTATATAACACACACTCTTATCCCTTCCCTCTGCCGAGAATTGTTTCAGCATTTATCACTCCCCTAGAGATAGCTACCTTACGGAGCCCTTGTCATTTGCCTTAGCCTTAGCCTTAGCCTTAGCCTTAGCCTTAGCCGTACCTTACCTTAGCCTTAGCCTTAGCCCTTACCTAGCCTTACCTTAATCCCTAGTTCCCCATTTCCCCTTAGCCCTAGTCATATGCTTAGTCCCATAGTTCCCTTTGCCTTAGCCCTATCATTGGGCCCTTCGTCCTGTCCATTTAGCCTTAGCCCTTGTCATTTTGCCTTAGCCCTAGTCATTTGCCTTAGCCCTAGTCATTTGCCTTAGCCCTAGTCATTTGCCTTAGCCCTAGTCATTTGCCTTAGCCCTAGTCATTTGCCTTAGCCCTAGTCATTTGCCTTAGCCCTAGTCATTTGCCTTAGCCTTAGCCCTAGTCATTTGCCTTAGCCTTAGCCCTAGTCATTAGCCCTAGCCTTAGCCCTAGTAATTTGCCTTAGCCTTAGCCTTAGCCTTTTTCTGATCTTCGCCTGGTTTCCTGGATTTCTCCTTTTGTCTTGCCCCTTTTTGATTCTGTCTGCCGCTCGTCGACCTGCGCTAGCCCTAGGACTATTCTTGTGTTTTTGCCCACCATATACCTGTTTGCCACCGTTCGACCCTGCCCGTGCTGTATACCACGGTCTCGTGTCTTACTCCATAAAAACGCTCTGCGAATGGATCCGCAAGTCTCATGTCTCGTCAGCCCCGTAACAGTAATACATATAGTGCTCTATATCACTGTAATGAGGAGACATCCTGCTTTATCTGGAATGTGAAAGACATTTTGAAAAGAAGAAAACCAGACACATTCTTTAATGCTACTTCTTTTGAATCTTTCATACTCATTTAAAAATCTAAATCTCTTTTTATTTCTACACATAGAAACACATTAAGCAAAATGCATTTCACTAGTTTGGAAGAATGATAGACCTACAGTGAGAGTGTTGAAAGAAATGTTAATTCATATGTCAATGGAGAAGATCTACACATTACACTGTAAGATATACATAAAGGATAAATGCAGTTTGGGAATGCCTTAATGAACTTTCTTTGATATGTTTGATGAAGGAATGTATTTTCAAGGTTGTAGCATATATAGTCTAGACAACTTAAAAAGTTTGGCGTGCATTTAAAGTTTATATTTTGTATTAAGATATATTTAATGTAATTTTATTCCGTGTCCTGAAAAGCTGAAGTTCCAGCCTTCCGTGTATTGTGATCCTTTATCAGTAAAAACAGTTGCTTAATACTTTGTGGAAATGTTATTGTTTTTTTAATACTTTGAAATATTTTCTAATATAAATGTCTTTACTGTCACTTTTATAGTTATAGTTATATACACTAAATTTCACAAAAAAGGTACAAAAGCTGTCATTGGGATGTTACCTTTGTACCTAAAGGATGTACTGTATATTAAAGGTATAAGTAACCAAAAATGTACAAAGGTGTACACTCTTAAAAATGAAGGTGCTTCACGATGCCATAGAAGAACCTTTTTGTCTAAATGGTTCCATAAAGAACCTTTAACATCTGAAGAACCTTTCTGTTTCACAAAAGGTTCTTTGTGGTGAAAAAAGGTTCTTCAGATTACAAAAAGGTAAGAAAGAGATGGTTCTTTAAAGAACCTTTGACTGAATGGTTCTTTGTGGAACCAAAAATGGTTCTTCTATGGCATCGCTGAAGAACCTTGAAGCACCTTTATTTTTAAGAGTGTACTTTTTGAAAAGGAGCTTGTGTACCTTTTCTCCTGAGAATGTACATATTCTGGCTCTTTATTATTTATATTTTGTTCTCAGTGTTTGATCATGTAAATGGGGTATTTGCAAATATATGGTGTCGAACAAATTTTCACAACAATTAGCCGGCCTTGCTTTTTCTTGAACTAGTGGTAGCTACATACGTGACAAGTGTAATTATGAATAGGACAAATGTTTGATAGCACCAAGATACAACAGGTTGTCCCTTGTGGTAAACCTGAACTTAAAACACTATCATAATATATTTTTAAAAAGCTTTCCGGGGCTAAAACATAAGGTGAGATATGTAAAGCAATGCAGTACTTCAGCCTGATGCTTCTCTCTGACAATTGAATGTGTTGTTTAAACAAACCAATTTCCCGTTGTAAAATTACAGCTCATTACTAGTGTGGATAACGGCTGGAACAACAGTATAATGGCGCGAGAGCAAATTACCAGCCCAGCCACAATATTAATTACCAGTTCACAAGGCACATTCCACGCTGAAAAAGTGTTTAATAAGCAAACCTATGAGCCTTATTTCCTTGACTACAAACAGCCCCGAATTTTCTTTCTTTTCTTTTTCTTCTTACAATAAAGAAAAAAACAATAAAGAGGGAGGGGGTGTGTTGGAACAATTACTGTACATATCTCAAAATTTAATTTATTTCATTATTCTAAAAAGGCACCCGAGGTGATTTTGTATTTGCTTCACTGTTTCCACAAATATCATCTTAAATGTACATATTTCGCTCAATGACTTGACTCAATCGTGGAAGTCAAGCAACATTATTTTTTCCATTATGGGTACAGGGCAGTGTTGATCATGTTTATTTCAGGAGTTTAATGCATTATTTACAAGTCAGATGCTAATAAAAGCAGACTGCTCATTTACTAATGACTTAAAGCACCCGGAGCATTTTTCCAATTACTTATACTAAAACTGAAAAAACACTCTTATAAAACCTAGCAGGATAAAGAGAGAGGGAGAGAAAGCATGTGTATCCTGTTTTTCGCTTTAATTGAAACAGTTCAAAGATTTTTTCGCTGTATTAAACAGACAAACCTGAAGGAATCGAATACGAATGTGATAAATGAAGGCTTGTCTTCAAATAAAGGTGAAATGAACAGCGACGCTTAGGAGCAACAGGATGAAGCTGGTTCTTTTCACAAACACCCGGCCTCTCTTTATGACCTGTTCATTTCAGATCTTTATAAAGTGATTCAGAAACAGGCAAGAGAGCAGTTGTCATAAGTTAGAAATGAATGTACTTTATGAACCTGTTCTCTGAGGAAAATAACACTTCAGATTAAATTTGTTTTCTTGTCAGTTGTTGACAGGACGAGCCCAGCATCTTATTACTGTTCGATCTGAAAATGGGCTTAGATATAAATTACAGTAATTTTTTTTTCAGGGAAAATGAAAGACATTACAGAAATACAAATAGTGGATAGTCAGATAATCAGACATGAAAAAACTATCCACCGTTATTGGATTATGGATTTGTCACATGTTTTTGGAATCAGAGGGGAAGCATGTGAACAGTTTGCAGCCATACTGCCCAATTGGCTGAAACATAACAAAGGCATTTTTATTATCATTGCAGCTTTTATAGTAATGGATGCTACTCTCATAGGTTTGATTGATTGTATGAATTGTTCTTTTTTTCTCTTTTTATTCTTCAAAAGAATAAAACATCGGTTTCATTTATAGCTCTGAGGTTTTCAACAGAGAGCAACACAAAACGCTCCTCGTTCAAAGTGAGTCATTCCTAAAAGATTTCAAAAGACCTTATGCAATGAGAAAGTTTATTTCCCATCATTATTTTCAGACTGATCCTTTAATAACATCTGTTTATGACACACTAGATGTGACACATCCCATGTGGAGAGGAAACACACGGGTATTTGTTGTTGTTGTTTTTTATTTTTGTAACATTTTCAGATAGTTATGGAAAGCAATACTGTAATCAAAATTTTGTATTTGTGTTTTCCGATTTTTTTGACATATTTGTAGGCTTTTTTTAAAAGCATTTATTGAACAGGCTCAGATTCCTTGTGAGCTGCATGTGTCATGTACTTCATCTAATGGCTTGTCATTACTGATAACATCTAAATGAGTTACTTATTAACTTCAAATGCTACACTCATTGGAAAATACAGGAAAATTAGTTAAGCTTGGCTATTGAGTTGCCATATATATGTATAACAAATGAATGATGGGGAAATGCGATCAATATAGCTTTTAATTTTACACCTCATTGATCATGTCAATATCTCACACACCTTCTGCAATCAGTAGGAAAACTGACTTTTTCCAGACTAGATTTCCAAGCTGACTGTGTATAACCTCTGAGAATGCATATCCAAGAATGCATATCTCCTTTAAAAGAAATGAAGATTGTACGCTCACCGCTCATGCAATAATAATTTGGCTCTATAATGCTAATAGACAACAGCCGAAAACACACTTAGGGACCGCTTGTGATCTCATTTCCCTTACAGTTGGCTTATTGCTTTACTGACTATAATGGTAAACATAGAGAAGTAAATTAAGAGTGAGATAGTAAAGGGCTGATTGAAATCTAATCAAATTGATCTCAACTTTAATCAATCATTAGTAATGAACCTTTGTGGCTTCAGCATGGCCTGGTAACTGAAATATCGGCACACACACGCACAAGTATACATGCACACATACATATAACAGTCCCTAGAATGCCATCCCTGGTCACTAACTGTAAAATTATCCCTGAACCACAACACCTTCAAAAAAAAAAACACACACACACAGAGATATGAATTGTTTGAGAAGTGTTAGCTGGAACAAATAAAACAGCGGTGGTCTCGATCTCCCCTTCTCATTCTCTGATGTCACAAGGTAGTTAGAGTTTGCAAATGGTGTCACATGGTTTATTGTTATTTCTATAATTAGACAGCCACAGATGTGCACTCTGAGCCTCAATTCCTAAATTAATTTTAGTCTCCCTATTCATCTCTAAAACAGGTTGAACCGGAATTGGGAGGGTCTTTTTTCTTTTTTTTTTATTAAATGAGAACATTATCACTCAGGTGTTTAGCCACAATACAGGTATCAACAAAGCCCAGGCGGTACTCACTTGAGCAACAGGGCTTCACTAAGCAGGCCAAAGCCGATTGCAGCTGACTTGAAGAGCGAGTGTGGAGGGGGATTGTCAAAAGCAGTCATCATCCGGTACACCACGTATGGCACCAGAGCCAGCAGGAGAATAGCGATGGCTAGAATGGGCCAGGTCTGCCACTGAGAGGCCACGGTCCGCCAGGGTGCACATCTCTGCAGCTGATACTGAGGGAGACACGGAGAGGAAAACTCATTAATGAAGGATAAACAGGAAGGGGGCAATCAAAAGAGGAGGCACTTTATCTAGTTTCGAGAGTGGATTTGTCATAAACATGTAATTTATGGATGTTATTTTTGCCATCCCAGCTTAATATAGGCTGATTCCCAGAGGCGGACAAAGTACTTAACTCCATTACTTGAGTGAAAGTACAGATACTGCTGGCCAAATATTACTCCATTACAAGTAAAAGTTGTAAAGACAGATTTTTACTTAAGTAAAAGTACAGAAGTACTTGCTTTTAAAAGTACTTAAGTACCAAAAGTAAATTTCCTTTTTATGTCAATGCACTATTTTATTTTTGTTGTATGTAATACTTGCAATACCTTCTGAAGCAACTTAGAATACATTACATACCTGCTGAATACACTGACTAGCTTTTAGTATCTTTGGAATAAAGAGCTTTTAGAATGTTAAAAACCTATGGGGGGAAAAAACAATATATATTGTTTTTTATATACTACCCACCCCCACAAAAACAGGATGGTAGTGATCTCACACAGCTCAGATAGTGTGTGCACACGTTTATCCCATTTCCTTCACACCCAATTTGAACAAAAGTGGAACAGTGAAAATCTGTAAAATACAATGATAAGGAAGAAAAAAAAAATCACACCTGCCCCTGTTTAACCCAGCACACAAAAAACCTGTAAGCTGTTCTAACTTTACAGAGCAACACTGCTTTCTCAAAAAAGCAAACCGCAATACTTATTTGCCAATCAAACTAAATTTTAAATGCTGTCTAATCGCTCTTGCTGTTCTTTGATGTCACACACAGAACGGTCTCCAGTGCTGCTTCAAGTCCAACACCTATTGTGTTGTATTAGGAGAATGCACACACAGTTCTCTGTGGGCTTTTATATAATAATTTTTTCACGGACACATTTACCAAAAATCCAAGACACTATTGTTTCTAATATATACCAAATATAAAACTCCTTCTTTATTACTGAATGTTGTAAAAAGATTCACCTTTGCAGCTGTCATGTTCAAAAAAATTTCTGGGAAAATCACTCATGTTAACCCTAACAAGATGATTTTACTGATACTGTCTGAAAAAATCAAGTTTTTTAGAGAAAAAAAAAATCACCCACTGACTTTCCAACATCCAAGTGCTACATATAGTAAGTTAAAGAACTTTTCTTTTTCTTCGAGACTTGATAGAAATGTATTGGAATGAAAAGTCAATATTGGTCCTTTCCACATGTAGTGAAGTTAAGTCCATAAGTTCCCCAACAAAATAATACCAAGTAAAGAACATATACTCAAAAGGTACTTTAAGTACAAATACTTCAATAAATGTATTAGTTTACTGTCCGCCTCTGCTGATTCCCCCCCTTAAATGATAATATTGACACTTTATGGCACTTTTTCGAAATATTGGCCTGCTATTGAAACCCTAACCATGAATCAGGAACAAATTGAAGTGTTTCAGAAATCTTTTTTTAATATCACAGAATGTTTTACAAAAGATTTTCTTTTTTTGTTTTTTGCATCAGTAAAGCAAATCCTGAAATGGCGGCGGTGGGGTTTTAGTGGTTTAATGGGGCAGGCCGTTAAGTTGTATGGGACAACGAACACAGGTCATTTTTAGTGATGGAATTTGAATGCACAGAGAATAACCGTACGAGAATCCCTAGGCCCCTGTTGTGCCCATTCATCCACCGACCCATCACCTCAATGTTGCAGCATGAATAATGCCCACGCCCCCCCCTGTTCCCAAGGATCTGTTTACACAAATTCCCCTGGAAGCTGAAACCATCAGCCCAATTTCTTGCCTGGCCCAGCCTACTCCCACCGAACCATGTCCCCATTGAGCGTGTTTTTGGATGCCTCTTGGATCCCGTATACGGCCAGTGGGTTTTTCCAGTTCCTGCCCCAATTCCAGCAACTTCCGCACAGCCATTTGAAGAGGAGTGGACCACTTTCCACATGCCACCAATCAAAATAACCCTGATCAACCTCCCTATGCGAAGGAGATGTTGTGTGCACTGCGTATGCCAAAATGGTGTCACACGCCAGATACCTGAACCTGGGTTTTTTTTTCGGAACCCACCAAATAACATAAACCTTCAACATGTTTTTTAGAGTGTCCCTTTTAGGTTGTGCCAGCCCTAAGTGCACACCTGTGCATACTCAATGCTGGTCCCTAATAATCATCTTGATAGTCCACAACCTGTGAAAGGGTTTGGAATGGATTGAATCCCCGGCAAAGGAAGAAAGTGCTCACTAGACACAATTAACAGATTTGTGAACATATTTTGAAAAAAATAGGCTTTTTTGTGTTAAAACAGAGAAAAGTCTTAAGATCCTTTTGAGGTTTCAAAAAAAAATTGGGTTTGCTTTGTTTTTATAATTTTTGTTTTCAGTAATATTTTACATGGTATTTTTTACATGGTCTATATTTATAAGTCATAGTAAATATTCATTATCTTTCCATAACTTATTTTTCTGAAATATATACATGCATGTGTGTGTATTATATATACATAATAAATATACACAGCACACATACATATATTATGTAAACAAAAACTTGTATTTTGGATGCAATTAATCGCGATTAATCATTTGACAGCACTAGTTTTAAGTGCTGTACAATGTTCATGTGATATCAAACGCCAATAATAGTTTTTTTTTTTCAACTGTCCCTTGGTGCAGTCGGACCGGCCTGTCAGCAGGTGATTAAATTAACCAGGCATTTAACAACTGAAAAAAAAAGTGTCTTAGCACTAAAGCACAAAAATTGCATACTTCTGGGGGTCCTGTGCCAGCCAAGCAACTGCCATTGAGATAAGTGGGAATATTATTGGTTAAGGGTCAGATCAGGCCCTTATCCATAAGAAAACAAGTACACATATTTACTGTTTACATTGTAAACCCTTTCTTGTTTCAGAAAATTAGGTCAAAACATTCAACGGCTATTTAAACAATAATAGCAGGTAATTGTAACACATGAAATTCAAATCATTTCAGCAATCAAAATATTTCTGATTGCGTATCAAAAAAGCTTGTATAAAAGTATGCTGTTCTGTTTTCATTCCGTATCCTGAGGCCTAGTCATTAGGGCTCCACAGAAAACAAGCAAGCCGCCTTTGTGAGGCTAAACATCCCTCCTGACTACAGCTTGTTTCGTGTTAGCAGGCCTGGTTCTCTTCCTCTCTCTCGTCGTCTCTCTTGGCTCCTTGCTTCAGGCATGGAGAAATCCTCTGGTCACTGGGGAGGGGGGCCCCCACACATTTTCTTTGTATGGGTTGTGTGTGTGTTTGTGTGTGTGTGTGTGTGTGTGTGTGGTGTGGTTGGTGGGTGTGTGTGTTGGTACACTCCCCGCCGCCGGCGTCAGCAGGGGGACTTTTGTTTCCGCCTGAACAGTGTTTTTGTTTTTAATAGCCTGTTTTAATTAATATTTCCCCTTGCCGAGGGTGTAACCATCGTGTAATATCCGAGGGTTTGGTGAGAAAATTTATAAAACCACAAAATCGTTGTAGGCGGAAAATATTGTAGCCTCTGAGGAAAGTATATGAATATAATTCGCCCAGCCCCATTCATCTCAGCAAAAATAAACCCATACATCTATTATTTTTGTGTCCCAGTGGATTTTTTGGTAGGCCACACAGAATGTGACCGGCCAGATGTCAAAAAAAAAAATATATATATTATATAATAATAAAAAAAGTTGGTTGTGTTTTTTGATTTTCCGATTTACAACAAACATAAATTTCCCATCCTTTCTACTTCCAAAAAGTCCACTTATTCAAGTGTGCTACCTGCCACTTTCTGCTAATTAATTTGAAAACTTAGTAGAATTTCTGAGTGAAAATGGTTTTTTTCTTAATTGTTTTATTGAAATGCTCAATTGTCATTCATCCTACCACTTCAAGCTCCTTGGTCATGTGCTTTTGTTGTGTACTGAGGAGAAACAATTTGCTGCAAAAAAGAAAACTTGAGAAAAGAAAAAAAAAAGCCCGGGGGGGGGGGGGGGGGGGGGGGGGGTGGTGGTGGGGGGGGGGGGGGGGGGGGGGGGGGGGGGGGGGGGGGGGGGGGGGGGGGGGGGGGGGGGGGGGGTGGGGGGGGGGGGGGGGGGGGGGGGGGGGTGGGGGGGGGGGTGGGGGGGGGGGTGGGTGGAAAGGGGGGAACACTCTCCTACCACTCCTGGTGTGATATCTGGAACAGCATTTAATTAGTGTCCCTGCCTCATCTGCAAATGCATACCGCCGCCTCACTTGTGTTAGAACAGCTATTCATTAATTAGATTCTTTGTGGCAAGTGCCATTGAACTATCTGCAATGTTTAAGGTTGCATCAAGCCGCAGTAAGTGCTTTCCTGATAGTGGGGGAACACCCCCCCCCATCCATGCTTCAATTTCTTCCAAGCCTCTTGTTTTGAACTCCCTGCCCCCGTTTTTTTTTGTGTTTGTTTTTTTGTTTTGTTTCCCCTTTTTTTTTTTTTTTTTTTTTTTTTTGTTTTTTTTTTTTTTTCAGCCAGACGGAGAAAAACAAAGAGAGCGAGAGAAAGTAAGATAGTAGTGAAGAGGAAAAGATCTTCAGATGTAACCGCCTGATAACGATTCACCCCATGCCCAAAACCCTGAAACTTTCACCTGCTTTTATTTCCGCACCAAAGCTATTCCCCCCTTTACAAAGGTACAGTGGTGACACCACCTTTGTGGAGGCGTACAAGAGCTGCCATGATCTGAGGCACATGCAGCAACAGATATAAACCAACATGTGGAGCTTTTCAGGATCTTGACGGAAAAAAATCAACATCAAAGTCGGACAAATATAAACAGGCCAGATTCCTACGGCAAACAGATATGGGCCGTGAGAGGAGAAGCTGTCCCACTAGCACACAGATACTTCCTGAATGGCCTTTTCTCCCTCCCTGTGGTTCGAACTACACAGTGTACCTACACAACCCCCATGCCAGCCTAATCTTCATCCAGACAGCCCTCCTTCACCTGAATGTAAACACTAGATTGTCTGTAGATCATGAGCGGCCTTTGCTCCTCTGGGTGTTTTGCATTGCTATGCTCCAGGTGTAATATTAGCGTTTATTTAGTCAAGGAAGGCATGTGGCATTAGTAGCACAGTTAGACGGGTTTCTATATGTGGATGCATGATTGCCTATTCCCACAAGAGTACTGATGGATAAATGGATTTAGATTTGACTTGATGATGGTTTAAAGCTGCTGTTTTTAATGGGGGCTGTGTGTTTTGAGTACATTTAAGGGGGTATTTATCTAACCCAAGAATAGGGGGCATTGGAAAGTACAGGGCCTGTGTGGACCGTCATGCTTGCTAATACGCTCTGGAGTTTAATTTAGCTGATTTCCTTCACCCTCATGCACTTCTTTCCCTAAGCCAAATTCGGATTTGGTTTCTACGACATACCCTTCTTTTCTTAAATGTCAAGGTGGTCAGTGTGCTTCTATTTATATATGTACAGCATTTAGGGATTTTTGTCTTTATTTTTTCACAGCACCTTTTTTCAATGTCAAGCTTAAGTGAAAAAACAATTGCCTGCAAGTCTTCATTTCACATTTCTTGTTTAGTCTCACATTAAAATAACAACTAAAATTATTTATTTACTGGCCCTTCAAAAGTTTGGGGTCAGTAAAATTTTTTAATGAAAAAAAAATTATTATGCTCAAAATATAATACATTCTGTTAAAACCTTAAGGTTAAGGTTAGGTTCAAAATTAATAAATTATTATGTGATGGCAAAACTAAATTTTCAGCAGCCTTTTAGAGGTCTGCAAGCCTGTCGGGTCACGACAGGGCCCGACATGCTAAGTCCATTCGGGCCGGGCTCGGGACATTTAAAAAAATTAATTTTTTACAGATAGGGCTCGGATCGGACTCTGGCTTATTTAGCTCCTCTCCTTTTATTGTGCCCATATACGAGCAGAGCACACATAGGCTACTGTATTAAAATGTTGTTGTATTGATTAATATTATAAATATTTTACATTTCGCCTACCCATAAAGTCCCATAATACGCTAGCTTCCTCCTGTCCCCTGGTCAGCTCTGCAAACGGCTGCTGGCGGGGGGGAACGGCTGCTTGGTGGTGGCGCCGGTTTTTCAAATATAAGGGCGGGTTTTATTGGTCCGTTTCAATTCGGAAGGGTGATCGGGTGGGTGTTTCTTGGCTTACTGAATGCCGTCAAATGTGTTGAATAGGGGGGGGTCATGTGGGCGAAAAAGATTTTGTTGGGGCGTAACGTTCGTAACGAACTATGAATTTAAAAGTACGAAGTAATTATTTTTTGCTTAATTTTGGTACTTAAGTACAGTAACAGTCCCAAGCTTTTAAAAGATCAACTCAAAAAAGTACAAGTTACCTGAAAAACTTCTTCAATTACAGCTAACGTGAAAGTAGTTGTAATTCGGTTACCTCCAACCACTGCAATATTTTAAGTTTTTGTTTCCATCAAGTTCGCGCCAGCGCTGCCCAGTCCCCGCCAAGTGGCGCTTTTATTTTCCTCTCGCGCACAACCGTTTTGAATATACGTCTAACAGTGCCACATTTCTTAGGTTACATTAGAACCACATGTGAATAATGCTTAACTGTTTTTATAATCTATAGATTTTTATGGTTAGGCACGTCCAGAGATTTTGAGAAGGCTAAATTTGAATCAAACTAAGGCTATTGAAATCAACTTTAAACTGTCGCCGCTGGCCGCTTGGTCGTTAGTTAAAAAAACAAAAAACGTACATTTCACGAAGGGCAAAATAGGCGGTGGGCCAAACGTTGTGTTTTTCTAAATTAACTTAGCCGTAGAAAAAAACTACACGAAATATAATCCTTTACATTACACCACAAAAATCTGACTATTTTTAATGCTGAAAAACAGTAAGTAATCTGTGTTGGGAAAAAGGGGAAAAAAAATCGTGCTCAGGTCGAACTCGGGCCAAGATTTGAAGACTGAAGCAAGGGTCCTGCCATCTCAGGCCTATATTTGGGCCCCTGTGTTTTCAATGTCCCCCCCATTATTCTTCAGAAATCACAATTCTAATTGCCTGAAATTTGGCACAATAAAAAATTTCTTTCTTATTTTTTAATGTTTGAAAAAAGTTGGCTGCATTTTAAAAAATGTCATTAATAGTCTTTACGGTTGCGTTTTTTAAATAAATTAATACATCCTTGCTGAAAAAAAGTATAACGTTTTTTCTCTTCAAAAAACAAACAAAAAAGTAGCTTACATACTGTATGTCTTACATTTTTTTCTAACTTTGCATGCCATATTATTATATTAAACAACCCTAACTTGAAGTAACCAAGATATTGCAGCTATGAAGACATACTTTTTCCTGAGAATTTCCTCACGGAAACTTAAATAAAAAACGTTCCCGGGGGGGGGGGGGGGGGGCTTGCTAATGCCTAGCGTGATGGTATTGTCCCCACTTTCTAAAGTCAATTATTAGACCAAAATGTTCCCTGCTTTTTATTTATAAAAGTCCTCTTAGCTTATTGGAGGTGAAACCTTCCGTGCCCTTCGTGCTTGATCTGCATAGATACCACAGAAGCTGATATTCTACGTTTGGTTTAAAACATGAAAAAATAGTTTTTTTTTTTTTCCATCATTAAAGATAATGGACACAATTCCCAAGGTAAAAGCTTTTGAGGGCTAATATGTTGTTGAACAATGTGAGACTTCTAATGGAGGGACAGTAAAAGAAAAGGGACACACAGAGGAAGATAAGGGTAGACAGAATTGGTCAGTCCCTTTGCCTTAAATAATCACAGGCAAGATGGCAGAGCCTGTTAAAAGTTTTTTAATGGGTGAGCACTGAAATGGAGCACTACTGTGCAGATGTTAGGGTTGTATCTCTGTCCTCTCAGTATATGCCCCTGGGCCCCTGTCATATTTAAACAATACCTCTATCAAGGCTAAGAAGACGCGGTTTGGGTTAAAAGCACCACAAAAGGGTCACAACGTACAGCAGGAAAATTTGATTACCCTGGAAGACCCAAAGAAAAGAAGCAGCATTATTGAGACAAGCAGTGGAAAAGATGGGCTTGTGGGTTTGCATGTTTTTCTGTTTTCTTCTAAATAAACTATTGGATGTAAACCAATATTTTTTTTCTTGTGTGGAAAAATTCCTGTAATCCATTTTAATTAAACAGATAATAAAAGGTAATTCCTATTAACTTTTTATTAATGAAAAATAAAAAAAAAAAATTAAAATAAAAACACACTTAAACCTGTGAGTTGGACATCCCATATTATACAGTCACCATGCACAACAATACCCCCCCCCCCCCCTTTCTGTGTTTACACAGCTCAAACCTCATACAAGCTGAACCTTTAATAAAGCAATTCTCGTGCCTGTGTTTTACTATCTAAATAGGAACAAATTCCAAACCATCCTAGTAAATTGAAATATAATTAAAGCTCTTTATGGGTAATGATGTGAAAAATTGTTTCTCTCCCAGCATCTGATACATGACCTCTTTACATGTTTTGAATGCATATGTGCAATAAAGTAGATGTGAAGGACAAATGAACTGGGTCAGGCATCTGTTTTGATAAAAGAGATGCTTTATATGTAATTAGGTATTCAAAACAGTGGTGGATAATTAAACATCATATTATCCCAAATGGTGCGAATTCGAAACATCTTTAGTAGGTAATCCAGTATAACTACATATTTAGTATGCTTGTTGTAATAAATTAACTCTTGGTTAACAATCACAGACAGCGTTGTGTTCATCACCTCCTAATGTTTTATGAAAATGACCTTTAGGAGCCATTCCAATCAATCAATTAGACGACACAAGGCCTATTGGGATTATTTAAAAGCCAACATCTCGGAAGTAGGACACTACACATTCTTCTACAATCCATATTAATAAGGCAACCCAAATACATTTTTTACATTTGTGCATTACGTATATATGATATCATTTTTGGAAATACATTTCACCTGAGGGCCGAACTACGTCTATTATAAATTTGTTTCTATATTTACAAGACGTCCTCTTTGCACTAGTGTATACAAAATCAAGCATGCAAACAAATAAAACTGTGCACAAGCTTTGCCACTGATGTGGTACAAACAGCACAGATCCATTGCCAATCTAGGCACACTGGGATACAGAGTCTATGGAAACAATCACAATAACATTTCTCTCAGGGGAAGCCATAATGACTGATCAAATCTACAAGAGGGGCACAGTTCATCTTTAACATGCTGTAAATGACATCGGCTGAAGAAAGGAAACAAAAAGCACAAACGGTCAAGTGAAAGGAAAGATAAAAAACACCCTGGAGAGAAAGGACAGAGTTGGGGGGGTGGAGGAAAAAAGACATGAATATATTTTGTCCTCTCCCTCCGGCTGCTGTTTTGCATAGACATTAATGTGTTGGCGTGGGAGTGGAGGACTCTGTTAGACCAGCATTAGCATAAGTTGATCAGAGGGTCTGTCTGAATCTGACAGGAAAGAGGATGGGCCCTGAAGTGAACACTTTGTGATCACTATGAGATGCAAGAGTGACAACTTTACTACAGCATCAAAGACTCATGCTCATTTCCTGTAGCTAAGTGAATACTGACGGCTTGCTGAGAGCTTCCACTTGTTTTACAAAGTTGGTGGTGGACAGAAAGAACCAGAACATTATCATAAAAATATAATAAAGTTTTCTGAAGGCATAAAATAGCTTTGCATAACAAAAACATTTACATTTTAGTCATTATTCACTGATGACATTCCATTGGATTTCACCTCAAGAACTGGATCAGTCAGATTTGTGAACAAATCATTCAGGCTGGTTTTGTGAACCAGATCAATTGATTCATTGAAAAGATCTGACTCAAATAAACGATTCATTCATGAAACTCACATGAATGCACAAGAACCGGTTTTTGGTGAATAATGATTTTGCTTTATTTTTCCCCAACATACCGTTTATATGGGGCTTCATAAGAACTTCGGAAAAAACCGTTCCTTAGGTAACCATTTTTTTTGGAGATTGACAGCCCCAGTTCTCATTTACTTTCATTATATTGAAAAGCACGACCAGGATGTTTTTCAAAAAAATTACAGGCATGTAAATATGACAGAATTTTCAGTTTCTGCTCAACTATACCTTTAAACACTTTTATTAGCTTTTATTTCACAAATATACACTTGACATCTGATTCAGCAGTGCAGTAATAAAAATAATGTCAAATGACAGATTTAATAAAATTGATGCTACAATAATAAGGCAGAAAATGTACATAGAGCTCAATGAGCGGAAAGAAGTGATTTTAAAAGATTATTTCCATTTAAGCACTGAAGTGTCAACTTTGTTTTTATTTTCCACTTTAAAAAAAGAAAAGAAAAAAGAAACTGTTCTAAGCAATTGCTTTCCATAATGATTTACGGTTCGTTAGTCAATTTAATTTAGAATTGAATCGGATGGTTGTGGCTCTGTCTAACTCCCTGTCTACAAAGCATGAGAGCACATTCAAACTGTTTCATTAACACCAGGGGCCTATAGAAAAAAACGAACCCCCAAAGTGCAACCTTTTCGCTTGTTCAAATGCTAAAGTTTTTTCTACAAAACATACAGCGCTAATGGAACATATCCGAGTGCTGTAAAATACTACTGGGAACCAGAAATGACAAGTTTCATGACAGCTTTGCCTCTTTGGCTCACTCACAAGTAGTCTGTCATAAAAAAACAAAAATAAACCTTTAGTCAAATTAATTCAACAACTGGCAACGCCTTGCTAAGCCACCCAAAAGCACCCGAAAGCTCCTCCCTTTGGCGAAAACCTACCACAAATTACCCATAAAAGCTAATTAATACAAAAATATCCCCAAAAATGTACTGCTTGCATACAAAGGAAGCTTTATAGTCACATTACTAATTTAAGATTTTAGTGCATTTTCCTCAGTTGTGCTCAGGAACAGGGACTCCGACAGAGCCTCTGAAACGAGCTTATGTGTTGTTTGCAGACCGACAGTCTAACGTTCCTGAAGCATGAGAGTAGAGTCCATTAACTAATAGAGATTAAAAGCCTGATGCCTCTCCCCCTCCCTCGGATTACACTTCCAAAGCACACAGCTGATTGATGAGAACCAGCAGGCTGCCTGGAATCTCCGCTTTCATTAAGGTTTCCCTCCCTCCTTCCCTCTTTCCATCCACCCATCCCTCCATCCGCTTCGCTATACCTCCGTCCGTCTCAGTGGGGGAAGAGGGAAGTAAACAGATGGAGAGGTCTGGAGGAGATAAGTGGCAGCACTTTAGCATGAGCACTATAAGGGTTCCGTGCACCGAAGGGTCATTTCTGCCACCTGATGTGATCTATTCTGGCATGAAAGAACTCCACCTATATGTCATCATCCTCTTTGTGCAGGTTCTCTCATGAGCGGGGCCGGAGTTGACGGAGTTCCTGGACCATGAGGCTTGACTTTTAGATCTTATAAGGTGCTCAAAGAGTCCACAAGACGGAAGATTTCTGGAAATAGCAGTCCGAGATGGAGTTGGAGGCACCTTGGTAGAAGTGTGTGTTCGAGAGGGGCGGTTATGTCATTCTCAGGAGGATAAGGTGCCCTGACAAGGCAATCAGGAGCGAAGTGATTCTGCAGCCACGAGGCCTCAGTGCTCTCGTCCCTCACTCTGATGAGCTTTTGACAAATGGAGAGCAGCCGAAATTGGTTTTGTATGAGCGCTTTCAGATCCGTCTCTTAGCAGGATTATTGCCACCTGTCTTCATTGGCTACATGAGTCCGTCTATTCAGCGCACTCACAGGTTTAGCGGCTGGTCGTTCAGGATAAAATGGCAAAACGGCTCAAAAAAGCCCCACTAACCTTCCGTCTCTGCCTTATAACTATTAATATTCAAGCTAGCCCTCCCCTCTCCTATCTGTGCCCAGGTGACCAAATTGCAGAGGTCAACAGCGCCACTCCAAACAAATCTGTTCATCGCATATCGTCCAAATGTCAAGCAGAAGCTGAAACAGGAGGCTTGTGGAAGTGCGGGACCTATTACCAAAGCCCCATCACAACCCTTACAATCTGCTCGTGGTCCCTATTAAATTAATGACAGATAGTGCATCGCAATCAAGTGAACCTCCATTATCGGATAAGTTACTCAATTCAGATAATGAAAGCTGAGGGAAACTTTGTCTTGGGGACAATGATATCTCCAGTGATCATTCCAAGGAGCAGCTGCAGCACTTTAGAAATGTTCTTTTGTCTAATCATTAATGCGGCAACAAAAGAGAAACTATTATTTTAAGCCTGGGAAACAGAATCAATAGTCATGATCGATAGGCAGATTCACAGACTGTGTCACATTTACAGGATGAGAGTGTTGGATTGCCGTGACTCAGCTCTGTTTTTTGTTATGCGAGTATTTCCACATCAGGGACTGGAGCGAAATAGAAAAAAAGATACTAATGTGAGGATACAAATGGAGGTTTGTAATGTTTACCATTGTACTGGGAACACTGTCAAAGGGGCACACCAAGGCCTGTGAAAAATATTTTATTTATTTAATAACAAACATTAATTTGCAGTATTAAAGGGATAATAGCTAACCTTTGTGTCATTCCAAAGTCATTACACTTTAATTCATCTTCAAAGCAGGGAAGATATTTTGGTAACACATCGGTAACAATAATTCTCATTATTTACTAGTTGCATTATTAACATATTGGCTGTTTATTAGTAATGATAAAGCACATATTCTGCATGACCATATTCTACATCCCTAATCTTACCGAATACCCAAATTTAACAACTACCTTACTAACTATTAATAAGCAGCAAACTAGAAGTTTATTGAGGCAAAAGTCCCATATATGGTATGTTAATAGCGAGAATTGGACCTTAAAATAAAGTGTAACCAATATTTTTAATGAAACCTGAGATATTTCTGTCCCTACATTGAAAGTCCACTAAACCCAATCTTTCAAGCTTTAAAAAGTACATAAGAACATTGTAAAAATAATCCATATGAATCAAGCTTTTGAAATTATTGTTGAGCTGCCACATATACAAAATATGGTAAGACTTTAGTATAGGGACCAATTCTCACTGTTAACTTGTTACTTATTAGTATGCCTATTATTAACATATTGGCTGTTTATTAGTACTTATAAAGCACATATTCTGCATGATATTCTACATCCCTAATCCTACCCAATACCAAATTAGGAGTGTATTGAGGGAAAATCATAGTTAATGTTATGTTAATAGCGAGAATTGGACCTTAAAATAAAGTGTGACCCAAAAATGTTCTAACTTGTTTTATGACATAAAACCAGCTAGAAATAGTCTATTATGACACAAATATAGCCTATTATGTCTTCACCTGTGACCAAGTGCGTGACAACATGCCTCTGTTAATGTACTGGCAACACCCACAGTTAATACATCAATGGTGAAAAGAAGCTCAGCTCAGGTACGTGGTCCCACCACAAAATTGGCTATGAACACTACTAGATGGTATGAAAAAACACTATAAAACACTATTTTTATCCAGCTTTTACATCTTTTCACAAATTGCATTTGCAGGTGGCATGAGGAAGAGGTGTGCACTCATAGGCCCCAAGTGGCAGCCACCCAAAAGGACCCGAAAGCACCTCCCTTTGGCAAAAACTTACCACAAATGACTCATAAAGGCTAATTAATACATGGAAAAATTATCCATGGAAATGTACTGCTTGCATACAAAGGAAGCTTTATAGTTTTAAACTCAATGCAAATGACAACTGACCTCAGATGAAGGGATATGTAAAAACACGCAAAGATGAAAAGGACTAGTATTTACTCAAGGTTAGTCTGACACCTGTGTCAGATTGTAAGCGTTGAGATTTTTTAATTAAAAAGGAATGCCCTCATAAAAAATGGGACAGGACAGACACATCAGAGATCCATTAATTAATATGCGTCAGTATGGTATGTTTGGCAGAGACTGAGCTTATCAACTGTGCTGAAATGAGAGCTATTACACAACCTTTAGCTGTGGTAAAAACATCAGAGTTAGTGAAATGAAAGGTGCAGAGTGAAAGAGACATGTAATGTCTGCCTGTATATATGTGAGTGTAAATATGTGTGTGTGTGTGTGTGTTGTGTGTGTGTGTGTGTGTGTGTGTGTGTATTCAATAACAGAGTGGATCAGGTTGTTTCAAAACTCTGATTTATTCCTTACTGAGATATTTCTTAAAATATCTATTTTATGTTCCACAGAACAAAGAAAGGGTGATTAAATGATGAAAGAATATACATTTTTGCATGAACTATCTCTTTAAATATAGTTTAACTGTTCATATACTGTATTAAATCACCAATATTAAGCCACACATTTCTGACTTTGAACTACACCTGACGACATGTAACTCTAAATGGGAATTCTATAAATTTGGAAGGGTTTAATATGTCCATATCAACTCCTAAATCAAGAGCAAAAGAACAAAAGGCCTTTGTGGAGTGCTATTTCTATAGTATAGCCCTACAGTATTGTAGAATGTATTATTGTACAGTGTCAGTGAACGAGATTTAAACATCTATACCCATCACGACAGAATAGTCTACACTTCTGTCCCAGAAACTTCTCAAAAATTTAAAGTCTGCCAGACTTTAATTCATTCACGTTTGTAAAATAGAACTTACATCTGACATTTACACAAGTAAGTGGGACATCAATTATGTAAAATTAAACCAATCCCTTGTGTTTGACTTTGGATGAGTGCCTTCAAATACCTTATGGCAGTAATTTTGCAAATGATTAGGCAGATAACTCATGATGGAATGCTAATTTCAATGATTAATACAAATAAGGAGGGATTGGTTGGCGCCATGATCTAAAAAGCCATTCTTGCATTACTATTTTTTATCACTACTGCCCACCCTCTCTCTGACCTTTATCTTAAAGGCATGGTAACACTTGAGATACATATTTACTATTAAGTTTTCCCTCAATAAACTCCTGATTTGCTGCTTATAGATATTAAGTAAGGTAGTTGTTGTAGTTTAGGCATTGGGTAGCGGTACGGGATCTAGAATATGGTCATGCATTAATTTGCTTTAGATGTACAAATAAACAGCCAATATGCTAGTAATATACATGCTAATAAGCAACTAGTTAATAGTGATGATTGGTCCCTCAGTATACTAAAGTGTTACCCTAAAGGCTTTGAGCATTTTCTTTGTTAGTTCATGTTAACAAATGGAACCTTACTGTAAAGTGTATTGTATAAATCGTATAATAATCACTGTGTAGTTCAGAATGAAATTTCCAACCTGGAACTAAAATACAAGAATAATTTCAGCAATACTTAAGCACCACTAACAATAATAGTTATCGTTCTAAACACAGTGTATTCTTCACCACAAACTACACAGATCAGTGATCACATTAATAAATAACAAAGCAAATAATGTTTAGCACAAATTTCCCTAAAGACTGTCAGCGAGCGTAATCAACTCTTTTAAGTATGTGTTGATTAAAGTAAAAATGAACTGTTTTGTCCTCAGGGATGTGTTTTCATACGAGGCAGCCTCTTCTGTTCTCTCTCTCTTTTAACACATTCTCTTCAAACCAGAGCTCTGCTTTAGTCTTCCATAAGTATAATCATCCAGAAAATTAATAATCATTTTCTAACACCACAATGAATCATTACGCTTTGGACAATTAATAATGGAGGAATGAACCAAGATCTATAATTACAATGCTCATATCATCAAAATTTTAATCCAACATTCCCCCGTTTAATTTAGCCCAGGTTGTTGGTCATTAGTGGCTTTTCCGGTTGACTTGAAGGTGTTTCAATCAGTAAAATCATTGCTCACATCAAAAGCTGTACGTAGGTTGATTAATTTTGTCGAAAGAAGCCATGGGGAGTTTTTTTTTCCTCTTTCCCAAAAAGAAAATTTAAACTAAAGTCCTAGTTTTTATTTCTAAAATGTTAAATGAATAAAATTAGGTGGTCTGCTTTTGTGTGTACACTGTGCAGCAATATTGATTATAAGATCAAATGCAGAATATTGACTTGCAATATTGATTTTTTTAAAGAAAAATCTAAAATTAATTTCAGCCTTTGAATTTCTTCAAACCAGTTAAACTGTCAACCCCCACATGAAAAATGTAAATACTGAGTGAACCTTTTAACGGTTCTCTTGTTGGGTGTGTCTTGAGCGTTCATACAAGCTTTAGGGCAGAACAGTCATCCGTCCCCCATGGCCTTGAAAGTACCACTCAACAAATTAATTACCATTTTTTGATGAAATAGTTCAAGCTTGTGCTTACTTCAAACAGTGAAGGGCCTTTTGCAATTCACCCAGGCAAATGGCATGTTTCTTCATTTACTCACAAGAATGACAGGATAAAAAAGTAGGGGGTGGGGTGGCACTTCCTGTAGTGCTCCTCTTTCTCAAGCCAACAGGTCAATGCGAAAAGTAGCCTGAGATGTTGTGTCATTTCCATAAACTCGAGAGCAAGCCCTCACATTGAGTGCATATCTGTTCAGCTCAAAATATCAGCACAATTGCACGCTTAATAAACCCATTTACTCAACTAATCATGAAGAAGAAAAGCAGTTCTTCAGCCTGGTTCAGAGGAATCCAGGAGCACTTGTTCTCAATGGGCTCATTACAAATTGTTGCCCCCTCTTCTACAATTGCTCATTGCTGCTCCATGGTCAATGACAAATAAGAATGGCTGTGATAAAGAAAGAAAAAAATCTATTTATAACACATGTACCAAGTTCTTAGAAATGCACTCTTTGTATTTTTTTTAATACAATGTTCTGAGTGGTGACTTTAACAAGTGTCATCTGCATGGATTGAAAAAAAAGTAAAGTAAAAAGCAATATTTTCTTAAAAAGTATCTATTGTTTTCTTACACCTTGAAATCATGTGAATGTACACATCTTAATCACTACTTAAAAATATAAAAAGAAAAAAAACAAGGAACAGAGTTTTTATTTATTTATTCATTTATTTACACATAGCATGGATTATTCGTTTGAAATAAAAACAATGCATACAAAAGATTAAACTAGTTAATAAAGTCTGCTTTCTAAGAATGTTATTCATTTTACGAGGCTTTTATATTCACTGTGTTATGAGGACAGTTGAATCACCCTGACATTTTTACTTTATGAAATA
The DNA here is from genome assembly GCA_018155175.1 of Sinocyclocheilus anophthalmus. Lineage (NCBI taxonomy): Eukaryota > Metazoa > Chordata > Actinopteri > Cypriniformes > Cyprinidae > Sinocyclocheilus > Sinocyclocheilus anophthalmus. Next base: position 471,436 of record JADLZN010009007.1, read on the forward strand.
TATATTTTTAATTAATTACATTTTGATTCCTATTTAAATTAAAAACATGCTTATCATAGAAAAGAAGTATTCAAGCGGTTGTATGTATAAATTGCATTTATAATTAATTTTTGAATTTGAAGTTAACTGATAAGACATAGGCTAAGTCCATACAAATGGATATGGCTCAAAGATCTTGAGCATAAAACACATGTTGGTAAGTTTCATTGCTGTCAGGTAGATGTAAATATTAAAAGATAAAATGGTCAAGGCTTTGCTTTGTTTTACTAATTAGATAAACTTCAGGAAACAAGACATGCAGTTAGCGAGTCTAGTCATAATATATGACGTCTTTTTAAACACAGCCACTCATGATCAGTACTTACATGTGCGTGCGCACACACACACACACACACACACACACACACGCAAACACACACAAGAAATGTTTTAATCAGTATCTGGAGATGCCGACTGAAAACATCTCTGCATTCAAGTGGATGAGGAACGTCCTTGAGATTTTGTGGATTTAAATAGCCTATTCTTGCAATGAGAGGAGCTTCATTAAACGAGCTAGAAAAATGTCTTTTAACATTCTGAAAAGAGGAATTCTCTTCTCCTCAGTAAAGCGGTGCGCTTTCAGAGGTCCACTTATTCATTAGCACATAACATTACCGTGCCTTCTGACAAAATAGCAAGGTAATTTGTTCGCTTCTAGTGTAACAGAAAACTGATCCCTGAATTCCAACTAATGACCTCGTCTCCTTTTCTCCAGTAAGGCAGCAACCATTGGCACTTAAAAGTGCACGCTAAAACTTACTGGACCTCGATGAATGAACAATTGTAGTTACAATATCAATGATATCATTGTTAAGTTTGATTCCAGCTGAAATGGACACAAGTGGCGCATTTACCAGAAAACCAGATGTTGTCTAAGCACAGGCAAACTGGAACGTATATATCGCCGCAACTGAAGATGGTATACGTGTACCTACAGAAGTGATTTCGCAGTAAGCTTTCTCATGCATTCAAGCCCATCTGTTTGGGAGAAGTGAGCAGCACAGTCTTTAGCCTGTGATAACATACTGCTTTGTAAAGGCTGACTTGTTTTACCATCGCTGAAATATCTTGACAACGAGAAACTAATATGACAACTATCAGAAAAACACTTCATTAGATCTGCCTTTGCTAAAATTAATCAACGGCAGGCGGAGGGCTGGGAACGCGCGTGAAAGGCAGGAACATCAAATAGAGCGCTGTCCCAGAGCCTGTGCCTTTTGTAGAACTTGTTTACTCTCCCCAAGCCATTCAAAATGTCAAACTTATTTATTCTAACTTGAAGAGGCACTGCGGCCTTCTTTTTATATTTGTCAACACTGCAAGCCACCAAAGCATTATTTGAGGAGAGAGAGAGAGCGGGAACGGGAGAAAAAAGACGGACCGAAAGAAAGCATTCCAGATAAAATCCTTTTATTTCTCCATTTCTCTTTAGGGAAAAACCACCCTGACCACTTCATAGTTCTCGCTCTGCCATGTCAGAACAGAGTGTTATGCTGAAAGCACAAAAATACCAGTGCAAATCATTACCACACACAATGGGCATGTGATTTATTTAAACACCCTGTGACTCACTTTGTCCCCCCTGTAAGCAAACTCCTCCATGCACTTCATCAACACAAACCTTTAATGAGCTGACAAAAAAGTAAACAGATCTCACTTTGCTAAGAAATCTTTTTTTTTTCAGTTTCATTTCGCTGACCGTTTGGTTCTTTTGTGTCTTTCTGTCTTACTTTGTGTCCATGTTGAGATTCGTAGTGCTTGCATTCGCTATCGGCTCTGGCCACACCTTGGCAAAGACAGCAAATGGTGAGCGCTGGAGAGAGCAGGCGGAACCAATATAACGGGCCATATGCCTCAACATATGTACTCTGAGCAGCAGGATGGATGAAGGAGAAAAGGAGAGGGAGGTGGGGAGAGCTAGAGAGACTTGAGGAATGGAAGAGAGTAAAAAGCTAAATGTGGAATATGGGTGAATGAGAAAAGGGGAGAGAAAGAGAGAGAGGGAGGGGGGGGGCATATGTCCTGACAGGTCTTAGCTTGTCATGCTTTGAGAGCGCTCCTCGGCCATTGGCAGCGGCAGCTTGACAAACTCCGGCTCGTGATTTATTCTGCTAAGGCATGTTGCGAGGCTGTCAGAATTCGTCACGTTAAAATCCTAATTAAAACTGTTAATCACAGATTCCTGTTTGTTCAGCACACCGTGTGAAATGAAAAATGCATTCAAATTATTCACTAATGCTCTTTTTAGACAGGTAAGCCTGCATACCCTCAAGCATCAATATGCACTCTGCAAAGTTTTCAGCGAAGCTTATGAACACCTTGGGGCTTGGCTTTTATAGTTTCCCCCCCCTCTTTCTTATCACTTTCATGTGCACATCTGCAGTTTTAAAATTACTTCAAACAAAGATACCTTGTTTTTAGGTAAAACAAAAATCTGTGTCAGAAGTGCAATGATTAAAATCATACATAACTGTTATTAGTATGGACGTAACTATATCAACATATCATTTTCAGGATCCTTTAAATACATATGTGTAAAAATGATTTTAACATTGAATAGCTACATACAGACAGTATTTTTTATGCTGTTATTTTTTATTTCTTCAAGAGGCCCCAGTTCGGTGTTTCTAAACTTTTTCTTGCTATATTAGCAAATATGCTAATTTTGTTCAATTTAAACCCCGTTACTGTCATTGTTCATATGAAACGTTTCCTAAATGATCTTATATTGATTTTATCTTATCTTATCTTATATTATTATTTATATCATCCTCTCTAGAAGTGAACATTAAATTGAAAAGTCTTTTATTACTTTATCTTATGTAGCCTATTGTTAAAAAGTTTGGGGTTAGTAAAATGTATTTTAAATAAATTGATACTTAGCAAAGACATGTTAAACTGATCAATGTGACAGTGAAGACATTTAAAATATTTCAACTCATTACAATACACTCTTTTTTAATAAATGCTGTTCTTTTAAACTTTCTACCATGGTTTCACAAAAATATTAAGCAGTGCAACTGTTTTCAACATGTATTAAAAAAGAAAACAGTAATTTTGAATAAATGCAGCCTTGATGAATATAGGAAACATCTCTCTTAAAAATATTACCAAGCACAAACTTTTGAATGGTAGTGTATGTTTGTCACTCTCCTAAAATGTCAGCTTTATCACCGTGATTTTGCTTATTAAATAAATAATATTTGAAAAGTATAGATATTTGTAGAAATATCAGCATTAAATTATTTTCCAAGAGGTAGCTTAGAATTAAACTGTAAAACTGTCAACCCTGTTATTGTCAACCAAGAAATAATGTCTCAACATATGTTAAAAAGTGGTAATTTTGCTTATTCTATAAAAGGTTATTTAAAATCACCTTATCAAACAGAAAAGGCTATTTGTTTAATAAAACGTTTCTTCATTTCTGAGCTTTTCATTCTATCTTGTACAGTGGGGAAAAAAAGTATTTAGTCAGCCACCAATTGTGCAAGTTCTCCCACTTAAAAAGATGAGAGAGGCTTGTAAATTTTCATCATAGTTATACCTCAACTATGAGAGACAAAATTAGAAAAGAAAATCCAAAATATCACATTGTAGGATTTTTAAAGAATTATTTGCAAATTATGGTGGAAAATAAGTATTGGTCAATAACAAAATTTCATCTCAATTCTTTGTTATATACCCTTTTGTTGGCAATGACAGAGGTCAAACGTTTTCTGTAAGTCTTAACAAGGTTTTCACACACTGTTGCTGGTATTTTGGCCCATTCCTCCATGCAGATACCCTCTAGAGCAGTAATGTTTTGGGGCAGTCGCTGGGCAACACGGATTTTCAACTCCCCTCCAAAGATTTTCTATGGGGTGAGATCTGGAGACTGGCTAGGCCACTCCCGGACCTTGAAATGCTTCTTACGAAGCCACTCCTTCGATGCCCGGGCGGTGTGTTTGGGATCATGTCATGCTGAAAGACCCAGCCACGTTCATCTTCAATGCCCTTGCTGATGGAAGGAGGTTTTCACTCAAAATCTCACGATACATGGCCCCATTCATTCTTTCGTTTACACTTATCAGTCGTCCTGGTCCCTTTGCAGAAAAACAGCCCCAAAGCATGATGTTTCCACCCCCATGCTTCACAGTAGGTATGGTTTCTTTGGATGCAACTCAGCATTCTTACTCCTCCAAACACGACAAGTTGAGTTAACCAAAAAGTTCTATTTTGGTTTCATCTGACCATATGACATTCTCCAATCCTCTTCTGGATCATCCAAATGATCTCTAGCAAAATTCAGACGGGCCTGGACATGTACTGGACAGGGGGACACATCTGGCACTGCAGGACTTGAGTCCCTGGCTGCGCAGTGTGTTACTGATGGTAGCCTTTGTTAATTTGGTCCCAGCTCTCTGCAGGTCATTCTCTAGGTCCCCCCGTGTGGTTCTGGGATTTTTCTGGGACAGTTCTTGTGATCATTTTGACCCCAACGAGGTGAGATCTTGCGTAGAGCCCCAGATCAAGGGAGATTATCAATGGTCTTGTATGTCTTCCATTTTCTAATAATTGCTCCCACAGTTGATTTCTTCACACCAAGCTGCTAACCTATTGCAGATTCAGTCTTCCCAGCCTGGTGCAGGTCTACAATTTTGTTTCTGGTGTCCTTTGACAGCTCTTTGGTCTTGGCCATGGTGGAGTTTGGAGTGTGACTGTTTGAGGTTGTGGACAGGTGTCTTTTATACTGATAAAAAGTTCAAACATATGCCATTAATACAGGTAACAAGTGGAGGACAGAGGAGCCTCTTAAAAGAAGAAGTTACAGGTCTGTGAGAGCTAGAAATCTTGCTTGTTTGTAGGTGACTAAATACTTATTTTCCACCATAATTTACCAATGAATTCTTTAAAAATCCTACAATGTGATTTTCTGGATTTTTTTCTCATTTTGTCTCTCATAGTTGAGGTATACCTATGATGAAAATTACAGGCCTCTCTCATCTTTTTAAGTGGGAGAACTTGCACAATTGGTGGCTGACTAAATACTTTTTTGCCCCACTGTATATGTGATTTCATTCAGTTAGAATCAGTCACATTTTCATGAAAACTTCAAAGCAAGTTTGTTTTTTGGTTGGTAAGGCAGCAGAATTTTCATGATCTGAACTGACCACACAGCTCTTCCACAAAATGAGTAAACGAGGAAACATCTCTAGATGTTTAAGTGAGGTGTGAGGTTACCATCTTCATGAGTAACATTTTCCACCCTATAAACAGAGAAGCTTTTCCACACACCAGCATCCAGAAAATTCCAGGCCTCTACTGAAGCATGTTCAAATAAAGCAGACGAATAGAGAGGAGAACAGAAGGAAAGTTAAGACAGGTGTTGGGGTTAGAGAGGGCCTCAAGTTAAAACAATAACATAAGATAGTTTTTTTGTTTGTTTTTCTTTACCTTTTAAAGACCCCCATGAAATATATTTGAAGACTGTAGTTTTCCTTTCTGTTTTAACATTTGTGACATACCATATATTTGTCTATCATATATTTATTTTAAGATTAACATCATAGCGATGAACCATGATTTGCTACTTGCTAGCCAGTTATAGTATTAGGGGAGGGACTTAATCATTCTAAAGTCCATTTGATTGGATGAAAATCAGTTAGAAATACTGTGTTAGTATGAAAGAATTTCTGTATTGATTTTTAATGAGTGATTTACCCATATTTTGAAATGTGCATTGCATTCCATAAACTTAATGGACAACCTACTGGTAATTTTCTGACAGGACATCTGTTTTACTTTTTTCTTTTCTTATGTGTAACATACATTATCAATATTTATTTAAATGTGTTTTATATTACATTGAAGATGTCTGTCTGAAAAACCTGACTGTGAACTTAAGTGCCAAGTAAAGACAGCAGCAGAGATTGGGGGCGCCAAAGATGATTCTAGAGGGAGAGAGAGGGGGCGGGATAAAGGGAAGTAAGGGGGACTGGTGAAACACAAATGGTTCTGTGGCTGCCTGCTGTGAAGACCCCATTAAAAACAACAAGGGAAGCAGCAGGCAGTCAGTCCACATACCTCTGCACGGCTCTATGATGTATCTGTCAGATAACCCAGCACTACCCAATGAAGGAACATCAGACGGAAGTTTGTCTGGACAAGGAGCAAGGCAGAGGAGATTTGGAGATGGAATTTTGGCATTTGGAGTGTTCGCATCTTGCCGTCATCCCTCTCTTTTGTTGTCGGATGTCATTTTGTGCCACCCACAAGAGAGTGTTTTTCCGTTCCTACTTCAAATGCTAATAAAGTGTTCAGGCCAGTGACTTCGCTCATATGATCAAGTCTGATTCAAAGTTCTAATAGAAATCCTAACCTTATCTCAATCCCCATATCATTTCTGCCCAAATTCATTTTCCCAAATCATTCAGGCCAAATGCCAAAGCGGCTGCACCATGACTCCTATCAAAATAGTGCCTCCATCTTCCCTCCTTCACTCGCTGTAATCCTCTCTCTCAGAGCAGCCCACCAATTTTATCAAGCCTTATATGATGAGCGCATAACAGCTGAAGCTTACAACTTAAACCAGACCAGCAGGACAGAGTTAAATCTTTCAGTTCCCATCTGAATTACACAATAGGTTACGAGCCCGGTGGATTTGCATCACACAAAGAGTGTGTACAACACTCGCTCTTAAAAGCATGATTTGTGGCTAAACATGAACAAAATTCACTTTTAGCAAATATACTCATTTTAAATATTGGTAATACTTTAAAACAGTCCAATTTGTTAACATTTGTTAGTTTGTATTGAAGTATCATGAAGAATTAATAACAGTTTTACTAAATTGACTAATCTTAGTTACATATGGTCTGCATACACAAATCAATCTTAACATTTAAAGTTGTATACATTAACATTAGTTCATGTATTGTGAATAACATTAACCTAGATCAATTAAAAGTGCTGTTTATTTTTAGTTCATAACTAATGCATTAAGTGGTGTTATTTTGTTACAGTAAATCTTTTTGTTCTCAATTTCTCTTTTTCTTCAATCAAATGCTATGAAAGAAAGAAAAAAAAAAAAAAAAAAAAAAAAAAAAAAAAAAAAAAAAAAAAAAGAAAGAAAGAAAGAAGAAAGAAAGAAAGAAAGAAAGAAAGAAAAAGGGAGAGATGAGACATTCAATATGTCGACCCAGGCCTCCTGTTTCAATTCAAAATGCATCAGCATAGAAAGAAAACTTTGCTCATCAAGCAATTTCATAAGATCCTGAAATGTTAATTTAAAATGCATCATCAGAGAGTGATTTTCTCACTGCATAAATAATGGTGGTTATTGGTGGGAAAGCATTAAAAAAAAGGAAATAATAAATTGAAAGAAAATAGACTATGGTTGATTTAGGCCTGTGACAGGCTTTTGTTGCACTTAAAGTTGCAGAATAAAAGGAAAACACTGCTTTACAGTCAGAGCAGGCGTGAAAAAGCCTTAGCATAATTCATTTGTCTGCCTAATTACACCAAGGACAGGACTAGTGTTTCACCTACAGCCAACGCTAATGAGCAAACGTTACCTTCCACCAAACTAATTCATTCTTGTTAATGTGCGGGGAAGCAGCCCCTCCCACACTGAACTGCCTCTCAGATGAGCCTCCTCTTTTCAGTAATTGGTGGTCACCATCCTTCTGTAATGGTCACACTGACCCTGTGCAGTGCATAAGCTGCATCGTCCTGGCTGTGAAGCCCTTTGTTTAGCTAGATCAAGAGCACATTAATGGGGGAAGATGAAACGGAGCATGCCGCATTCAAAAAGACAGCCCTCCAGCAGGAAGCAGGAAGTCAAGAAAGATACTAACTACACTGGCTTTTAGACATGAGCAAAACCCAGCAAACCACCTTTGTTTTGGACAAGTTTATGTTCTAACAAATAGAGTAACTGACCATTATATTATATTATATTATTATACAATAGTTTGTTCTGGTCCTCGAATCTGATTGGCTGAGAGGTCTTTCCAACCATGAGATATTCCCCAGTATCACAGCAGGAACCATTTTACTGTCTGTATTACTAACTTAGTTCACTTACTTTGTTACTTAATGTTCCTTAGTTCTAAAGTAATGAATTAGTAATGGAGGGTCAGCTGTTAACCTGTCATACTGTTTTTTAAGATACTCAGCGGTTGTTTTTTTATGTACTTACTTGTGCCATCAAACTGTTGTATAAAGGTCTATAATAATATTTTTAGAGGGGAAGTCATGGCCTAATGGTTAGAGAGTCGGACTCGTAACCCAAAGGTTGCGGGTTCGAGTCTCATACCGGCAGCGATTGTAGGTGGGGGGAGTGAATGTACAGCGCTCTCTCCTACCTTCAATACCACGACTTGAGCAAGGCACCAAACCCCCAACTGATCCCCGGGCGATGCAGGAAAAAAAAATGGCTGCCCACTACTCCGGGTGTGTATTCAAAGTGTGTGTGTGTTCACTGCTGTGTGCGCACTTCGGATGTGTTAAATGCAGAGCACTAATTCCTAGTATGGGTCACCCATACTTGGCCACATGTCATGTCATGTCATTTTCAATGTCACCATTACTTGTTACCATACAAAGCTACTATAGGCTTACATAATGTGAACGTTAATAAAAGTGTCTCTTCAGTTTCCTTTGGAAATGACTGACAATCTGTGCTGCAAATACTTAATTCTGGTTCATGCCATCTTCCATCCCTAAAGTGTCTGTGAACAATTACTTTCTCATTCTCATTTTTTTTCCAATTAACAAGGACACGTGGACAAATCAACTGTTGCCCCACAACAGTTTGGGAAAGTTTGTATATTCATCCTCACACTCAAAAGCTCACACATGCTGAGACAGCCCTTATAATATGAGTAATGGACTAACTGACTGAGCGAGTAATTGATTTGAAATATCAACAAGGCTGAATAACCTCTACATGTAATTCGAGCCCATGTAACTTTAAGTGGATGACACTTGAGTTGAATGCTCTCAACAATATAAGAGCCGTGCACTTGAATCATCTGTTGAGATGTTTACTGCTGAGGTGATTTATATTTCATATTTACTGTAAATATGCAGCCACATCATGATGACAGAATCTGTTTAGTATAAATGAATTAGGATTGAAGTGAAGTATGGAAGTCGTTGCTCAGCTGGATGTAGTGTTGGATGCATGGTTGTGTTTTTATTAAAAACTTTTTTTTTTAAATCTTTACCACTCCGCAATATGCTGTCTGAAGTAGGGATGTGCCTAAAGCTGAATACCTAGATAATGACTTTACAGTAAATAACTGTAACGGTTACGAACTCTTTTGTTGTTTTTCACTCTGTTTAGTCATCTGGTCTGTTTAGTTCGTCAGTGCCCATATTTGGTTCTGTTCCTGTCCTAGTTTAGTTCATTGATTTGTTAGTTAATTCCTATCACCTGTGTGTCGTCATCTGCCTGCCTTATTTAAACTCACTCCTTTGTTCTAGTCTTCGATCGGTATTATACGTCAAAGTACATGTTTGTATTGGTGTGTGTCAACCGTTCTGTGGATTCCCTTCTTCCTGGATGTTATTAAAGTCCTTATTGGATCGATCTTCATTTGCGTGTGCCTTCCTCGACATGTACTGCCGTGACAATAACACATTTAAACAAAGAGCATGTATTTGTTAGATGCAGTCACACTTTGATTGACAGTACAATAGTTTAGATAAACAACTAAAATTATAACATACATTTTATAAACACATTATTGAGTGTGTGAGTGAATGAGTGTAAACTCTATGAATGAAAATGAAAGCATCGAAAGAAAAAAAAACAACAACATTGACACAGAAGCTAGAATAGGTGTGGTATGTGTTGGGTATGTGTCATTATTACATTATTATTATTACGATTGTTATTACATTATTATTATTATTATCATTACTTTTATTATTATTGATATTACTGTTGCTGTCATCACAAGGTATTATTATCATCACCATCTTTAGTTAGTATTATTATTATTAGTATTATTATTATGCATGCTAGCACTACTTGAATACTACTACTATTATTGTCAGATGGTCATCACTGTTTATTTTCATTGCTGTTATTATCATTGCTGTTCTATTGCTGTTTTTGTGTTTTGTGTTCACTGTATGTTGTATGTTTTGCACTCTTAATAAAAAAAAGAAATAAATAAAAAGAAATATATAACTTAAAGCCTCATTCATTAAGGTGTACATATTACGACTTCATCAGTGTCTCTTCTTACACACAAGTGGCACTAGTTTTACAGTGTCATCGGATCTGTTTAAACTGACCAACCATTCGCCCACCGAAGTCCAGTGCAAATGTATTTTGTGTTGCATGTATGAAATAAATTGTGAAGATTGAGGAATTGGAGATGCTTTTTGTGTTCTGTATGGGTTCTGCAAGCAAGAAGATTTCAAAAAGTGGTGGGGACAAAATCATGATTCGACAAAAAGTTGCACTCGCAAACAACACCTTCGTTTTCTACTAAAGAACTTTTCCTTTTACTGATTTTAGTTTTTTTTATTATACAACCCAGATAACAAATTAGGATATAAAAATGTTATGGAAACTTTGTTTTGAAATGTTTCTGAAATGTTGAAACGTCCAGTATTCTTGTCATAATTATAATGTTGTTTAAAGTTTACACAAACTTATTTTCATTAAGTTTAAAGTTTCATTATTTTTTAAGTTTAAAATTTATTTTCACCCAAAATATAACCTTTAAAATATCCAGTTTTCTTGTTGTGATTATAACATTATTTAAAGGTTACAAAAATGTTTCTTAGAATGTTTGAGCATAAATAACATCATAAAGACATGTTGAACATGCTGTTCTAAGAAGATCAAGTTTATCTCAAGATTGATAATGCATATACAATTTTAGTTATAATAAGTTATGAGAATGTTCCATATTCATTACTCTAAGACAATTGTGGGTTACACTTTATTTCAAGGTGTCCTTGTTACAGTGCAATTATACATTTAAGTACTGAGTAATATTAATTAACTACATGTACTTACTATATGGTAAGAGTTAGGATTAGGGATTGGTTTAGGGTTACTTGAATGTAATTATGCATAATTTATTGGAATTATAACAGCAAGTACATGTAACGTGTAACAAGGACACCTTAAAATAAAACGTTACCAAATTTTGTCCTAACATATCTATAACTTTTAAAAAATGTTAGAGAAAGTTGAAAATATCTTGAGCTTGTGTTAACCACAGACCATATTTCCGGCATTTAACCAAAAACTGCTTCAAAAACCATCCATAAGTGCTAAATGGCAACTCATTTCTGGGTTTTGGCCTACAAAAATACATCATACCTGCAGTACTCCAATCTGTAGTTCAGTTAAACATTAAACTTGATGCTGCAGTGCTACTAACTGCAGTTCTCCTCCTCAAGAGGTGCTGAAATTCCTTCAGGTAAGCATCCCGCGCTAACAGGCCCCACTAGTGCTTAGCTCCGCTTGCTGACCTTTAATTCCACTCAGACCGTATACAAATGACTTCAGTCAAGCCCACTCAGAACGCGCACGCACAAGCGAAGATACTCCGAGTCGATTGTTGCCACTCCACTCTCGCTTTCTCTCTCTCTCTCTTTCTGCGGCATTATCTCCTCGCCTCCGCTCTAATGACTTCCCGCCGAGAGAGGCCCAGGCGAGCAGCTCCTGCTCTCGGCCCCTAAGAATAGCATTAGATACAAGGTTATCTGGGCATTACACTCGCTGTAACATGCAATTAGCTCGCCTCCTCCATTTTCATTACACAATTATTCATTAATGTCAATTTAATTTTATGCATTGTTCTACATGACCGAAGGCTGATTACTGGGCCCTTGCACTCCAATATCCCAAGTTAACCGGTGGCAGACTCACTCGCCGGACCGCTAATTGCAATTTAGCCCCAGACAGCACCTCCCCTCTTTAGTCCGGCTTTAATGGAGGAACTGATTCCGAGACAGGTAACGATTGGAAAGACAAAGTGCCTCTAGCTGAATGGAAAACAAATGCCCTGCTGCTAAGCTGTTTTCTTTGCGATAGCACATGAGGTAAAGCCTTTGTATTCAGAGGGTGAAGGATAAGAGAGTAATATGCTCGGTGTTTCTAGCTTGATACCCTAGTCGTCTCTTCCCTCCTTCCGACTGTAATATGACTCAAACTGGGAAAGTGTGGCCGGAGTTAATATGATAGTCAGGTGAGGCCACACTGCGCTGTGTCGTCTACTACAGCCATAAATTAAATACCGCATCGTATAACGCGAAACTGTCGAAAGATTTCACAATGCAGCCAGACGAATGAGAGAATCCACAATGTAATATGACCAAAACAAATTCTTGGTAGATTAGAGGAGCAGCATGTGCTCGCAGCATGCTGACTGCATAGTGCTGCTCAATATGTTTCAGGAGCATCAGCACACCTTCAACTTGCTGTCGGATAATGTAAAAAGAGTTTCAGGAGGTCAAAATAAATAGGGCTTTGTATATTGATTAACAATATGTAGCTCAGCATGAGCATTTGGTTTGTTTTGTATGTCTTCAGGTCCTTCTTGACTTGTCTAATGTAAAGAATGCACTATAAATACCATAACATATCATTTTTGATATTGGAAACAAGCTTTGTGACATTGTCTAGAATATCTGAACACAATAAAATTGAGATTTTTTTACCAGTCAAATCAATTTCGTTACCAGTCAAATCTCACAGTAATTGATAATTTAATACAATAATACAATAATGTAAAATTGTATGTAGAATGTGGAGTGTGGATTCGCTGATCAAGTCTAGTTCTATGATGTTAAATAGTCAAATAATAGCTGCTATAAAATACACAAGATGTGATGCAATGTCAAAAGTGAAATCCATGCAGCATGGAAAGATTTTCGTGAAAGTTGTGTTTGAAATATAGTATTCTACAATGCCTTGTACTGCCCCAGTCAAGAGTTTTGTCTGCAAAATTCTGTTTTAATCTTTTTAAAATTATCATTTTATTTTTGTATATATTTTAACATATATTTATGTTATGTATGTATTTATTCCTGTGATTTTCAGCAGCCGTTACTCCAGTCTTTAGTGTCACATGATTATTCAGAAATCATTCTAATAGGCTGATTTGGTACAAAAGAAACATTTCTTTTTATTATCAATGTTGAAAACAGTTGTGCTGGTTTATATTTTTGTGGAAACCATGATGCATATAAAAAAAAAAAAACATCCTACTGCGGATCCATCAAGAATTCAGAGGCTTTCATTTGACCCAAGAACCACAGGTGGGATAAGTTTCTTAGAACAATGGTGGGACATTTTAAGTACACTGAATCAAAACTGGCATTGCAAAAAATTTCAATTTTTAAGGAGAAAATTTCTTAACAGTGCTTCATTCAAGATCAAACAACAGACACCTCAGTGAGCTCATGCTCCTGTGGCATCAAGACTGTTCTGCAATCCTCTCTTCTCTTAATGATTTATCTATGTAATTCAGAGAAGTGGCCAGCTTCAACTGACATAAACAAGAGTCCGTTTCATACATAAGAGAAAAGCAGTCCCTCACCGGCCTGACGTTACCGAGGGCAGAGCAAAACAAACCACTGTGCGTTGCTTTGGGTGTGGTATGAGGCCAGCAGAAATCTTATCAGTACAAAAAAGGTACTCTCCTCTCCTTCTTCTTCCTCATCACTCTCACTATATCAGAAAAGGGGCATCATTAACCTTTTGCTTCTCTAAAGCTGATGGTAATCAGGTTCTGCCATCTTTGGCTTTAATAAAGCATTAAAACAACAAACCGCCTCAGATTTTCCCCACAAAGCCCCTTCAGCTCGTCTCCCCATTTCGCGCTCGCACAAACCCGCACCGGAGGGGGAGAAGGGTGTGTCGCGGCGATAATGAAATCTCCTTTCTAGAGCAAGAAATCGTTTCACACCATTCTGTCGCAGCGAGTTAGGAGACTCCTCATCCTGGAAATGATGAACTAAACAGGGCGGTTTGCGCTTGACACACACCTGGCGGAGCAGGCGAGCGTGCGATTAAAATGTGTAAATATCAGCAACTACCTGCGGGCCAGAGTGGACCCGTCTTTCATGAGCTAAGATCCACATCAAAGTGACTCCGGCAACAGAGCTCCAGGCCAACCTGTTCAAAGCACGAGGCCTCCTCTGAATTCTGTTTTATGCTTGTTGTGCGTATTATGTCTCTGAAAAGAGCATGTATGATTCACAGTGTAAGGGAAAGGGTAAAAGGGTTTAATCCAGAGGAGAGATGTGTATTGGGAGCACAGAAATGAGACACGGCAGAAAGAGACTCATTTGCCTGCTTTGTTGTTCCTTGAATAAGAATGATTTCAGCCTCTTTCTGCTGCAGACCTTTTGTAAGCAGTGGGGCAGTAATTACTGTCCATTTTCAGACGAAGTGTAATCAAGGCCTCAAAAAGAAAATTAGATAATAAGCATCAAATGTGAAATGGAGGGAACAGCGAGAAAACTAGAATCTTAATTTGGAATAAAAGAAGATTTGATTAGCATGACCAAAGGTTTACAACATCTTGTTTGAATATAATAGATAGTAATTACTTTCATATTGAATCAAGTTCACTTCAGAGCAAATTATTTAAATGAGAAGATAAAATGTATCTGGATTAAAATGAGTATGACAGTCATGTGCTTTCAAGTCTTTCCTTTTTTCAGGGCTTGACCAAATTAGGCTAATTTACAGACTACGCACATTAGAGTGCATCAGCTTTATGTAGTTTATCTCAAAGTGCTGTGTTGAAAAGGAACGCTGGCTAAAACAACATCCATTCTCTTATTATTGTATCTAGGAGAGAGCTTTGTTTTTGCCGTAGCTGAGCGAATGCTGCCGTTTTAACGTCAGAAACTCTGACTTTTTGATGCCCTGATGTAGAGTAAAATCAGATGTGTCATCTATATATATATTTTTAAATGCATACTTTTATTCGGTAAGGATGTATTAAATTAGTTAAAAGTGACAGTAAAGTTACAAAAATATTGTATTTTTTATATATCAGCATATTAGACTGATTTCTGAAGGATCACATGACACTGACTGAAGACTTGAGTAATGGCTGCTGAATATTCAGATTTGCCATCACAGGAATAAATTGCATTTTAAAATATATTTTAAAATAGGAAACTCTTATTGTAATAACCTTTAACAATGTTACTGTTTAACTGTTTTTATAATAATAATAATAATAATACAAATCTATAAAAAAATCTTAATGACCACAAACCGTTTTACCTGTTTTATATAGACATTTAATACAGAAGGAGTTATGACTCACTTTTTAACAGCTTTGTAAAGTGAACTCAGGTTAAACGGATTAGTCGAGCGAAAAAGATCATCATAATCCCTGGCCCACCTTACCTTTCATATTTCCATAAATTATCCAATAAAAGTGCTATTATCAATCTCATAATCAGCAGTACCTAATTGACTTGCATTTGGGTCTCATGAATTATTAAGCAAGATGATACTGAAATAATGAATATTCTGGAAAAAAAGGTTGGATAAAGACATGGAGCATTAAGATGATTAGAAGGTATGAGAGAATCTTCATTATATTGTCTATTTAACCTCTAAGTCTTATGCCAGGCGAATAATATTCCCCAGTATATAGCACAGAACGTGTTCAGCTATGCAAATATCCAGTATGGACAGCTTTACTTCACAGATTCATCAACAAACTGACAGTTTAAACTTCCAGGTCTTTGCTAAAAAATGTCTCCATAAATGAGCGGCACCAGGCAAACGAGGACTTGTGAAATTAGCTGTTTGACAGGCACAGCAGTTTGGGGAGGTTAATGTCATTAAGTCATTATGTCATTATTTGCGTGCCCTGTTTGCAAAACAGCGAGAATAACATCAGAAACTTTTAAATGACTATTGTAATTGCACCTGTTGCCAATTACAGCGCACAGGATGCATCAATCATCGCACATCATTGCCCAGCGAAGCAGCAAGTGTGTCGTTCCTGTTTGCTCATGCAGATACCTGCGTGCTTATCAAAATCTCTTTTAATCAATCCAAATCCTACATGAAGAAACTTGATGGAACTCCTTGAAGATAAACCAGTATTGAGCAGCAGGTTACATTAAACTCCAGTGATGGCAATCCAACATCACAGGGTTTCGGTACAGAGCCACCAGACCCCAATTCAATGGATGCTGACCATAGAGAACATGTACTTGAATATTAAGAGAGACAGACATAACCTCACATTCAGAACCTTGATAAATTCATTAGTCGATGGTCTTGTTCTGAATAATTATATTTCCATCTCACAGAATGTTCTTAGGCTATAAAGCTGAAACAATCTTCACTGTCAAAACTTCCCCAATGTAAGATTGAGGGGACAGGAAGAGGACATTAAAATACTGAAGCACACAAAGTTCCTTTCCTTTCCCTCACTGTTATTATTACTAGTCTTCTTTAATAGTTGAGAACCTATTCTTTTTGTAAAAAAAAAAAAAAGTGCATTCTTCTGCTGATGAGGACAGAACGCCATTCAAAAATGCTGAAAAACATTCCTAGTTTAGTAGCACCACAACACTGCTAATGACGTTACAGCCCCAACCTTGTAGTCTGATTCCCAAATGAATGATTCTTGAGTAATTTATTTTGTAGTGAATCAAAAAATAAATAGTGTAGTCCAGATATAGAATGAAAATTAACCAGTTCTTTTTACTGAATCACATACACACTGGGCAAACAGCGGAGCAAACTCCCAGGCAGTTCTTTGCAGTGAATCCAAAACATAAAATGTAAATAGTGTAGTCTGATTCCTAAATGAATGACTCTATGGAGCTGGTTTAATATAAAATTAATGGTTCCACTTTATATTAGGTGGCCTTGACTACTTACATCAAAAAATACGTACAATGTGCTTATTGTGTTCATATTGTATTGCCAAACACGGTAACACTTTATTTTAAGGTGTCCTTATTACATGTTACGTATAATTGCTATTATAATAACGATACATTATGCATGATTACATGCAAATAACACTAAGCAAAACCCTAACCATATAGTAAATACATGTAGTTAATTAATATTACTCAGTACTTAAATTTACAATTACACAGTAACAAGGACACCATAAAATAAAGTGTAACCCAAAACACGTTTGCTGCTATTGAGGTGGGATACAGGTAAGGTTAGGGACGTCCTTGGTGGTATGGGTATGGTTTAAGGGTGGGTTAAGGTGTGAGGGATGGGTCAAAAGTGTAATCATAAATGTAATTACAGAAATTAATTACAGATGTAATTACATGCAAGTATTTTTTTTTAATATAAATACAATGTAAAAACATGGTTGTACAAAATAAGTGTATTGTATCAAATTATTAATTTAAATGTAAGTACATAGTAGTTAAGGCCACCTAATATAAAGTGGGACCAAATTAATTAACTGGATTACATTTATGACTATAGAAAAGACTGTGAAAAGTCATTAAAATGTGTATTTAAACACCTTTTAAAAGAAAGTTTTTAAAATTAATTATTAGTAAAAATAGCTACATCATTTGCAATTGAAATTACACTACTTTTCAGAATATTTACTCTTTAAAAAAAGTAAAAATTTATGTAACCACTAAAGTTGCAATGTAATGGAAGCAACAGATCTTCCCTTTCTTATTGTAATGTACATCCAAGTGAAATGGAAAAAAAGCAGATCGGGGACTTGGTACTATTCGTCCGTTTGTTGATTACATGGAGGCATATCTGAATACAAGCTTGAGGCAGATTTTAATAAATGTGTGAGGTTTAAGCAGACTAAATGATTGGAGAAGTCTGACATATGTCACCAGAGCCACATTTTACTGGAAGATCGAGCCTATGACATTTTGATTAAAAAGCTAAAAAAAAACAAAGAGCTTCAAAAAAAAAAAAAAAAGCATGCATGGGCAAATTGTTCTCAATAAAATATGAAAATTGGTGAATCAGAATTACAGGAATGTAAATTCTTAAGAAGAATCAGAACCAAACTGAAACAGTTACAATAAACTTTAAACCCTCTATGAACCCAATACAACATCAATACAACATGAACTTAGGCCTGAATGATATAAAAATAGAAATAACCAGGACATGCTCAGTGGCATGGTAGGGATGACGCCTTCAGTTGGTTTACTTTGTGATCCTCAAATCATCATTAGCTCAACTTCCTCTCCAGGCTGTTGACGCACACGCAGTTAGCGAGCTGGACCGTGCTGGATTGTCGAGCAAAATAGTCATCCATTTCTTTCACCATAACCCCCATCATTGCTACAAGGGTCAATTTGGAAAACAAAATAAAAACAAAACATGTGGTTTGTTCTCCTCACAAGGCCCAGTGGTGGTCACGAGTCTAATCATTGTCATCCAGGAGATTCAAATTAATCTACCTCATCCTAGTTTAATTTCTTTCTGTTTTAATTAAAAACTTGTTATATTTACCCCTGACTGCACAGCTTTGAGTGTAACAAAATGAATGGAGAAAAGGCCAAGGGTAAAAATCCTCAGAAGAAACTTAATAATAAGGAATAAAAGGACAAGATTTTGTTCAACATGCCTATGTGAGATGTAGATTCAATCTTCCTTGAACACTGCTATGCCCTCCTGCTAACAGTCTTGACATCTGAGGACAAAATGTAATCTAATGTGCATGTTACAACTTCATGTATGAAGAGCCCACTGGGAAAAGCAACCTAGATAATCACAGAGCATTCAAAGTGGCTCAAAGAAGTCATTAAATACTTCAAATGCATATATAATTTCTTTGCAATATGACGTTGCAAACAAATGGCAACATTTGTTATATTGTGTATATATCACCAAGAAAAATGGTTAGACAGAACAAAAGACATACGTAGGC
This sequence comes from Sinocyclocheilus anophthalmus, assembly GCA_018155175.1. Taxonomy (NCBI): domain Eukaryota; kingdom Metazoa; phylum Chordata; class Actinopteri; order Cypriniformes; family Cyprinidae; genus Sinocyclocheilus; species Sinocyclocheilus anophthalmus. Next base: position 490,350 of record JADLZN010009007.1, read on the forward strand.
TCCAAAAATCCTTTCATCAGCAGCCTGACACAACCAAATGGAACTTCTCCCATCTGCTGAGGGCTGGACGCAATGATCGTCCACTGAGGGTTGTTTACATTTCTTCAAAAGCCCCATTTAGTTTCCCCAGACAAGGTAGAGTAAGAGAGTGAGGCGAAGATGGATGGAGGCACCTGCCCTAATGGAGGCTCAAACTGTGCCCACTAGTGCACGTTACATTGATAAATTGACAACAGTTGGGACATGCTCTACTAGTAGGGAGAATGAGGCTACTAGGACACTGGCTTGTTCTCTCATTTGATCCTTCTCTTTCTCTCTCTCTCTCTTCCTCCATACCTGAGAATAATCCTTTCAATGTCACGTGCGGTCTGGGTTACACCATAATGCACCAAACAGGAACCTCATGGCCAACTATATACCAGAACATTGGATTTTGTTGTGGAAATTTTGGGCCTAGACAGAAACGGCAGTACATGTATGAAGGAAAATCATGTCCTGCTGAAAAAAAAACAGATTATGCCAGCATGAATTTCTATTCAGACTGGTTTGCTCTGCTAACTGATTGTTTAGTGCCTGATATGGAAGCCTGTTTCCACCTTTTTCTTTGTTTTGCCCCTTGTTTGTTGTTGTTGAATGAATGAATGAATGAATGTCAAATTTCATAGCTGTAAGCTTACTGCAGTTTAGGCAAGTTAATTATGCAAAATAAAATCTCAATTATGAGAAAGAAACTTGTAAATTAAAAATTTCTCACAATTGCAACTTGAAATAAAAAAAAATGTATATTACTTCTTAGTGATTTTTTCTTTTAATTGTGAATTGATATCTCACAATTGTGCATTTATTCCCCTAAATTCTGACTTTATATCTTGCAACAGCAATTTTGTTTCTCACAATATGACTTCAAATATCGTAATATGACTTCATATCTCACAATATAATTTTATTGTAATTTCACCTGTATTTCTTGTAATTGTAAATGTATTGTATCTTAATTATGACTTTATAATTGTTACTTTATAACTCACAATTACCAGTTTACTCCTAATTCTGAATTTTCATCTCATAATTGGGAATTTGTATCTCACAACAGCAACTTTGTGTAATGAAATATTGTTTTTGTAAATACTAACAAATTATTTAATTTGCATTCTGCATTTCAGTAATAAATATTTATGCAAATTACAGCAAAAGTGCAATAGTTACTGTGCGGTTGTCATGAATCCAGTCTATGAACTTCCGTTCACTCACCACCAGAGGTCACGCGCTCACTACATTGACTCTCACACCACACAGACTGTTACATGACACTCCGGACTACAGTTCCCATCATCCATTGCACTGATTACACACACACACCTGAATGCACTGATTACACACACACAGCTGAATCCAATCAGACATGCTTTATAAGCCCTGAACTTCCTCATTCAGATTGCCGTGTAATGTATGCGCATATCGCTAGTCAGTGATAGCTACGTTACGGAGCCATTTCGTTAGCCATTGTTTATTTCGAAGTCCTAGTCTTAGTCTAGTTTTGCCTTGCCTGTTTTCCGGTCTTTTGACTATTGTTCGTGTTTTCAGATTAAAACCCCTTTTTTTTTTTTGGTCACTCTCCTGGCTTACATTTCGCCCGATCGATGACCCACGCTTGTTCTAAGATTACTCTTTGTCTTGCCTGTGTTGTACCTGTTTGCCATTGATTGACCCATGCCTGTTATGACCAAGTCTCTTAAATAAAAGCATGCAGATGGATCCGCACGTCTCACGTCTCTGTCGTCCCGTAACAGCTGTGTTTTGTAGTGGGCAAATGGGATTTAAACAGTGAATTTTGAATCGATTTCTTCTTGTAAACTCAGAGATGTGGATTCAGACAGCAATTGAATTACCACACAACCTTGGTTTTTTGTCAAAAAACAGTAGGTAATTCGGCTGGGGATTTTTAGGCAGATGGTGGGAGAAAAGCACAGACATTCTGAATTCGGACAGCAATAAAATCACTGACTAACCCCTGTTGTCCCCATGAGAAACAATAAAACATCCAAATCGGGCTAATGACTTCAAATATCACAATATAACTTCATATTGCACAATATAGCTATTTATTGTAATGTCACATTTATTTCTCATAATTGCAGTTTTGTATCTTGCAATTATGGCTATTTCTTTTAAATGTGACTTTATCTGACAATTGCCACTTTCTCCTAATTTTGACTTTTTCTCCTGTAATTGTGAATTTATATCTCACAACAGCAATTTTGTGTCTTGCAATATGACATATCTAACTACTTGTAATTCTGACTTTATGTCTCGCAATTGCGACTTTGTTTCACATAATTTTAGCTAATTAAACAATTCAAATATAATTTCATGATTGCACTACAACTTTATTTCTCATGATTTTCACTCACAATGCAACTGTAAAACGTGCAATGTGACAGTATAACCAACAGTGGCAAATGTATTTCTTTTAAAATTGTATCTTACAATGACCAGGCAGTAACAGTTTTATGACTGGAAGAACAGAAATGCTGCTCAACAGGGTTTTTAGGCTCAAGATGTAAGATGAGCAATTTTCAAAATGAATCAATGTTCTGTCATCTGAGTGCCGCCTATACGGCATCTGCGAGAAATTAGTGACGGGAAATACATTTAGTTAAAATAACACTGGAAAATGTCCTCACTCCAACTGCAGCAGGCTGTGAATAATAAGTATGGTAATTTTAGAAATAAATGGAAACAGAGACACTGTCGATCCCCGATGAGAGCAGAGGTCAAAGGTCACGAAACTGTTAAAGCCCAGGCTGAATGTGAGATTGCCAGGTAAACACATATACAGAGACACACAGCTAAAGGCTGTGGATACCATAAGCAACTATAACCACTCCAACTTTGTCTCATTAATGTTATACAGAGTTAGGGCCACATTTACTCAGTCTGGATCTGAAACAAGAGAGCGAGACGACAAGAGAGAGGAATCAAGGCTACGCAGGGCACATACGGACACATTAAAGAGTTATGTGTTTGGTTTTAAGTCTTGCCCAGCACATGTTGTAACAGCTCTTTGGGCCTCGCTGCGAATCCTTTTCTAAGTTCGTACCTAATAAGCAACATTTTGCTTCCCTCCCCAGCTGAGCTATGGTAAGTCAGCTCCTGGCTCCGCTCCTCTCTCAGACGTCTGGTTTGCCTTAGTGTGCTCTGGGTTTCTAAACAATCAGCAATGGTCTAATTAGTTTTGGCACTCAAACTGCTCTCTGAAGGGAAGAGGACCAATTTAAGGACCTTAAAAATGCCTAGCCTGTTTTAAAGAGCCAATTAGTTAGAATATCCAACCATGTAGCCTGGTATTACTTGGCATCGGTATCACTTCTCTGCAAAGCTACCAATTATTTACAATTATAGAAAATATTCTCTAATGCACATGGGTTGAATCCAACTGTCTTGGTTTCTCCTACTGGTTTTCTCACTGATCATATTGAATCTTCATCGCCGGCTGTCACATGCTGTCTGCTTTAACATGATCAGAGAAAATGCTCTAAACCCCTCTCACACTGATAGAAAGAGGATATTCTAGGGAGAAATCGAAAAAAAAGTGGTAGTGAGATTGCTGTATTGCAACAAATTTAATCAAAATGGCTTTTATTTTTTAACCACCTGTTTAGATCTGGTTCTGGTCTTTCTTTGGCTCGTTCCTGTCTAATTGCCTTGTAGAAGATATTCAGGTCAAATGAACATAGTCCTCTGTAAACAATACCAAGATATTCACAACATGATGTCGCCCTTGAATTCATAACAAGCAGGTTTAAAAACATAATACTGTATTAGAGTTGCAGAAGCAGCAAGGTGTGACTGCTTGTTTTACCTGGCCTGACCTATATTTCATCAGAGCTGGAATGTTCTCGAGCTGTTTGTTCTCATCACTCAGTGAGTTCATGGTTTAGACATGGCACTGATAGGTGGGACAAATTGTTCTTGAAATCCCAAAACCAAGACCCATCTCCCTGAATTATGATTAACATCCCGACACATGCTGATAGCTATGGCATGAGTCTGTCAGAACAGTGATATATGGCCTTCCCAGCTCCCCTATTTAGAGCACCAAATATCAAATGTACCTATAATACCAGCATTATATAAATTGTAAACATAAAGGTTAAATTGAACATGCAGTTTAGATTTTGATTAACACATATTTTAATGTATATTTTGAATCTGATGCATTTTGCTTTACATTTCAACTTAATGTTTGGCTCATTTATCTGATACCTTTTCACTTAGTAAGTAAGTACGTAAGTAAGTAAATACTTGCATACTTGGCCAAGATACAACTATTTGAAAATCTGGAATCTGAGGGTGCAAAAAAATCGAAATATTGAGAAAATCGCCTTTAAAGTTGTCCAAATGAAGTTCTTACTAATCAAAAATGAAGTTTTGATATATTTATGGTAGAAAATGTACAAAATATCTTCATGGAGCATGATCTTTACTTAATATCCTAATGATTTTTGTCATATAAAAGAAAAATCAATAATACTACAAATATACACATGAGACTTAAGACTGGTTTTGTGGTCCAGGGTCACATATGTAAACAATAATTATTAACTTATTTATAAAAAAAATAATTTGGTGTAATTAATATTCGACTATTCTTTTTTAAGTAAATCTAGAAAAATGCAACAGTACTGTGCAGTACATAGCAAGAGTTTTTTTGTTTTACTGAATTTGTAAACAATCCTGCCAAAATTTCTACAAAAGGTCATTTCAAAGTATATTTCATCAGTACATTTCATTCATAAGTAATTTATAACAAATAATCATAAGCTTAATACCAAATTATGCCATCAAAAAAAAAGAAAATAAAAAAGCTTGGCCAGCCCGAGACCAGTTTAAACCAGCTAAGACCAGTTCGGGCTTGTTTAAGATGTTTTTGTTTTTTGTTTATTTCAGCAAGGTATTAAGACCTGAACAGATTTTAATTTCCTTCAAACCTTTGAAAGTTTCAACCAAAAAAAAAAAAAAAAAGGAAATGCAAGAAAATTAGCTACTAAGAAAATGTTTTCCACTCTCACTTCTCTACAAGCCTCAATGGTGCAGAGGCTGGAAGGTTTGCGACTCCCCCAAATGATGTTGTTTTGAAAGCCCGCTCCTCGCAATTATCTCACATCTGTGATAGTTTACCTGAGTTACTCTAGCGATTACTGAGAGTCCTGCAGCCTTATCCAGATCAGATCCAGATGGCCTGACTCGCTCGCAGCTGAGGAAGCACAACCCTGTTTCAGCACCCGAGTCTCAGCTATCATCAGCACCTTTATTAGGTGTAATCCACTCCCTTTCCTGTGATAGATGAGCAAAACAATCCCAGTATATGGGTGTATTGCTGACTGTGTGATGAAATGAGCTATTCAGAATGCACCATAAAGTTCCAAAAGACTCTAAATCATATTCTTGATGCTGGATATGTGACTATATTTGTACAGAACAGATGTTGTTGCAAGGAAGATGAGATAATTAGATCAATTAAACACCAAACTTGATCAAATTTCAGTGTCTTCGGCAGGGGGTGCTGATGAGACCCTGATCAGAAGTGGGGCAGTGCATGTTGTCTAAGTCGAGGCTAAAGTTCTACTGATTAATCTGCTATTTAGAAATGTAAAAGATGCCCAAGAACACCCTTGTAGTTTAAACCAAGGTCATTAACAAAATTGAGGTGTCATAAAAATTAGGACATTAGTCCTCAGTGAACACCTGCTACCTGACTAGCAGAACACAGCTTGTGCAGAACTGACAGAGAGGCTGCTAATGGCTCCACCTCATTTTCCATTTCTTCATCTCACAGTTCTTCACTTTCGTACAGCCCACCAAAGGAATCTAAGAGCACTTTTGTCCTCTTCACTCTCTGTCTCTGCTGCCATGCAAATATGCACCTTTTTAACCAAACAGATTAATCATGGCATGTTTGAGATTTAGACAGCTCAATTTGTGGCCAGCTTGTTCCAATTGCAGAGGCCATTTTTATCTCGGCTCAACACCTCCGGTATCTTGAAAAGCTCTCGCATTGGAAATAAATCACGGACAATATCTAGGTATTTGAAATGTAATCTAGGTTAGAGTAATGATAGCAAACTTAAATATGAAACAATCAACTACACCACATTTTCAGTTTTCAAGTTGTGAGTAATATATTAATCTATAAAAACAAAACATAATAGAAGGAAATACATATACTTATATTTTTATATGATATAATGTGCTAAACTGCACGAAAAAAAAGTTACATATTACATGAACATTACTGGGGAATAGTTCATGTTTATTTATTTAATTATTTATTTAAATAATACATTTCAAAGTGTCCAGCAACTTATCTTATAGTTTTCTTATATATAATTTCATTAAAACGGAAAGAAAAAATTGGGGAAACACATCTAAAGTATTAGTATTACTATTAATTAATTTAGATTATATTATATTATATATTAATTTATATAATTAATTTAGGTATTAATTAATTTATACACATAATACTATTCAACTGTAAGCATTTACATCTTTATTTAATCATTTTAATATAATATAATACAATAATAACTGTAATAGTCTTAGGAGATGATGAAGTCAAGTAGCGTCTAAAGAGATGAGTTTTCAGCTGTCGCTTGAAAATTGTCAGGGATTCAGCATTCCGGATAGGGGTGGGAAGATCGTTCCAGCAGCCAGGAGTGGTGAACGAGAATGTTCTGGAAAGTGATTTTGAGCCTCTCTGTGATGGTACCACGAGGCGTCGCTCACTAGCGATCTCAGACTTCTGAAGGGGATGTAAATTCGTAGTAGTGAGTGGAAGTAGGCGGGTGCTGAGCCTGTGGCTGTTCTATATGCAAGCATCAATGTCTTGAACTTGATTCGGGCCGCAACCGGTAGCCAGTGCAAGGAGATAAAGAGAGGTGTAACATGGGCTCTTTTGGGCTCGTTGAAGACCAGTCGTGCCGCTGCATTCTGAATCATTTGTAGAGGTTTGATTGTGTTTGATGGGAGTCCAGCCAGAAGATCATTGCAGTAGTCCAGCCTAGAGATGACAAGGGCCTGGACAAGAAGTTGTGCAGCATGCTTGGTTAGAAAGGGCCTGATCTTTCTGATGTTGTGCAATGCAAACCTGCAAGATCGAGCGGTCTTTGCAATGTGGTCTTTGAAGGTCAGCTGGTTATCAAAAGTTACACCAAGATTTCTGACCGAAGTTGATGGGGTAATTGTAGAAGAACCTAGCTGGATTGTGAAATCATGCTGTAGAGTTGGAGTGGCAGGGAAAACAAGAAGCTCAGTCTTTGCCAGGTTGAGCTGTAGGTGATGTTCTTTCATCCATGCCGAGATGTCTGCCAGGCAGCCTGAGATCCGTGCAGCTACCGTTGGATCATCTGGTTGAAATGAAAGATAGAGCTGTGTGTCATCAGCATAGCAATGGTAGGAGAAGCCATGTGCCTGTATGATGGGACCCAGTGATGTTGTGTATATGGAGAAGAGGAGGGGTCCAAGAACTGATCCCTGAGGAACCCCAGTGACAAGTTGATGTGCTTTGGATACCTCCCCTCCCCAAGACACCCTGAAAGACCTACCAGTGAGATAGGATTCAAACCAGCGAAGTGGAATCCCTGTGATGCCCATTGAAGAGAGGGCAGACAGGAGGATCTGATGATTGGAAGTGTCAAAAGCAGCAGAAAGATCCAGCAGAATAAGGACTGATGATTTGGAATCAGCTTTTGCAATCCGCAAGGCTTCTGTGACTGACAGTAGCGCAGTCTCAGTTGAATGGCCACTCCTGAAACCTGACTGGTTAGGATCCAGTTTGTTGTTCTGTGAAAGAAACAATGATATCTGGTTGAAAACAACTCTTTCGAGGGTTTTCGCTATGAATGGAAGGAGAGAGACAGGTCTGTAGCTATCTGTAAGTGAAGTGTTTAATGTAGGTTTTTTGAGCAGTGGGGTTATCCGAGCCTGCTTGAATGCAGTGGGGAAGGTGCCTGTGAGGAGAGATGTGTTGATGATGTGTGTGAGTGTTGGTAAGAGTGTAGGAGAGATTGCTTGGAGGAGGTGTGAGGGGATTGGGTCTAGAGGGCATGTTGTAGGATGGCTGGAGAGCAGAAGTTTTGATACTTCTGTCTCAGTGAGGGACAGAAGGAGAAGATGGGAGTTTTTGCAGTGGGTGTGGTTGGTTTGAAATCCTGTGTGTGTGGGGCTGAGAATTGGCTACTGATTGTTCTGGTTTTGTCTGTGAAGAATGTGGCAATCATCAGCTGTTATAGAAGTGGTAGGAGGTGGTGGAGGGGGACAGAGGAGAGAATGGAAAGTTTTGAAGAGATTACGTGTGTCTGGAGCGCTGTTGATCTTGTTGTGGAAGTATGAAGATTTGGCAGTATGGACTTCAGCAGAGAAAGATGAAAGCAAAGACTGATACATACTTAGGTGTGACGGATCTTTTGATTTGCACCATTTTCTCTCTGCTGCCCTGAGTTTGGTCCGATGCTCACGAAGAACATCGGATAACCAGGGGTTAGAAGGGGCAGCCCGTATTGGCCTGGAGGAGAGAGGACAAATATAATTTAGACAAGAGGTTAAAGTAGAGCATACAGTGTCAGTTGCTGCATTCACATCCATAGATGAGAAATGGGTAGGTGAGGGAAAAGAGGATACAACAGAGGAAAGATGGGAGAGGGAAAGGGAGCATAGGTTTCGTCTAAAAGTAACCAGTATAGGGGTTGGTGGCACACAGGTAACAAAATGTAGTTTAAATTAAATGAAAAAATGGTCAGAGATGTGTAAGGGTTCTACCAAAATGTTGTCTGCAATACAATTGCGTGTGTAAATTAAGTCAAGTTGGTTGCCTGATTTGTGCGTGCTTGTAGTGGTAAGTCGTTTGAGATCAAATGAAGAAAGGAGTGAATGGAAGTCTGTAGCATTAGGCTTGTCCAGATGAATGTTGAAGTAGCCAAAGACTAAAAGTGGACTGCCATCCTCCGGGAATGAGGACAGCAGCCCATCCATCTCTTCTAGGAAGGTGGATAGAATTTGCCCAGGAGGGCGGTAAATTACCACAACCTGGAGTTTTACGGGAGCTGTTATAGTGATCACATGAGATTCAAATGAGTTGTAATTGCATGGGGGAGAGTGGGTTGAGTATTTCCAATTGTTAGAAATGAGCAGACCAGTGCCCCCACCCTGGCCAAACTGACGGAGAGAAAGTGGGAGAGAAAGTGAAGTTGTTAGATAGAGCAGTTGGGGTTGCTGAGTCTTCTGGACGAATCCAGGTCTCAGTCAAGCCCAAGATGCTAAGTGTGGAGTTTAAAGAAAAAGAAGAAATGAAGTCTGCTTTGTTGACAGCTGACTGACAATTCCAGAGACCCATAGAGAAAGAAAGAGGTGTAGTAGAGGATGTAGAGATAGGATGCAGGTTAGCAACATTGCGTTGCCGTCTGCGTGTGACCGTAGAGCGTCGTCGAGAGACAACCGAAATGGTTTGGAAACACGTGATAGAGGTGGGAAAGAGAGGACAGAAAATGAGAGTGTGTACAGGGAAGAGCAAAATTATACTTAAGTTCCTTGGCGATTTCGTTGCTCGGTGAAGTCGCGCAGGTAAAGTCGCAGGTCTTTACCCTCGTTGGTCTTCGCACGAGGAGGCCTGAACGCTTCCGCTGATGCTTCCGCGTCAGCGCACAGACATCAGATAAATACACAGTCTAAGACACTACAGTGAAAACAGCTGTGGCCGCCTTCTAATTAGCACAGCCAATAGTCTATAGCAGGGCAATTCCTCCAATCGAAACTACAGTTCGCACTTCAACGCAGGAAGGGAGCAATTAAATTACACGCGCTCCTTCTTAGCCGAGGGCAGTTATTATAATTACCAAAAAGTGCAATCAAAAATACAAACGCAAAAAAAAATATAACGTAGAAATAGGCAGAAAACGAAATATTCCTTCTTAGCAGCAAGTAATAATTCCAACAGCAGATCTATAACCAAGTATTACGCAGGACACTCACGTGCAGCCGTCTGTCTCTTCTGTTGACTAATCGCTTGACCATTTTATATATAAATGAATTACAGTATATTATAGCAAAGCACGAAACGCCTGCTGCAGCAAGTAGATTGTGCAGAGGACTCATCTGGGTTCCCGTGGTCTGTCCCGCGATAATACTAATCTAATACTAATCATAATAATTAAATAAGTAATAAACAATAATATTATATTATTATACAACAACTAAAAAAATTACACTTTATCAGAAAATTATAAGAAATGATGCTACAATTTTGACTTTTTGAGATATAAAGTTGAAATTGCGAGAAATAAACTCAAAATGTAGTAGTTTCTTTCTCGTAATTGAGATTTTATTTTGCATAATTAACTTGCATAACCTGCAATAAGCTTCAGCTATGTGTTTATTTATTTGTTTGTTTGTTTGTTTATTCATTCATTATTTTGTTTTAATAGTTAGAAAACCATAGGGAAACTTTTTAAATGCTTCTCTTTTGTCGAAAATAGATTTATAAACTTCATTACAAACTTAGGAAGATGTTTGGCACATGCTTCCACATTTCCAAAAGCATGTTATAAGTGATAGAACTTGTGTGGAGCTAAACAACTTAAAACATATCATGTTATCATGCAGGTGAGTAACACTCATATTCTCGTGGATGCTGATTTTCACTCACATTTGGAATCATGCTAATTTTTATATATAAAATGAATTACAGTTATTGGTCTAGTTGTTAACAGAATTATTCTTGTGATGGAAAAGATAAGATCCGATGATATTACAAACCATTCTACATACTGATTAGAGCTACATAAATAAAGGCCCTGAAATAAAGGCTTTCATTAATTTATGCATCTACAATCTATTGTCTCCCAAACCGAACATGAACTCAACCTGCTTGAAACAACAGCCCACTTCCACCCTGCACTCCTCCCACTCCCCTGCAGGGTCAGAGAGCACCAGAGAAACATGTTGTCGAACTGTTCTTTTCCCAAGCAGTGAGCATGTTATTGGACAACAGAGACTAATCTGTAGTTGACAAGCCTGACCCAACTTCATTTAAATAAACGCTGGGAGAATGCTTGCGGGCATTATCTCAGCTAATTCACTGCATTATTTAAAGAGAGTCTGCAGGCATCTCAATCACCCAGCATTCACACAAATTTGATTGGGCTGAACTTTCTCTACAGCTTGTCTTGTTGGATTGCCCTCTTATCAGCGCACACTTACATATTGCCTTTTTTTCTTCTTTCACTCGCAAGTGAAATTACTTTGGGTCTGGTTTTCAGACTTCCAAATTCACACATGGCGCACTTGCCTTTCTTGAAGCTTATTTTCAGTAGTGAACCTTTGAATGGTGCCTGCCAATCATCTCCATCAATCAGTCTCTTTAAAACGACAGAGAGCTAAGAGCCATAATCGCTGGTGAAACAAGAACCCAGAGCTCTTCTAGAGTACAGGTTGTTAAGTGAAAGAAAAATATACCAAAGAACAACATTCTTCATTATAACTGTCCTTTTCTTTCCGCTGGAAAATGTCTGACATATTTTTGAAGTGCCTTAAGTTTGAGATTTAATTTACAAAAGTGGAAACTCTTTTGGAAAGTCCTTATTGTATAAAAGGGCTGTGAGATGTGTGTGTACTGTGTATATTTATTACGTATATATAAATACATACACATGCATGTAAATACAGTTTAAGAAAAATATGTTATGTTTATATATTAAAGGGGTCATATGATGCAATTTTATTCACAAGCAGTTCGTGCATAGATAAGATCCCTAAAGTTGCAAAGACTACAGTCTCAAATCCAAAGAGATATTTTTAATAAAAGTTAAGACTCATCCACGCCTTCCTAAAACGCCTCATTTAACACGCCCCACCTTCTAATCACTGTGTGGAACTTTACATAACACCACCAATTTCACCGCAAAGAAGGAGGCGAACTTTGATTCTCTTCTGTATATTGTTGCTGCCCCGCCACTCGCCATGTCGTTGAGACACGGTTTGTGTTGTGACGCTAAACACTTTGTTTGTTCTTCCAAGAAGAACTACAACTATAAATCCTTGTTAAGTTGTATTTTACACCACTTTTCCAGAACATTCAAACCAAATATTAGATGTGTGCAGCTCATTTTACGGAACTGTTTCCTGATCCCTGGGAAGTAACTATACTGCACGTCTGTGCACAAAGGTTTTTTCTATAAATTGGGGCGAAGTCCAACTGGCAAGGACAGTCTTGCGCTCTGCCTCAAGCCTGTAAGTAAGTTTCATATTAAAGATTGCCACTGACGATTCAAACACGATTTTTGGGCAGTGTAGAGTAGCACTTGTTTTTTTGTTGTTTCTCCGATCACAAATGCCGACATGGTTTTATGTTTGCGCGGCGCAACGCAACGTGTAAAAAGACAGTAAGTCATTATATCATAAATTGTGTCCCCACTGGATGCAACAAATGCTTTGTTTGTAATGGGTTTTTATTGTTTTTGTCTCGTCGCGCCGTGACACGATATGGTAATGGGCGGTAACATTTCCGTCACACGCTTGATGTATTCTCACTTTTCAGAACGATGAGCTTGTAAAAATCGACGCATTTCAGAAAAGCTGTCAGACCTTTTGTGCCTGTTTGGCCCCCGTCGTCCCGTCCTGTTTGTCCTTATTTTGTCATTTTCCTGTCCTCGTTTAGTCTTATTGTCATATGTGATCCACCTGTGTTTCTCCAATTATCCCTAGCATTTAAGCTCCTGTCTTTCCGTTTCTCCCCTGTTGGGTCTACTTCGTCTTTACATGTGTCAGCATCTCGTTCCTGTATTGGATTACCCCTGTGTTTCGCTGATTAAAAGACTATTGGTTATTATACTACCTTTTCTCCATCGTCCTCAGACTGTGATAAGCGTGACCAGGCAGGGCATAGAGGAGAATCAATAATGTACATTATGTGGAAATAATGTGTTTTTTTAACCCTAAACCACATAAACACATTTCATTACAAATACACAAAATAATGTTCTTTTAAACAACATCATATGACCCCTTTAACTAGATTTATATAGATAAAATATATTAATATAAATATACGTTACATACATTTATATATACATGCATGTGTTTGTATTTATATATACTTAATAAATATATACAGTACACACATATTATGTAAACAAAAACATTTATTTTTTATGCGATTAATCGTCGATTAATCTTGGCAGCACTAATATACATATATATAATATATATATATATAATATATATATCTATATATTAATATCTATATACGTGGTATGAAAGTATTCATACCCCCTTATTTTCAACTCTTTGTTATATTGCAGGCCATTTGCTAAAATATTTAATGTACTCACAGCACCCCATATTGACAGAAAAAGACAGAATTGTTGACAATTTTTGCAGATTTATAAAAAAAAAAAAAACTGAAATATCACATTGTCCTAAGTATTCAGACCCTTTGCTGTTACACTCATATATTTAACTCAGGTGCTTCCATTTCTTCTGATCATCCTTGAGATGGTCCTACACCTTCATTTGAGTCCAGCTGTGTTATTATACTGATGTGACTTGATTAGGAAAGCCACACACCTATATAAGACCTTACAGCTCACAGTGCATGTCAGATCCACTGATATTCATGAGGTCAAAGGAACTGCCTTAAGAGCTCAGAGACAGAATTGTGGCATGGCACAGATCTGTCCAAGGTTACAAAAAAAATTTCTGCTGCACTTAAGGTTTTTAAGAGCACAGTGGCCTCCATAATCCTAAATGGAAGACGTTTGGGACGACCAAAACACTTCCTAGAGCTGGCCGTCCGGCCAAACTGAGCTATCGGTGGAGAAGAGCCTTGGTGAAAGAGGTAAAGAAGAACCCAAAGATCACTGTGGCTGAGCTGCAGAGATGCAGTCGGGAGATGGGAGAGAGTTGTAGAAAGTCAATCATCACTGCAGCTCTCCACCAGTCGGGGCTTTATGGTAGAGTGGCCTGACGGAAGCCTCTCCTCAGTGCCAGACACATGAAAGCCCGCATGGAGTTTGCTACAAAAACACCTGAAGGACTCCAAGATGATGAGAAATAAGATTATCTGGTCTGATGAGAACAAGATAGAACTTTATGGCCTTAATTCTAAGCGGTATGTGTAAAGAAAACCAGGCACTGCTCATCACCTGTCCATACAGTCCCAACAGTGACGCTGTGTTTCAGCATCATGCGGTGGGGTGTTTTTCAGCGGCAGGGACTAGGAGACGACTGTTTCAATCGAGGGAAAGATGAATGTGGCCAAGTACATGGATATCCTGGACGAAAACCTTCTCCAGAGTGCTCAGACCTCAGCCTGGGCTGAAGGTTTACCTTCCAACAGGACAATGACCCTAATCACACAGCTAAAATAACGAAGGAGTGGTTTCACAACAACTCTGTGACTTTTCTTGAATGGCCCAGCCAGAGCCCTTACTTAAACCCAATTGAGCATCTCTGGTGAAACCTAAAAATGGCTGTCCACCAAAGTTTACATCCAACCTGACAGAACTGGAGAGGAACTGCAAGGAGGAATGGCAGAGGATCCCCAAATCCAGGTTTGAAAAACTTGTTGCATCTTTCCCAAAAAAACTCATGCTGTATTATATCAAAAGGGTGCTTCTACTAAATACTGAGCAAAGGGGCTGAATACTTAGGACCATGTGATATTTTTAGTTTTTCTTTTTTAATAAATCTCCAAAATTGTCAACCATTCTGTGTTTTTTTCTGTCAATTGGGGTCTGTGTGTACATAATGGGAGTAAAAAAAAAATTACTTAAAAATGATTTGAGCAACTGGCTGCAATTAACAAGAGTGAAAATTCAGGGTGTCGTGATACTTTCCATCCCACGTATATGATATAGATTAGCATGACTTTAAAAAGAGGACACATTACGAAGTACAGGCTATGTGACTGTGAACCATTGTAAACATTTTTAATGCAATTTAAATGAAAAGTATTATAGTTTCATTTATAAGAGAGGATAGTTCACCCAACAATAAAATTCTGTCGCTTTACTCACCCTCATGTCGTTCCAAACCTGTTTTGGTGAAACTACTCCCTTAAATCAATTAGCTCATCGCAATTTATGCCGTTATTTTTTATGGTTTTATTTATGATTTTGTATTACTATTAGTGTATTTATAATATATAAGTATTTGTAATGAGAATTGTAATGAGTAATTGTATTATAACACACACACACACACCACGACACAACCGTTCTTATACAATTATATAATTATAGTAATAATTCTATAATAGTAATTTCACACACAGCGTTCTTATACTATTATATAATTATAGCAATAATTGTATAATATTATTCTTTTTCAGAAGAAATTCCTATAAGAACTACTACCAAATACGGTTATGGTCATTTAGATTTAGAAAAATGCTGTGTTTACTACTCAGTACAATACTTACAAGTCAATCAGCAGTGTTGTTTCAAAGGATGCAAAGTAATATGCCAAACCTCAGCTTGATTTTTTTTTCTACTTCTTTCATCTTAGATTTTTCTCCATTATTGGACTGGGAAAGCACCCTGTAAGATTAGCATGCTTAGGCTACATCTCGTATTAAAGCGTTAAATAGTTCGGCTCGTAAATGTACTTATCTCTAACAGAGAGATTCACCTCTTACAACACACAGATGGGATCATCAGGGATCAACTAATGCTTCCATGTATTTTGATTTCCCCCTTTTTTCTCCACATAAAATAGAGTTTAATAAAGTCTTAATTTCCTTAGTATATCATTATTATCTTTTGATATGGATGTGCCATCTGGCAAATGTTCAAGTGAAAGGAGATAAGAATGCGTAATGAGGATGTGGATGACTCTCACAGATTCACAGTCACAGAATCACAGGTGTAGTGTGGTTAGTGGAATGAGAACACAGGCAAATGAGATCCTCATATTCTCAATAACAATAAAACCTGCACTTTGCTTCCAAAAGTAAAAGTTATGTGTTACGTATACCATATGTTATTGTGTTGGACTCAAAAATAAAAAATTCAAGAGATTAGCTGGCAACCCATTTTGTGGTTTTGACAGCTGCTTTGACAGAATATGATGTTTCTCCGACAAACTCTTGGTTCTAACAGCAAACAGATGATAGCATTCTATGTTTATAAATTATTACAAGCATGAAATAATGTTCACAGAAGGAATCAAGTGAAAAATATTGCAATCCTTGAACAACAACAAAATGGTTTAAAGGGATAGTGCACCAAAAAATGAAAATGAAATGACTTTTTTTCTGCATAACATATAAGACATAAGACATATTGAAGAATTTTAGTAACCAAACAGTTTTGGTCACCACTAAATGGACAAAAACACTTTATATTATTTCATGTTCCAATGAAGAAAGTAAGTCATACAGGTTTAGAACCCCATGAGAGTGAATAAATAAATACAGAATTTAATTATTTTGGCACCATCCCTTTAAAAAGAACTGTTTAAAAATATTTTTCCCCTTCAAGTCATCCCAAACCCAAAGGAACCCATAGTTCCCTATCTGTCGGTCACTGCGAGTTATGTGGTGACGACATAGGGGGTTTACTTGAGAGCCCCAGTCCGCTCTGACTTTCAGAGAAAACGCCAATGAATTTTGGCTAGTGGATTTTGCATACCTGAGCCACTCCCTGTGCATACGGGTATAAATAAGCGACAGGTGCATCCACTCATTCAGATTTTTGCTTGGGAGCCGAGTGGATGATAGTGCTTGATCGCCACAAAGCCCTTTACTCATCTGACTGGAAAAAATAAGCTGTTCCTGGTTGGCGTGATGGCACAAACAGTGGTGTCCCTGTTGACTAAGTGATTCCCCTGGGTGCTTCAATTAAAAGAGCAGTTTCTCATCATGGACATTTCGCGTCTGTTTAAAGATGCCTTTGCATCCGTGCTCTCTTAGTTGCGGTCGTTACCTGTCCTCTGTCGATGGCTACGATAGTTGCCTTGAGTGTCTGGGCATCTAACACGCTGAAGCAGCGTTTGTGGATGACTCATGCGTTCATTGCGGACGTTTGAGCATGGCTTCGGATCTGAGGGTCACAGTGAGAGCTTCTTCGCCGGTCACGTCCCCGTGGACCTCTTACTCCTCCCACAGTGAATGTCCCGTGCGGCTCCCGAGTGATTTCGCTGGCCCGGCTCTTGACGGTCCCAGCATTTAATTCTGTGCGCCGCCGGAGGATCGTATGTCGCCGCTCGTGGATGGGCTATCATCCTCCGAGATGTAAAATTCGGGGGCTGCCCTCCTGTGTGTTGTCGCTCCTCCTCCGATCGACGCCGAGTTGACGCCATGCTTTCCAGCCATGAGTATCGGGCTGGAGGTGAACACACTGCCAAGTCCTGAGTCCTTGCAGCTGGATGATTGGTTTCTCCTCGGCGCTTGCCTGTTGCATTAGAATCTTGACGAAGTCATGGACGCCCGGCTTTTTTCGGCCAGAATCCCGCTTCTCCTCCTCCATCCTCACTCTACCTGGATTGGGGGGGGGTGCCGCTAGGGGTCGTAGACATCCCCATGAGAGCATTTTGCTGTGTACCTATCCTGCAAAATGCCGCCACTTGTAGGATTCGTTCGCATCTCCTGCCAAAGCCTGTAAGCTGAACGTGCACTCTCACGGCCAAGCTTACGGTGCTGCGGGCCTGGCCGCCTCTGCCCTGCATGCCATGGCTATCCTGCAGGTCCATTAAGCCAAGGAACTCAAACAAATGCACGAGGGTAGTTCCGACCCGGGGTTGATGCAGGAACTGTGCACGGTGACTGACTTCGCCCTCCAGGCGATGAAAGTCCGCGTGGTCCCTCGTGAATGCTATGTCCATAGCTTGTGGCACAAGTTGTCGAGTCTTTAGGCTTAACGGCTCGCTGAGATGATAGATGTCGACAAGTGCTGCTTTCTTGCCCTCCCACTCACAGTTGCTATTCTATTCGCCTTGTCTATGACTTGCATCATTTTTTCTCCTCAGTGCATAGACAGACTGAGGCCATCCAGCACATCTTGCGTGATCCTCCAGCTGCCACCGCTCCGCCGCAGGCCATGCCTCATCCTGCTCGTCGCCGAGAGCGCCCCCCTGCATCCTTGAGATCGCCTACAATCCATGCTGAGACACCGTCGAGGTCTGTGCGTCGAGCCTCTAGGAGGACTGCGGTGCCCCCCGTGTCCCAGCCGGCCACGAAGTCATCTAAGAAGTTGATGAAGCAGCCCTGACACGGGCAACCCGGAGATGTGTGAAGCTGCTTTTTTTTCAGGAGATGGCGAGGACAGCGCCACTCCTTCCCCCGGAGGAGGGCCAGGTAGAGAATCTTATGTTCCTGTTTGCTTTTGTTCCGCCACTGGTCCAATGTCCAGCTGTACCCACGATTCCTCGAAAAAAGAGCAGTTTCCTTTTTCTCCGGTTAGCAGGCGCGGGGCTGACGTGAGCGCCTCTCACTCTCGCACACGAGCAGCCAGATATGTCACCGGGCAAGCCAATGATTGCGGCTCGAGACCGGCTTAACCTCTCGCACCATCTCCTGGTCAGTCCCTCCGGGGACACTGAGATCCTACTGTTATGTCCAGACTGATGCCTTCTGTGTCCATCCATCACGACTTCCCACGCTGCACCACAGTCGGTGCGTCGATTGTCCCTTTGGTGTCCCTTGCAAGACTTGGAACATGCTCGCTCTGCCCAACCCGTCCCTCTGGCGATTCGGACAGTTTTTACTCGGCTACACTTCATTTGGCAGGTGACCCCCCAGTTTCACGCGTTCTCGATACTTTCGGGGTCAGCTCGAGCATGCACCTGTCCTGCGTGACGAGATGCTGGTCCTACTTGCGAAAGGAACGCAATAGAGCCGGTCCCTCCAGCCAAGATGTGGAAGGGGTTTTACAGCCCTTACTTCATCATACCCAAGAAAAGCTGTGGCCTTCGACCTATCTTGGATCTGCCAGTCTTGAATCGGGCCTTGTACAAGCTCCCATTCAAGATGTTGACACAGAAGCGCATCATCAGATGCATCCAACCCCAGGATTGATTTGCAGCGGCCGACCGGAAGACCACTTACTTTCATGTCTCGATTCTCCCACGACACAGACCGTTCCTACAGTTTGCGTTTGATGGTCAGGCATGACAGTACAGGGTCCTACCCTTCGGGCTTTCCATGTCCCCCCTTATTCTTTGCAAGGTCCGCGGATGGGGTGCGCCCGTGCCCGCCTATATGGGAAATGGGCATCATGATCCTCTACTACCATCGACAAGTGGCTCATCATGGCCGGTCACTAGAGCATTTGCGATCACGGGACCTTGGTGCCCGGCAACCTCAGCCAGTTGGGGTTTCGGTCAACTGGGAAAGAAGAGCAAACTCTCCCTTCGCAAAAGATCTCTTTTCCTTGTTATGGGTTTGGACTCTGTTTATTAGGACAGTTCTTCTCACCAACAGCTCGCCCAGTCGTGCTGCTGCCTGAGTTTTTCCTCAGAATGCTACTGGGCAAGTATTGGCATCTCCGCACCCGCATCACACGCCGCTCTGATTGTCTTCCTAGTGAGACCACTAAGCACCGGGTTACACTCCTGAGTCCCGAATTGGCATGGCATCACGGTACACTTCTTGTGACCATCACACCGTTATGTCGCCGCCTATTCAGCCCCCTGACAGACCTTCCTTTCATGGACGCGGTGTGCCCTTGAACAAGTGTCCCAGCATGTCCGTTGTCATGACTGAGACCTCCATTACGGGTTGGTTGCTACATTGCAATGGCAGCATCTCTCGGGGCTCTGGACAGGCCTTGCTGCTTTGCACCTCAATGCCTAGAGCTGTTTGCAGTGCATCTGGCTTGTGGCATTTCTGTCGCATTGCTCAGACACAAGCACGTGTTGGTCCGACGACAACACTGCATGCGTCTGGTCCTCGTACATCAACCGTATGGTGGTCTAACGATCACGTCGCATGTCCACAGAGCGTCGTTCATCAGCGTCCTCCTCCTGGGAACGAGATTCGGCTCAATTCGCTCACGCCGTCCACATCCAAGAACTCATCATGCCGACACACTCTCACGACAGCTCAGGTCCCCCGGAGATTGGCGACTCCATCCCGAGACGATCTGGCTGATCTGGAGTCGATTCAGAGAACCCAGGTAGACCTGTTTGCTTCCCATGAGTCCTACCACTGCCAGCTGTATGAGTCCCCCCCTCCCAATGGATGCACTGGCACACATATGGCCTCGGGGCCTACACAAATACGCTTTTCCCCCAGTGAGCCTTCTCACACAGACATTGTGCAAGGTCAGGGAGGATGAGGAACAGGTCCTGTTGGTTGCGCCTTACTGGCCCACCTGGACCTGGTTTTTGGAACTCATGCTCCTCGTGACAGCCCCTCCTGGCGCATCCCTCTGAGGAAGGACCTCCTTACTCAGGGGCTCGGCACCATATGGCACCCACGTCCAATGTCTAGACCACATATGTTGCCTCCTGGACGACGCGGCAGCCTTAATTGATCTGCAACCGGCGTGGTTAAAAACCCTCTGAAGTCGATTAACGCGGATACGCGTTTTGAGGCATCTTCTCCTGATAACACCGAAAATAACTTAATACACATTCATTTTTGATCTTTCCAGATAAGACTAAGACCTCAATCGAATCTGTAAAGGGTCTACTTTTATTTGTTTACACACATAATAACAACAGAACTTTGTGCATTTATAAAATAAAGAAAACAAACAGGGTGTGCTGTCTGCCGCCTTGGTCTGCGTGATCTTTATTTAGAAACGCGTCATTAAAATGAACTGTAACTCAGCAAATACTCAACAAAGAGACATGAGAGATATATCTATAGAAAGCTTGACATGTCTACTTTTAAACTAAGCAAGTCTTATCGAAAGCAAATATTCTGTGATAAAGTAATCCATATGAAACCAACGCGATGTCCAGTCTTTCACATCTACCTTCATTATCTCTAATGCGACCACGCCCACGCGCTGAGCGCTATAGATATTATAATCATCCACGTGAAGCGCGCGGCGTGTAAACGCCCACTTCACAGTAAACAAAGCAGCAAGACCTCAAGTTTTACTGTTCGCGTCGCGCTGAGAGGAATAAGACAGAATTCACCTCAAGAAGCTTTGGATTACCTCAGGAAAAAAAAAAAAAGTAAATCTTTTTTATTAACCTACTTGTATTAGTTTTCACATAACTTGTACACATTTTACTAGTTAGACTTTCTCCAAACTATAATTCCTGACTAAATGTATAATCAAGTGAAACATTATGAAGTTTCATTCACAGCATCTAAATGTCACGATGCCAGGATGTTTTTTTTATGTTCTATAACAGACAGAAATACGATATAAAAGTAATATGAGTTATAATGTTACTAGCCTAATGTTAGTAAGAATGATTAGTCAAAACTTTACTGTGATAGGATATTCTCTGTTCACGAATATAGCCATATATGTTTATAACTATAGTTTTTGGATTGTATAGGCCTACATACAAAGCATGCTTGTGTTTATGAATGTAACTAAGCTTCTGTTCATGAAGATCTGCTCTGGTGTAAATATTTTGAATGTGTTATACCCGTGTCTTATGGAGTAATGACGCTGAAATGTTTGAAACTGTTTTCATTTTGGTTTAGGACTGTGGCTGCATCACCGGCATCTTGCACAAGAAAGGCACACGCACGTCGTTCAGTTTTGAGTTCGCTGGAAAATCATACTGAGTAAGTGCACAGAATAGTAATTGTACTTTTATTATGCATAGACTATATGGTAATATAATTTGTGGTTGATAGTGTTAAAATGTAAGAACTGGCATTTTTTTCTCATGAAGTATGCATACTATACCAAGGTACTGTGGGGAATACACCACTCTAGCATTCACCTGCATCTCTCATAGGAAGGGGACACTCGTTCAGTTTTCAACTCCATTCAGAATTTGAGTAAGTGTGCATTCACTATTTTACAGATGTTACTTTCATTTGATTTAGTTACTTCGTGGTAAAATATGTTTGCTATGTGGTAATTGTGTTCTTTGTTTAGATAAATTAGTACTAGTATCAGTGAACATCATAATAATGTTAATAATGTAGTTTGTGTAAACAGCATGCTTGCTTTTTTATTTCAGATGTGAGAATAACAGTGCAAAAGAACCTGTTGCAAAGAGAGCCAAAGCAAATAAGCAGCCCACTTGGTCATGGAAACCAGAGACTGACGTTGACATGTTCCACAGGCTCTGAGATTCGTGCCCCGCACAAGAGCCTGGACCACAGATAAGACCATGTGATGCACACACTCCCGTGAGTTATTTTATGTGATAGTTATATATATTTTAAATAAACTACAAATAAAAAAATAGATACATTTCTTTTTCCTCTTTATTTCTTGTAGCAATTCCCTCTCAGTCACACACCTGACAGCTCATTATGCAGCTCATTATGCAGGCCTTTGTCTTCTCAGGTGTGAATCGCATCATTATACATGACCATTCACGCCCCCTCGCATATTCCTTTTCTACACAAAAAGTGTCTTTGAAAATTTAAATCAATATATTGTTTTTTGTGAGTGATTAAACAAGATGATTTTCACATCATTCTGATGCAAAACTCTAGACTTCAAGATCTGTTCCCAATAGTCCTGTGAACAAATGTTCTGAATGTGTTTTATGGCCTTATTTCAGTGACTTTAAATTTTTAGTTTTTCACTAAGCACGCATAAACTTTGTTTTCTCCAAAAACACACTCCATAATACATGCTTTCCCACATATTATTGTAGCCCATTTTGTGCTGATATTGTCTACTCAGAACTAGTCATAAAGTTTATTAGCAACTGAAAAACAGCACAAAGTCAGGACATTCATAAACTTCTCCAGGGCCCAAACACCCCCGACCCCAGAGTTACCAACGACACTACGCTAGAGCTCCCCTCAACGCGGCAAGCCTATTCTCGGAAGTGTAGTCGGTTCGTGAACTGGTGTTCTTACTCGCCATAATACCCACTAAATGCCCGATTGAGATTGCTTTCACGTTTCTCAAGAAATGTTGGAGCATAGGCTGTCACCTCCACCATTAAAGTGTATGTGGCTTGCTATCTCACAGCAATCACGATTCCCGTGATGGCCGGTTGCTGTGAAAGCACACTCCATCGTCAGTTTCCTGAGGGGAGTCAAAGGGTTGAATCCACTAGGCCACCCGGATGCCCTCCTGGGAATCTCTCTAACGGTCCTGGCTTGGCCTTCAGAGGGATCGATTTGAGCGCTGGACCTCATTGCGCTTAATTTCCGTCTGCTAATACCGGCGCGCCGACTGCGCTCACTTCCATCAGGAGGGTCGGCGACCTCCAAGCATTTTCGGTGAGCGAAGCGTGCCTTGGTTTCAGGCCGTCCTACCTCTCGACATTGGTTCCTGAGACCCCGACCTGCATATGTTCCCACGGTTCCCACCACCCCTTTGCATCAGGTGTGAACCGGCAAGCACTGCCTCGAAGAACAGATCCAGCCTTGTCCATTGCTGTGTCCCGTAATAGCGTTACGCCTATACGTTGACCGCACCCAGAGCTTCAGAGCTTTGAGCAGCTCTTTGTCTGCTACGGAG
This sequence comes from Sinocyclocheilus anophthalmus, assembly GCA_018155175.1. NCBI lineage: Eukaryota > Metazoa > Chordata > Actinopteri > Cypriniformes > Cyprinidae > Sinocyclocheilus > Sinocyclocheilus anophthalmus. The sequence goes on from JADLZN010009007.1 coordinate 513,968, forward strand.
TTCAGCAGAAACAGAATGTTGTCTACAAGCAGAGGTTGGCCAACTGGATGGTGGATGTCATTGCCTTGGCCTACCAATCCCAAGGCGAGCCGTGCCCCCTCTCTGGCAGACATCTGTAGAGCTGCGGGCTGGGCGACACCAAACACCTTCGCAAGATTTTACAGTCTCTGCGTTGAGTCGGTTTCCTCCCGTGTGTTGGGTACGTATGTGGGTAGTCATAATTCAAGTTGTACCCTATGTGTTTCTTCCATGGTAAGTTCCTCTCGTGAACACGTGTCTTCCCTTTGACCTACGCCCTCTGTCAGTCTCTGCTGGGCCGTCCGCCCTCTCCTAGGTAGACCTGCCTCAGAGACCCATTCCATCGTAGTACTGCACCAAGCCTGGGTCAGTCCATATCACTGTCCTCCACAGGATCCTCCCCTACGTCAGACTGGTCTCCGTACGCCTTCTCTTGAATGCTCGCTTTCCCCCATACGTTACTGCAAGCTGTAACAACAACGAAGCGTGAAGCCCCTTTCACTGACTGTCGAAATCCCTTCTCTAAGTAAAATGTTTCTTGTCATAGGAACAGCGGCTTGCTATGCTCCCTCATGCATGTTTCTGCTTGTCAACATTTGTCAGTGTACAGGGTTTTGAGGGGTTCAGTTGTGGACCCCCTAGTCGTCACAACATAACTGGTCGTGCAGACAGATAGGAACATCTCGTTTACAGAAAGAACCGCTTGACGCTCTGTAAATCTCGCTTTTGTGTTCCAAAACCATATGTGTGGTGTGTGGGTGTGTGTGTGTGTGTAATGTGACAGAATTTCTATTTTTAGGTGAACTCTTCATCCAAAAATTATGCATTTTAATTAAGTAGAAACAACAGACACCCCGCAAGGCTGCCACGGTAAAAATATTTACCCAAATGTATAGCAGAAAGAAAATTAATATTATCTTTGTGTCTCTGTGACAGTTGTTACCCTGCAAGGCCTGTCTTTGGCAGGATATTCATAGTTTTATCAGAGGAAACCCTTGCAAGATGGCAAGGGCTTTGTTCTTTCATCAACCTCCTTTAATTAAATCGACCCATCTTCAGGCATTTCTGGGTGTCCTTCCGTGATCTAGCAAAATAAAACTGAAATTATGGTTAAGTGTAGGATGGGAAGAGAGTGCACACCTAATTAAAGAAAGTCACAGTTAAAACAACCCGTCAAGACTGTGCAAGCGTTTGCAGACACACCGTGCTGAAAGGATGATGGCTTCTTTCCTGTCAAGCTGCAGAATTTGCCCTCTTTCTCCCTCTATCTCTCTCTCTCGCAGTCAGTTCATGCTAAAATTATGTGTCATTAGCGAATTACACAGGTGCCAGAATGAGTTTATCATCTTCAGTATGTAAATCTTGCCTGTAACCGGAGGTGCTGCTTATAAAAACGTCCTATCTCTTAAGCTAAATGAGAACGCCACACTGATAGGAGATTACCCTGCTCTGGTGCAGGCTACTGCTGCTGCTGCTGCCCCCCGGGCTAGGAACTGAGTTATGACGTGCTTGTTTCCTTAATCTTTATGCAACCCTAACGAGGATACACAGAGGGCCAAACAAAGGGAGGTGGAGGGGGGTAAACAGTGCGTCTGTAAGGGATGTTGCGGCTGTTGTTAAGCAGAAAACTTGGCTTATTGTGTTGCATTCGTGTCAGGAACATAGCGATGATTCCCCTGATGAATCGTTATCAATATTTCATGATGTCTGTCATGGGTAAGTAAGAGTCTGACTGGGTGAAAGGTTATATCTATTGGCAGACCATATATAAATCACCTCGGATTGCAGAACTAATAGCAAGCCATTCGAATTTGGAAATGTAGTAGTGTTGTCCATGCGTTTTGATTGACCATTCGTTGCTCTGTTGTAATTGTCAGATGGGCATCCATAGCTCGAGAAGGTCAATTCATAGATCTGATCTCAGACTAATGAACCTGTCAACATGCCCAGTTCATCTTGGACCTGTGCGGAGTGTTGCTATGCTGTTAAAGTCTGTTGCCATTTATAGGAAACTCATGCTCACGACAAAATCCAGATTGTCAGAAATAGTGCAGAGCTGTGTATAGTACAACATTTCAAGTGATTAACTGCAATTAAAACAGGTAATGTGTAAACACATTAAGAAAAAATGTATTTTGGGTATGGTTCACTCATATCTGATATGTCATAATTGTTCAACTTTGATGATAATTAGATTCTGCTATACTAAAACTACTAATGACTTCACTTTAGTGAAATGTCTCATCTGGATTTCATTTATAAATAAATTTGCTATTAGATCTTTTTTAGGAAGTTTTTCTATGATTAGTACTGTTAAAACTTACTTTGAAAAACTGTGAGGGACAAACAAGACACTCATGTGTCTCATTAAAGAGAGCAGAAGCTACTTTTTTCACCCACATTAATTTTTACTTTGAAAGTGAATCATTTTAATTTAATTTCCAGTGTAATATGAGTTACATGTAACACACTTCTGGTTCGGTGTTGATTTTCTCTCACATTAATTTTTACTTTGAAAGTGAATAACGCATTTCTGGATTGGTGTTGAAGAAGGGGTATTTAAACATTACTGTGCTGGTACATGTGACAAAAAAGAAAAAAAAGAAAAAAACAATTAGATTGAAAATGACATTGGTAATGCATTTCATGTTTGATTGTGATTGGTCAGTCGCAACATTCTGAAATCGGTTGTTCCCTGATAATGAGCATTGTCAATAGTATCTGACTATAATGTTTCATACAAACTCAGCTCCTGCCATCTTGCATCTCTGTTATAGTTATTAATTGCATCATAAAATGGATTTGGAAAACTTCAGTTTTAATACTAATATTGTAATAGTGTTCATATTTTTGCCAGGATGATTGTTTTTACATTGTAATGGATTATACGATTATAAAATAGGTTAGTTTTAAAGCAGTTTCATCTGAAATCAATATGTCCTTGTAATTATTAATGTGGGGAAAAGCAACTATTTTCGTTAGGTCATAAATTAAAAGTGACCTAACAATGAGTTTGTTTTGCTATAGTGTGATGTACACCTAATTGTAACAAATTATTGAAAAAGAGAAAAATGTAGAGCAGGGAATTTGGTTTGATCGGTTGTTGATTGAGATTTGAGATGTGAGAGTTGCACTCCAAAATAGAGGCAGCTGAATGCAAACTTACTAGGGCTGCGAGTAAATGATTGAAAAAGTCTGGTATACGTCACTATAGAGAAGTCTGTCGATTCAACCGGAAGATCCAATAATGACATAAGATAAATAAAACAGATTAAAAATTTTTTTTAAATAGATGTTATAGTGTGAATAGGATTATTTTTAATTTCATGATGACTTTTAAAACTGGCTGAAGGGGACCTTAATTCTGAGGGGCTTTTATAGTCAATAGAGGAACTTGAATTGTCCAGCAATTATTTATTCAAATTATGATTAAGATTGAAAGAGATAGATGACCCAAAAATGCAAATTCTGTCATTAATTACTCACCTTCATATTGTTCCAAACCGTAAGACCTTTGTTCATGCTCAGAACGCAAATTAACATATTTTTTTCAACTCCAGAGCTCTACCCTGCATAGACAGCAACACATTCAAGGTCCAGAAAGGCAGTAAGAACATTGTTAAAATAGTCCATGTGACATCGGAGGAAACTGACACAGAAGAGAAGCATTGTTGAATAAAATCGTTATTTTTGTTTTCTTTGTGCATAAAAAGTATTCTTGTAGCTGCAATAATTACAGTTGAACCACTGATGTCACATTAACTATTTTATGATGTCCTTACTACCTTTCTGGGCCTTGAACGTGTCAGTTTTTTGTTGGGCAGTTTTGGGGCAAAAAAAAAAGACCTTGTCTATGCAAGGTCAGAAAGTTCTTGGATTTCATCAAAAATATCTTAATTTGTGTTCCGAAGATAAACGAATGGCATGAGGGTGAGTAATTAATGACAGAATTCATTTTTGGGTGAACTAACCCTTTATGAAATTTTGATGTAAATGAATTAGGTCGCATTTATGCTTTAAAAAAATGCTATAGAATGTTTTTACCCAAATGCCTGGATTCAGCTGTTGGGCTCATTACAATTGGTTTTTTTTACAATTTTTTTATACACTAATTATTATATTTGTTTTTTTTTTAACCCATGTCTGGATTAAAAACAAACAAATACTAGTTGCTTGGGGCAAAAAAAAACCCTCATTTTTAATGCTGGGTTATTTTTTTCTACCCAAACTGCTGGGTTGAGCCTAGCTGTCTCCAACGAAACAACCCAGCTGCAGAGTTACAGTCAGATCGTGGGCTTTTTGCATCCTCTACAGGAGAGAGCGGTTCTCAGCGCCGCCGATTTGGTGCACTTCTTCAGCGAAATAAAGGTTTGTATAAATTTTATTTCATTTATAAAGTCTTTACTGTGCTGTAAATTATTTTACGCAACGCAACATACAAGGACGATGTCAGTTAGCTGTGTCAGCAGAGGTTGTTTCGCATGATGGAAACGCCTTTTGCATTGCATAACATAACGTTAAATAGAGTTTATTCGTTATAATACTGAGCTTAATTTAATTTGATATTAAAATATGTTCTCTAATCTTAGTACTGTTTGTTTACGGGCAGGTTTTGGAGTCAGTCAGGACATTTTTTAGCAACGAGTGAAACTCGAGGTTTGCGGTCTGAAGTTCGCAGTTCCCCGCGAACAGCAGCCCTTCACCGGCTCAGATTTCTGCGACACACCGGCACAAGAATTAGCGCTATTTCTGTAAAAAGTGATTTTAGAGAACACTTGAATACACTTAAATTAAAATGCTAATATTAAATGTTACATTTTTTATTTCTAAAATATTTGCTGAACAAGTTTAAATGTATGTAATATTGTAAACTATGCTGTATTCGCCCAAATAAATTCATTTTGTCTTGTACTGTATTTTGTATTTTGTTGTATCTTTTGATTATTGCTGTTGTTGCCTCTATTAATTCTGTATGTGATTTTTATTTTTTTTTTCAGCCCATTTTAAGGCAGCAATATAACATTTTTAAACAATAGGCCTAGTTGACTTGAATAAAACAACCCAGCATGTTGGGTAAAAACATTAACCCAACCAGCTGAATCAAAATAACCCAGCATGTGTTCTGTCCAATATTTAACCAGCGCTGGGTAGCCAAATAAACCAAGTTGGGTTGTTTTTAACCCAGCATTTTTTTGTGTACTTCAACTAAACATTCTCATTTATAGCCACATATACTATACTCAGAAAAAAAATACTGTTTTCACATGAACTTTCATTGTTTTACAGGTCAGAAAACTTCTTGATGCTTCAGACGTGCTGTTGCTTGCCTAAGAGCGAATGCGTTCTTTACTGTCACTCAGTTTACAACAACAAAAAGCAACATGAAGCTTCCGCCCCTGAACGAGACCATCAGCATCGACCTTGAGAGGGGACAGCAGTAGTAGCGAAACTGTGCAGGCCTGCTGTCACGTTCACATGCTAATGGAGCAGTGAGTGTCTGCTGCCCCACTTCCCCTTGCTCCTGTTAACGTGCAGATTGTCATTACCCATGTTTATATGCAGAGATAACACGCCCAGAGCTAGATATCAATACAGGGAGTGAAAGGAGATTATGAGCAGCATTTAAAAGGGCGTCACTCACAAAAGAATGCATTAGGTAAAGGTCCGGATATAATGGATGTCTGCAGAGTGCCCTTGGTAGGGTGCGCTGAATAAAAGCAGGCAGATCGCCGCCACTGTGTCCCAGACCGATCCGTGAGCCACTCTGTGATACAGAGACAGTAGCTATGAATTTTAAAACTGGATTTATACAAAATACAAGAGATGGACAAGACGTGGTGAAATTAAAATTGGCATCCCACAGATATTTGAGGTGACGATCAGAATCAGTTTTCAACTTGACAGCCCCATGACCTCCACTTTCACAAATGTAAAATTTTCCAGAGTTTTCTACATACTGTAGATAGGGCCCTGTGTTATTTTCTCCAAATTCTGTTTTAATGGCTTAACAACATTTTAATTAACAGAAAGAATGTAATTTTCATTAAATTAATAAATATTTAATAATGTTATTAAATTTTAATAATAATACTGCCCTATGAAATGTGATCATTTTTTTCAGAAATCCTGGGTTCTGTTTATTTTTTTCTGAATTTTGTGATTTTTTTTTTATTGTAAAATCATTTTATTGCAAAAAAATTATGAATGCATAAAACTAATTTAAAATGCAATCAAATGTAACTATTTATTTATTTATTCATTGATTTTTTGCATACAAAGTGCTAGACAACAGATGTTTAATGTTTACATTTAAACATAGGCTTTAATAAATTATATTATTATTTACTTTGAGAAGTGCATTCTACTGTACAATACTAATATATTTCTGTCATAATCTCAAGTTAAACTTGTGTGTATCTGATGATAGGTTTATTAAATGAAATGGCAAAGTGAATTTTCAGAGCAACTCTTGTGTGCTTAAATGTGTAGTAGACGAAACTACAACACTCATTCAGACAGAGACATGAAAAACCTGGAGACTTCATATACAAATAGCGGTCTTTTTGCAGTTTAATATTCACAGACACTAGCCTATATCACAATTTGATAACGTGTACAGCCCCACTTTTAATTTATTCATCCAAATTTTGCAGCGAATCATGTTATATTCTGTTTTTATGACTGGTTTCCTCAATTCCATTCTTGTTTTCTGCATCGTGGAAATCATAGGGCCCTATACAGTATATGTGTGTGTAACGATGAATGGTGTGATATTATGAGTTTATATGATGATAAATCAAGGCTGTTGGCTTTGGGCATAAGCAAGAGCAGATCTCATCATTAATGAAGAGGGACCACTAATGCCAAGCTGCTTGGAGCCCCAGGGCCTGCTGGGAATTGGGTGGCCCATTAGCTAAAGCCCTAAGGCTAACAACACCAGACCAAAAGTGCTCTCCATAACCTACATGCGCTAACACACTCCTCACACTCTCACAAATACTCTTCACTTCCACTTTCAGACCTCCGTCGGCTAAGCGGACGAGACCGAGGGGTTAAATGTTGACCAGAGTTGGACTCACTTAGTGTCAAGGTGTATTGTACTCTATCTGTCAAACTCATTTGGATGATTGTGTCCTGTCCACACTGCTATGCCTGACATGACCCATTCCGGGTTTGGGAGAGTGCCTGAAACCCGAGCAGGGATTGAAAAAAAAAAAAGCACCTTCCTTCCTTCTGACACATTCACAGTGAGAAAAAGTTGAGTATTAGAGCATAGTAATCCCATAATTGATGTCAGATATGCGCTGGCCCTTTGAGAGGAGCAGTGCTTCTCCTCGAGGGTTGAGAGACGATACTGAATAAAAGGTGGAAATGAAAGGAGGAGGTTGAGTAGAAGCTGAGCTGTAACAGTATCCATTTGAAAGAGCATTGTGTCAGAAATTCGCTATCCAACCTAGCTGACACAGACATCCTTAAGGCTATTAATGCTTCAAGCCTGTGACCTGAGTAAAAAAGCAGGACAAAACTGCTGCCCTGATAGAAATTCCGACAGACTTTGTCCAGCTTGTTCAAAAGTCCACATAAAAACGAAATGATTGCGGTGCATCATCGGGGGGAATTCCACTATGACGGTCCTATACATCATACAATAATATCTTATTTAAGATAGTAAATAAAACAAGCATAACAATTGGTCTAACTAACTAAATTAATTTCATATTTCATAGTATTTATTAAATAAATTAGAAAAAAATCGTTTGAAAACGAATCAATTTAGAAAAAAACCTTTTACTTTATTTAAAATTAACTAAAAAAATAATCAGCAAATTAAACCGATTTATGCTTTAGATGGAAACATGTTGATTCTGTGATCCAATTATGTCATTTTCACAAATAAAAACATTGAAAATATAAACACATTGTAACCAACAGTCTGGGATATGGAATAATTTCAAAAGAAAGGCCGGTTTCTTTTGAAATGCAAATTTTACATACAGTATAGAGCAGTGGTGGGCCGTCAGGGCCAGCAAAGCCTTCTCTGCTGGCCTAAACACTATCAGAATCACTGATTTAGTTTTAATATATTTTTCCATGAATGTGTATTAAATTATTTCCAATAGTCTATTTACTTCATTTCATATAGCTTTTCTCTTGGTTGCACTGCTTCCAGCAGTGTATGTTTATATTAGAGCTTTTATCCAATCATATTTCAGCAATCGTGTTGCCAGGGTCAAAGAAATCTGCCTTAAGGCCTTCAGAATTAACAGTGCAGGCTTCTGTTAGCTTAAATTAATGGCAATGAAACTGTTGCTTTAACAAATCAGATTTCGAGTTGGCAGCACCAAGGCCATCTAGCTGGCTAACGATAACATCAGCATTTTCTCCTCCTTTGATTGGATGGTCAGCGTACTAGCTAGTAAACAGCATCACTGTAAATCATTTTATTTCATTTTTATTAAAACTTAGTAAAACTTTTATTTCTGTTTCTCAGGTTTAGATTTTTAGTGCATTTTGAAAAAATATTTGCCTACTATATTTAGTAAATCTAAAAACAGTAGTCCTAATGACTGCGAAAAACAACCACACACCTCCTCGGCACCGGCTCTGTGAAAGACTCCTGAAGATGAAAAACCACTAGATTATGGTAGGTTAATTTTCATTTTTGACTCTTTTAATCGCTTGATATGATTATCTGGATGTTATTTGCACGAATATCTCAGTTTCCCGAATGGAGCTGTATTAACCGGTCTTTTCCTCCGGCCGCAGAGCCGAACACCAGTCGGGAGATCGAGCCAGAGTACGTTAAAACGCATGTATACACGTTTCTTCATCGTCTTGTATGAATTATTTGAATGTTACTTGCTCACTTTCCTAGTAAAGCTGTGCTAACCAGTATTTTCGTCCCGCAGTGCGCTGGCAGACCGGTGGGGAGACTCGTGAAGATGAAATAAAGTAGTAAGAGAACATTAAATTGTTTGGTCAACTTTAAAACACATGTAATCACCTTATTTGTTTTATACCAATGCTATCTGTAAGGTATAAATGCGTTTGTAAGATGAATAAATGTCTGTAAGAACATCGGATGGACTGTATTTGTGTCATTTTGTTAGGTTAATGCTTCAGCTACAGATGATGTGTTGTGCAATTGTTAATTGGGTTTCTTTCTTTAGTAATGGCATTCATTCTCGCTACATACAGTAAGATACCTGTCTGTTATGTAGTGCCCGTTATACTGCTCCTGTGTATATGTATGGTTTCTATAGCCGGTGGCATCATTATGATGTATGAAGAAGAATGGATTCATCATGTAGGACGCCACTGAAGGCCTAGGTGTAAAATGCACGGCCCGCCACTGGTATAGAGTGAATATGACATATGACATTGATATAGGATACAATGTGCTCGTTTGCTGGATTCACTAACACACCAACTAATTAAGACAGAATGAGAGCTCCTGTGCAGTTCTTGTCACTGTCAAAATAAAAGTCCCACTCACGGCACTTATTAGCCACACGGAAAAGCTTATTAGAAAAAAAAGGTAAAAAAAAATTCTAAATTAAAAAATGCCAAATGTCAGCTGGTATATCAGCTTTAGCTATATATTGGTCGACCACTAACACAATAAAATATTACAAAAATGCAAGCTCAAAGAAATATTAGGAGGTCAAAGGTCAAATTAGATATACAGTATATCCCAAGTTTTATTTAATCTCATTCTACTGTCAGGCACATTATCTTTATGATGAAACAACACACAGTATGTTTGAGGCCCTAGCAACATTACAAAGCAACAAAACCATGTAAAACATTTCAAATATTTAGGTAATTCATTGCTTTAATGGATAACTGTGACAGGAAAGTACAAGCGGAGATTGTCAGAAGATTATAGAGATGAAATTGTCTAATTCATTATCCTGACAGCTGGAGATTCAAGTTCCCTTTTAACACGGCACATGTAAATTTTCCAGAATGCAAACACATTTTAAAGGGGTTCTTGAAATCCAATTAAATCAGATACAAGATTACCAAATTACCATTTTTATTAACCTGCAGGTTAGCAGTTTTGTGATTTAAAATTCCTCTTATGAAGACTATTAAAACAGCCTCATCATGAATGTGAAGACAAGGGTCATTTAAAGAGCAGGGGAAAAAACATATGCAACTTTACATTTTCTTTCCTATTCATTATCCACCTCCCTCTTTTAGTTCCATGTCTCCTGGAAGCATAGCAAATGAGACGGATTAGGGTTTAATGAAAGCACTGAGACCAAGCAAAGAGCAGAAGTGAAGGAAATCAATGTGGGCCATCTTAGGGGCCGAGCTTAGAAATGGAACCTGAAATATACCCCACCACTGAAACCCACCGACTTACACGGTGGACGTTCCTCCTTTTCTCAAACTGAATTTGAACATTTCAGACTTGTATGCCCTCAGGAATCTCCTTCTCTTTCGCCTGTAAGTCTGTCTGAGGAGACGGAAAGAAAATATATATCAAAAGGACATTAACCTTTACCACCCATTCAAAGATGGGACCTCAATTAACAGAAGTAAATAATCCTTGTAATTACCCCTTGGCCATACTCAGCTGGCATAAAACCTACTAAATGGACCGTCGCAACATAAAATGGGTATATAATTAAAAAAGAAAGAGAGAGAGAGAGAGAGAGAGAGAGAGAGAGAGAGAGAGAGAGAGAGAGAGATTACGATGAAGACCAATCCACATACTGTAGCTCTTCTTGTGACCAAAGCAAAATCTATTGATATTTAGATGTAAGATTGGGGAGGTCGGGGCAAGTTGTCACATGCCAGAGCAAGGCGTGTTATTATAATTAAGCTTATTCATTTAAATTTTTCATTCAGTATTTTAAATCGTATATTAGTTGGCCGAAAACAATGGTTTTATATATTGGTTTTATATAATGTTTTTTGTACTCACCTTGTACATTTTCTGCAGTTTCATTAAATGTTTTGTATTTGCTTTACTGTTATAATTTTGCTGGAAAAAATGAAATAAATGAAAAGCCTATTAATGTCAGGTTCCACTGTGACAACTTGCCTAATAGTGTGACAACATATTTATTTATTTATCTAGCATGGTTAATTCACACAAAAAAATTTGATAAAGAAAAACTATCTTAGAAAAATAGTCACTAGAGTAAAGAGTTGACCAGTACCGGGTCTCCAAACACACTAAAAATAAAATAAAATAAAAAAAGCACTTCATCAAGTCAGAAATATTATTTAATATGACTAAATCAAGCTGACAATTTTGAGTTACACGAATGAAATGAAAGAGGTTTTTAAAGGTCATGTTAGAAATAGCTTGTTAAGTTAACAATAACAGCACATCTATTTTTACAGTGTATATAATTGCATGTTATAGACCGAAGAACAAATTTCAAAATAAGTTTTATTTATTTTAGGGAGGTATTGTGAGCCCCTGAAATCAATGATAAGCCATTGAAAAACAGAATAGAGTGCATTTTCTGTTCATTTGTGGGTCTTAGTTAAGATAATCATATACATCAGCAGTACCACTTCATCACCATCAAACGATGACTATAGAGAGAGAGGCTTTGACACAATTCTCGGAGCCTGAGGAGGACTCTAAATTCAAAGCTTATGCAAATATGTCTGCGGTATTCAATCGAAGACTATTTGAGCTAGGGCAATTCACATGGAGATTGAGGATAAATATGTTTTCATTGTCCTCAGACAATAATACATTAATTTTCCTTCATTATTTGTAAGAATCACTGGCAATATCCTTCTGAAATAAGCATGACATTAAAGGCCCAGTGGAAAATCAGGATGGAACAAAAAGTCTTTAATTTAGTTGGTGCCAGAAGGCAAAGAGTAAGGATGAACCAAATGGAAGGATCCTAAAGTTAAAACTTTCTTCCCAAAATGTGCCTCTTTCCCCTGGAACGTGAACTTAATAAAGTAGATCATACTCTGCGAATTCATAATACACAAAATGTAATCACAAACTGATTTGATGCAGATGCTTTGAATTGAGTCCCCTCAACCTAAACATTGTTGCCAGATATTGCTAATTCACCAACAAACATGAATGCGTTACATTTCTGTCCAACCACCAGGAAAGAGCTTCAGCTGGCTTCAAAGTTGCCGGTAACGTTGGAAGTGTGACTTTCATGAACAGCAAACTTTATTTTCTCTCATGTTTCTCTGTTCTCTCTCTCTATCGCTCTCTCACTTTTTTTTCTGCTCTGATATTAACATTTTGCTTGTGGCAGATGGAGCTAATGTGGATTGGTATTTTCATTATAAGTCACCCCAAAGCCATGCTCAGCTGTATCTGTGGTTTCCAAATTGAGCTGTAAATTTTGAGAGCATCTGACACCCGTGTCCCAGGCTTACATCAGAATACTAACAAGATGACGACGACATTTCCGTCTCTGTAATTCGCACCGTATATCAGGTCAAGCCAGAACACCATCCGCTAGAACACAGCAGAGCATGGGACAATCCAGACATAACACTCTTTAAGTATCCCGTGCTCCACCGCAGAGAATAATGAATGAACCTATTTAGACTGGATTTACTGCCACTTTAAAACCTGATTGCTGCGAATTCAGAATAATTCATAAGACTTTTAGTGTTGTTCATCATGTAGCCTAGGCTGTTTCGATGTGAATGGATGCTTTCTTTGTAGTTTGTCAAATAAACTCCTTATCTGCCAGTGGAATATGCAATCTCAATGCATATGTATCAGTTCTGCCTTTAATTAAGGAGCATGTTACCAAAGTAGCAAATTGTAATCTTCACTTCACCAAAATAAAGCCTGGAACCACATGAGAGGGAATGAGATAAAGTTGAAAACACACCTATTTATTTGGAAAGCAACAACAAAAAAAAATGTTGCAAAACTCAGATTTCAAATTGAGAGATTTCAGCGATTTTCAGATCAGCAGTCGATCAAAGCCTGTTTCAGGGCTGAGATGAACAGAAAGCAACAGGGTAAATGGATCTCCAGCCTCCACCCAAACACCGCAGCCGTGGCTTCTCGGCATGGTTTAGTCAATGTCTTATCTTAGCGCATGGGAATTACAGTACATGGTCTACAACAAGCAGAGCGTTTATTTGCAGAGCTCCACACAGCTGTGACCATGAAGGACATTAAACTCCACTTTTTATGACTGAACTAATTTTGTGGTTTGCGCTATTTTGTATTTTTAGAAGACAGTGGTTTGTTCAGAACACACAAAGAAGGACGAGTACCAAAACACAAAAAGTGCATAAACCATGAACTGAATTTCTCATTATGTTAGTTATAGGTGAAGGATGGATACTACAAAATGCAACTAATAACGGCAGCTTGTAGATGTTTTCTACATTCATATCCCTGACTATTAAAAACAAGCTCTCTCTCAAACCCTGCTTTTTTATCATTATCAGATTTAGAGCCACACTTGGATCTGTGTGTGTGTGTAATGACCCCAGCGTATGAGGACTGAGTGCCACAATGCATCTGCAGCAACAACACAGTAGTGACAGACACTGGCTGGGCACATAAATTCACACAACTTATATGAACATCCACTCACACACACATCCTTCAGGTCCCTGACTCTGATCTGTCAGGTACGATTAGGGCTATAAAGGGCACAGACTCCTACTGAGAGGGAATTAGGACGAGAAGAATTAAACCTGAACTTGCGCACCGATAGCATGAAATCAGCCAACATCTCCATATTGTTGTAGGCCTTTAAAATATTAAAGCACTGAAAATGACAGCTTAAATCGTGTATATATAATGAATAATGTGTATTTATAGTATCATGGTATTACTATTGTTTTGGACATGTTCATATACCATGTATTGCACCATATATTTTTGTAATATTTCTGAAAGTCATGAACATTTCTGCTCAAATTATGTATTGTGTACGAAAGCATTCTGTGGTGGAAATGACATTTATTATATATTTTTTTCAATATTTTTTATCCTTATTTATTTAGAAACATTTTAAAATATACATAACCAGAAGAATCGATACACTGCTTTGACAAGCACTTCCAGTAATCAATTCCGCTGTGATAAAGGTCTATTAACTGCATGTTAATTGCACTTAAATGAAAATAGAAATTTAATAGTTTAAATAATTGTTAAATGCAAATAGTTTAACTTTACAGTGTTTTTTTTATCTTTACATACACTTTTCAACAGTTAACTTTACTGTCTCTGGGGGATATCTCTTTTCAAGTGTATTGCCGTGTAACGAACCAACTTGGGTAACTAAATATATTTTTTGATGTAATTTCAATTGAAACTTGCGTGATTACAGATTTGTAATGAAGTTTCAAATGTATTACTGTGCATTAAAAATAGTTTTTTTTAAACTGTAAATGTAACACTGAATGACACACCACAGTTAAAATTAAGTTAATTTGACATTATGACGAAGTGCATTCTTTACTTAAGTGTTTTTTTTTACTCTCTTTAATAAGTATACTCAATTTATTTAATCTTTAATATTATTTTCTGCACAGTACACTTTTCACATGAAAAAAAACACACTACAAGAGCACATTGAATACAATTAAACACACTTTTTCACAAGAGATACCACGGTAGGTAGGTATATAAATATGGTAACAATTAGTTGTCATCATATCACATTACCATGGAATAACCATTTGATACAATCAGTGTAACAGTAGTTATTTGGTGTATATTTTTTTGTTTTTGCTATTCAGATTAATGGGATTAATGATATGATATATGATTTCAGGACTATCTCTATAAACTTAAGAAGCATCCTGTGAGTTCTACCATCTGCTGGTGCAGCTTTCCAGACAGATCAAGAGGTCACCACCAGCATTTAGTAAGAATGCTTTGCTCGTAAAGACCTCGTCTTCCTCTCACCATCATGCCTCTACCACCCTTTCATCCGCAGTTGTCAAAACACGCAGTGCAATAATGGCCGCGATGAACTCAGGGCTTTTCGATGAACTGCTTTTCAGTAAACATTAGCCGCAGCTCAGAGCGCGGGACGTGTCTGAACTGTCTGTTAAAACTGAGAGAAGCCTCCCCTGAACACCTGCGTGTGTTCGTGAGTGTGTGTTTTCATTTGTCTAGATGACTGAGAGGTGGAAGGTGATGACATGGCGGAATGGACCGGAGGGCAACACACACACCACACACACACACACACACACACACACAGACAAACTCATAATATGGCCACTCTAATTCCGTCACATCCATGTTACAAATCACTCGATGTCCTGGAACAAGAATAAAGCCCTCGGGGTGTGTGGATGTGCGTGTGTGTGTATATGTGTGTGTGTTTAATGGTTCTCTTAACCAAACCCACCAAAATCCTGCCTGCAATTAAAAAGTGCAGCGCTTTGGCACCACAACTAATTTTCCCTCGGTTTCTACAGCTACAAACCAGTAGGCCAATTGTTATTAGTTCTCCATCAGTTTAAATTTGAATGCCTGCGAGCCAATTAAAGCTCCGGCTGATTGAATCCGCCCCAGGACCTTCCCATGCAGGAACCCAAATGAGTTCAGCCTGAGGTGGGGAGGAGTGGAGAGATGGAGGAAGAGGGGCACAGGGGTTAAATAAGAGGAGTTAAACTAGCAAATCCCAAACAGACTGCGGTCGGAACAATGGCTGGCTGCAGTATTGATGTAAATTGAATCAACTATCCCAACTTATTCATTCAGTCCAGTAGCTTCGTTAGGCTCGAATTCCACCAGTAACCTCATGACCTCCTCTAGTCAAACTGTATCGTACCGGCGAAAGGTCTTAGCGATACAAATTGCATCAGACTGCTTAATTAGCCAATGCAATGCACTTAAACGGATAGAAATTACATTCCTTTGCTTTCTTCTTGCACTTTCGTTCTCTTTATTTTGCAACCATCCAAAACTGTGTACAAAATGATAGGATTCAAACACATTTGCTCTGTTTCATTGCTACCTCACTATGTTCTCACAGATAAGCATATTACATATATAAGCATATATAAGCATATCATTACTATCTCAATTTAGTTAAATTCAGTTGTAGGATCACATGTATCCTTACACAGAAGAAGCCCAGAATTATTGACAAAAATATACCAATATTATTTTATATAATACTATTATTTTTGCCTATTATTCTATTTCTATATTTTTATATATACAAAATACTATTTTACTTATCCACTTAATGTGTTAGGTTAACTTTTTTTTTGTTTTTTTGTTTTTTTTATATTGATGAGATTACATGATGAGGATAGATATTAATGATGATCAAGGTGACAGTAAAGACATTTATAATGTTTACACCAACAGATTTCTGTCACATTTCCACAATATTTAGGCATACGGCGTAATAAGAAGTAATTGTTATTTTAGCAATCACCCAAATCAGCATATTTCTACAATCAATAAGATTTTCTAAGGATTATTAACCTGAAGACTGGGAACATTTCAGCTTTTCCCATCACAGGAATAATTACATTTAAACGGTATTAAAAGAGTAACTTTGATATGTACAAAATAATATAAATAATATATATTCTATATAATATAAAAATTAGTAAAAAAAATAGGGTCCCAGCGTGTCAACAGAAGAGACAGATGGCTGCATGTGAGTGTCCTGCGTAATACTTGGTTTTAGATCTGCTGTTGGAATTATTACTTGTTGCTAGGAAGGAATATTTTGTTTTCTGCCTATTTCTACATTATATTTTTGTTTGCGTTTGTATTTTTTGATTGCACTTTCTGGTAATTATAATAATTGCCCTTGGCTAAGAAGGAGTGTGTGTAATTTAATTGCTCCCTTCCTGCGTTGAAGTGCGAACTGTAGTTTCGATTGGAGGATTTGCCCTGCTATAGACTATTGGCTGTGTTAATTAGAAGGCGGCCACAGCTGTTTTCACTGTAGTCTCTTAGACTGTGTATGTCTTTGACGTCGCGGAAGCATCAGCGGAAGCGTTTAGCCCTCCTCGTGCTAAGACCAACGAGTGTAAAGACCTGCGACTATACCTGCGCGACTTCACCGAGCAACGAAATCACCCAGGCACTTAAGTATATTTTTGCTCTTCCCTGTACACACTCTCCTTTTCTGTCCTCTCCTTTCCCACCTCTATCATGGTTTTTCCAAACCATTCGGCTTGTCCTCTGTTCTCTCGCGAACGCTCTAGCGTCCACCGCAGACCTGCAAACGCAGTGTTTTGCTAACCTGAATCCTATCTCTACATCTTATACTGCACCTCTTTCTTTTTCTGTGGGTTTCTGGAATTGTCAGTCTGCTGTCAACAAAGCAGACTTCATTTCTTCTTTTTCTTTAAACTCCTCACTTAGCATCTTGGGCTTGACTGAGACTTGGATTCGTCCAGAAGACTCAGCAACCCCAGCTGCTCTTTCGCACAATTTCTCTTTCTCTCATACCCCCCGTCAGGTTGGCCGGGATGGGGGCACTGGTCTGCTCATTTCTAACAACTGGAAATACTCAACCCACTCTCCCCCATGCAATTACAACTCATTTGAATCTCATGTGATCACTATAACAGCTCCCGTAAAGAGAGTGGCCATTCAACTGAGACTGCGCTACTGTCAGTCACAGAAGCCTTGCGGATTGCAAAAGCTGATTCCAAATCATCAGTCCTTATTCTGCTGGATCTTTCTGCTGATTTTGACACTGTCAATCATCAGATCCTCATGTCTGCCCTCTCTTCATGGGCATCACAGAGATTCCACTTCGCTGGTTTGAATCCTATCTCAATGGTAGGTCTTTCAGGGTGTCTTGGGGAGGAGTGTTATCCAAAGCACATCAACTGGTCACTGGGGTTCCTTAGGGATCAGTTCTTGGACCCCTCCTCGTCTCCATATACACAACATCACTGGGTACCATCATACAGGCACATGGCTTCTCCTACCATTGCTATGCTGATGACACACAGCTCTATCTTTCATTTCAACCAGATGATCCAACGGTAGCTGCACGGATCTCAGGCTGCCTGGCAGACATCTCGGCATGGATGAAATAATATCACTTACAGCTCAACCTGGCAACGACTGAGCTTCTTGTCTTCCCTGCCAACTCCAACTCTACAGTATGATTTTTCAATCCAGCTAGGTTCTTCTACAATTACACCATCAACTTCGGTCAGAAATCTTGATGTAACCTTTGATGACCAGCTGAACTTCAAAGACCACATTGCAAAGACCGATCGATCTTGCAGGTTTGCATTGCACAAAATCATAAAGATCAGGCCCTTTCAAATGGAGCATGCTGCACAACTTCTTGTCCAGGCCCTTGTCCTCTCTAGGCTGGACTACTGCAATGCTCTTCTGGCTGGACTCCCATCAAGCACAATCAAACCTCTACAAATGATTCAGAATGCAGCGGCACGACTGGTCTTCAACGAGCCCAAAAGAGCCCATGTTACACCTCTCTTTATCTCCTTGCACTGGCTACCGGTTGCGGCTCGAATCAAGTTCAAGGCATTGATGCTTGCGTATAGAACAGCCACAGGATCAGCACCCTCCTACTTCCACTCACTACTACAAATCTACATCCCTTCCAGAAGTCTGAGATCCGCTAGTGAACGACGCCTCGTGGTACCATCACAGAGAGGCTCAAAATCACTTTCCAGAACATTCTCGTTCACCGTTCCTGACTGGTGGAACTATCTTCCCACCCCTATCCGGAATGCTGAATCCCTGACAATTTTCAAGCGACAGCTGAAAACTCATCTCTTTCGAAGCTACTTGACTTCATCATAAAAAAAAATTAAAAAAAACTCTCTCTCTTTATTTATTCCTTCTCTTTCTAGCTTGTACTTATTTGAACAATGTCTAAGAACTTGGTATTACAACCACTTCTTGTGTCCATTTGCCTCTTTTAAGAAGAATCGCTTTATGTATCCCCCAATTGTAAGTCGCTTTGGATAAAAGCGTCTGCTAAATGACTAAATGTAATGTAAATGTAAATGTAAACAGTTATTTTAAACTGAAATATTGACAATATTGCATCTGCACTTTAATGTTTTTATGTATCAAGCTGTTAACTTTGGAATATGCCAATGTAAAACTATTGAAATCCATTGCAAGTTGATTTTTCCTGTATTTGCATTGTGGTGCTGCCTTTGTAGTGTGTTCCAAATTGTTCACTTATGAGATTCCATGATGGCTGGAATGTTGCCTTATGAGGAAACTGCCTATAGGCAGCAGGCAGCTCACTAGATATTAGAACACAGCTAATAAACAGAAACAAACAGCATAGCATCCTCCAATATTTGAAGTTCAGAGCATTAAATAACCTCTATTGAGTTAGCTATTTGTCTATTAAAACGGAGAGAGATGTATTGCACAGACTCATTGTAGAAACATCACATAGCCTACTGCTTTTAATGAAATGGCGAGGCAAGCAGTCACTGGTCTCATCCACATCCCAGGATAAGCTCCTTTCCATCTGAATTCAAGTAATGATTAACATTTTTTCCCCCAAAAGTGGAGGAGAGATGAGAGAAAAGCGTGCTCACTTTTAAGAAGACACTTGAGGGACAGAAGGAGGGAAAAGTTTTAAAGGGTGTCAGTTGATAAGAACTAGAGGAATTAACCCTAAAGAGAGTTTTAGTGGAAGACCTGGAGATTTACACCTTGAGTGGAAGAGGATGAGTCTAGGTGCCAACCTATTATTCAAAGAAAGCCGCCAAGATGATGAAGACACATTCCTGAGGAACGTCAAAAGCGCAAGTATTGAGCTGACAGAGAATATTATTTACTATGATAAAGTTGTTCAGTCACTTCACTGTCTTTTGATATATAAAATATGAGGAACACTAGAAAATGATTCATTAATCGTTATTTGTGTCTTGTTTTCCAGTAAATAAATGGAAATGTTCATTAATACACACACACACACACACGCACACACAATTGCTGTGGTGATTTAAACTCTCCCCCTCGACAACACTCTTTTGAAAAAAATGGTATTGTTTGTATGTTTGTTGTTTTTGTTTTTAAGAATAAATCCTATTGAACTTTGCTGTAAAAAAGCATAATATAAAAAAAAAAAAAAAACAAAAAAAAAAATAATAAAAAAAAAAAAAGGTGGCCTATTTCTTAAATTTTTAATCGTAAAACTTATTTATCCTACATTGAAACAGTAATTTTTCTCAGAATTTTCAAACTTATATCTTCAAATAATTAACTTGCCACAGTGTTGATTAGTTTTTTTTTTAACCCTTTTAATTTTGTATATAATATAATAAATTAATTAATGGTGACTTTTATTCTTACGATTTTATCTTAAAACTTTTAGTTTCACCTCAGCACCTGCACTTTATATCTTAAAAGATGACTTGCCACAGTGCGTCTAGTTCTTACCATTTACGTTTTAAAAATGGAATTAATAATAATATATACTAATATCAGAGTAATAATAATAATAATAAAAATGGAAATATAATTTTCTGTTTATCATCACTTTTTTACGGCCTTTTTACTTATAGTATTTGCAGTAAACCTACAGCCCTTGCTGTTTGTCTATAAGAACTCAAGAATCAGAATGTTTTCCCCAGTCTTCACTGGCCAAAGCACACGGCAATGACAGCTAAAGAGAAGCATTTCCCCTCCTCCTCAAGTGGACTCAAATCAATGGGAGCAGAGACCGCTTCAGTAGCCCCTGCCCTCCTTTCTCTTATAATTATACCCCTCTGGATTCACTGAGTACCAGCTAGCCCTGTGCTATTTGTGGTAATTAGTCCAGAATGTAAGCTGTCAACATGCAAACCAACCCAAGCCTACCACCCTTCCTCCTGCCAACTCCCTCCTCCCTTCAACACAACAACACGCACCTTACCTTAGCTGCTGGAGAACATTAACTTTCTTCCCTTCTTCTTTCTCTCTCTCTGTCTCTCCTTCGGCTACTCATGTCAAATCTAGGTCTCTCCTAACAAAATCTTAATAATTAACTGGCAAAATTTAACATGATTGCTTGTGACACACCTACTCTGGTAATTATTGCTTTGAGGCCATTTGCTAATGAAATTAATGCATTCGTTGCCCTAACAAATTAGCATAACTCATGCAAATGGCCTACATTTTAGACCCACTTGCGAAGATGGAAAAAGACAAGGGGGAAAAAATAAGAAAAAGCAATGTCAACAAAATGCGGGGAAATTAAATTGCACATGCATGGAATTAAGAAATTGCATTAGCAGAATTGCAAGCGGTTATTTTTTTTATGTAGCCATAATGGCTAAAAGCTCTTAATTTTAACCACCGGTGAGCACAGCAATGCAATGCTTTAAGATAGTGGCTTATGAGCACATGATTATCATTATCTTCATTACAGTCATTGCTGATCTACATGCGCATCTTTCCGAGAGCAAATATTAAATGACCACCATAATACAGACATTAAAAGGTTTTTAGACTGATGCATTAAGTGATCTGAGAGCAGGGGCCAATGAAACTCCATCAGTGAGTGAGAAGGAAGCTGCTCCTCTGCACAGACTCTGTCCCACTGCCTGTCACAGTGCTACTGTATGTCAGCCCGTCGTGATTTTTAACACACTGACTGGTGTTATTAATATTTGATGACATTACCCCAAACTGGACACAAAATGAGGGATGTAGTGAGTGTGTTTTTGTGTTTGGGTGTGTGGGTCATGTATTTCATGCATTGTGGCGGCCTGATGTCCTTGCAAATGTGGTACAACATGAAATCCCCTGCAATGTGGGGTCCATCTCAAAAAAGTGTAAATAAACTTGCTAAATTATATCTAAATACCAATAATGATTTTGTTCCAAATGTGTATGTTTTTCTTTCTTTTGCTGGAACACAAAAGAACCATTTAGAAGAAATGCCTAGCTCTTTCATGAAACTCTAGATGGCGCAGGCTGATGGGTTCTTAAAGGGATAGTTCACCCAAATTTGATGTTTATCTGCTTACCCCCAGGGCATCCAAGATGTAGGTGACTTTGTTTCTTAAGTAGAACACAAACAGAGATTTTTACTCAAACCGTTGCAGTCTGTCGGTTTTATAATGGAAGTGAATGGGAATCACGGCTTTAAGAGTCAAAAAAACATACACAAACAAAACCAAATTAAACCCTGCGGCTCGTGATGATACATTGACGTGTAAAGACACAAAACGATCGGTCTTTGCAAGAAACTGAACAGTATTTATATAGTTTTTTAACCTCTGATTCACCGCAAAGTTGGGCAATGTCCAACTGTCCTGAGCGCGTTCACATCTTCTTCTTCAGCCGGCGCATGACGCGTCTCCTTCTTCTTCTTGCTTTACGGCAGATCTCAGACTTAAAAGTGCATTACCGTCACCTATCTCTCAAATGAACTATTGACACTCTATCTACAATCTCAATTAGGAGTGTCCCAAGTGTCCTAGGTCCATTTGAGAGATAGGTGGCGGTAATCCACTTATAAGTCTGAGACTTCTACCCATTGCGTTGAAAATCAGAGGTAAAAAACGATATCAGTAATGTTCAGTTTCTTGCACAGACCGGTTGTTTCGTGTCTTTACACATCAATGTATTGTCATGAGCCGCAGGGTTTAATTTGGTTTTGTTTGTGTATGTTTTTTTGACTCTCAAAGCCGTGATTCCTATTCACCTCCATTATATGACTGACAGACTGCAACGGTTTGAGTTAAAAAAAATCTCCATTTGTGTTCTACTGAAGAAACAAAATCACCTACATCTTGGATTCCCTGGGGTAAGCAGATAAACATCAATTTTTATTTTTTGGGTGAACTATCCCTTTAACGTAACTGATGATATTCAGAGAGTTAAACAACTTGTCACAAGCTGATTGTTTCATGTTGCATACGCAGCCAATGAGCTTGTTGCTTTACATTTAAATTGCTGGGTTGGCCCCCTTTGAGATTCTTGCAGCGCGCTTTCAGAGTTCCTCTGAAACACTCCACCTTCCCCAGCTCAACCTGTATAGATATACTAGGGATTATGTTATATGCTATTTGTGCAGCAGCAGTATGTCTTAAATACTCACAGCACTGTATTGCCGTATGCATTGGCAGTAGCAAGTTCCTGTACTTGCTTGTAGCAACAGCAAAAATATACACCTACAGCAATAACCAGCAGCAGCAGCGTAGCAGATTTATTCTGTCAAGACCAAATACTTTAACATTGTCATATCCATTACCATGCTAAAATCTTCTGAGAGTTGTCATGATAGAACTGTTTTTGTTCAGAATATGAATAAGTCAATGGAACCCAAAACGTTTAAGATCCAAAAAGAACATAAAGGTAGCTTTTAGTGAATTCATATGACCAAATCAAAATATTGAGCAACTTCAACATCAAATATTGTGACACAAACCTCAAAGGTGATGATATTTGGCCATGTGACATTTTATGTTACCATATTTGATGCATGCATTAATCAATGTTTTGATTCGATTTAAAAGTCTATATAAAGTGTATAAAGGCTTAAATTTCAATCAGTTTTTCAGAATCATATTAATTTCGCACTACTTTTAAATCCTTTTTGGAGTTTTTTGTTATATAAAAACTGCTTAAACATTTTTCAACACATCTTATTTTGTGTTCCACAGAAGAAAGAACACAACCAAAGCGTTGAATAAATGATCACTGAATTATCATTTTGGGACAAACTATTCCTTTCACGATACCCAAAGAAAGCAGAACGTTTTCTGTGAAGTGCAAACGAATTCAATTCAAAGGGAAGTCATCACCATAGTACGTTTAGCATGTGTTGTTTTTTACACACCATAAAACAAGAGCAACTGTGCACACGAGTGCACAGAGCGACATATTTGTAAGAGCTTGTCGGTAAGGTGTGTTGTTGCGTGGCAGGTGAGGAATCATAGGGATAAGTTGCCGTTTAACAGAATTTTAAACGGGCTGGCATGCATTGTCGGTCTGGAGCTATGCTCACTCAAGAGAGACAGAAGCGCCGCTACACTTCCCTCTAAATTGTTTTCCTCAGCGTCCTCAGCTTCCCTCGGTAGCCCCGAGGCTCACCGTGGTAACAAAAGCTGAAAATGACTCCCATTTAAATGGTATTGGGTTGCATTACCATGGTCAGGTGGGAGAGTCTGGAAGCCATTATGGAGGTTGGCAGAGGCCACTTGGTGCTGCAAGGCGTAAAACTAGACAAAAATAAGAAAAGGCCAAGGAGAGAGCTTTAGTCTATATGATCACTCAGGCTGCATGTATACTGCCCAAGAAGCTAGATTTACATCTGTTCTGGGAAATAGAACAGAATATTTGGATGGATCATGTTGTCCTATTGGGTCCGATATAAAAAGCACCAAAAAGTAACCTTTTAATGCACTCATCCTTTAATGCTGTGGAATCACAAACAGATAAAGAGGTTTAAATCGTGATAATCAGATGATGCCCTCAATACTAAAGCCTGGCAGCCGATATATCCTGACAGGGAAAATAGGAATAATCAATTTTAATATATACTACTACACTAAAGTGCAGTCAAGACTAGATACGCTGGATTTTTAAATGCTATTGACTCAAATAGAATACCACACTGATTCTCAATACAACTGTCATTATTCATTATCCATTACACACATATTATTCTGTTAATATGTCATTAACAGAAATTTATTTAATCTGTCTATTTCTTTTTTTCCCTTCATTTTGTCACAATGATGACATTACATTATCTCTCCTTAAAAACACGTTCTCTAAACGTCTCAGGTTACTTATGTAACCATGGTTCCCTGAGTAGGGAACGAGACACTGCGTCCTCTAGGGGTCGCTATGGGGAACGCCTCGTCGTGACCCGTGTCTGAAGCATACATTGAAAAAACACCAACTCGTTGGCCGGCGACAGCCATGACGTCACTACCGGTGCGACTACAGTAT
Source organism: Sinocyclocheilus anophthalmus (assembly GCA_018155175.1). Classification (NCBI taxonomy): domain Eukaryota; kingdom Metazoa; phylum Chordata; class Actinopteri; order Cypriniformes; family Cyprinidae; genus Sinocyclocheilus; species Sinocyclocheilus anophthalmus. The sequence continues at coordinate 538,848 of JADLZN010009007.1, forward strand.
AAATCGGTGCCGGGAGCTACACATCATTCTCTTCTTCGTCTGAAGCTTGCGTCCGCAGCATAGCAAGAAACGAGAGGACGCAGTTGTCTCGTTCCCTCTCATGGAACCATGGTTACATGAGTAACCTGAAGCCCGTTCCCTTTTAATGGGAACTTCGAACTGCGTCCTCTAGGGGTCGCTATGGGGAACTGTATACCCACGCCACCATGCTGAGGGGAGTGCAAGCCAGAACCATGGCGAGCACTAAGTACCAACTCTATCATATTGCTATGGGAGTTGCCCCTGGAACGTTTAGACGGCTGTCAGTGACGTTATTTCCTATGGCCAAAGGCCTAGGCTACATCCCCCAAAATACTTACCTGTTAGGGCCAGAACTCCTGGCCTGGGGTAGAGCTCAAGGCTTGGAATCAGGAGTAGATTCCTTTAAGGGAATACGACCACGAGCCTAGAATCATACTAGTCTTGGCCTGTCACCCAGGGGCTACCGCACGTTTGTCTTTGCATGTGATGAAGGAACTGTCTCAACAGACCCCTAATAGCAACACCCTGTTAAAGTAGGTATCCAGAGGATACATAGGATGAGTGGGTGCCCAAGGCAGAACCGGGGTTTTAAAACACTCAAAAAGAGCACGGAGTCTTTGTGCGTAGCTCTTACCATACAGGATTTTCAGAAAAGTGGGCAAAGCATAACGTGCACACTTACCACTTATTTGGATTTTAGAAAGTGGGCAAAGCATACCGTGCACACTCACCACTTATGTGGATTTTAGAAAAGCGGGCAAAGCATAACGTGCACTACACTTGCATACCGTTCTAGGGGTTCTCGTGGCATCCTGAAAAGGCAGCCTATAGATAAAATAGCGTATCCCCAGACGCTATATATACAGCTATAATGCTGGAGTGGCTAGCAGTAAAACTGTAGCTGAGGGAGCAAACATCCAGATCTCAATTGAGAGGGAACTCAACCTAAAGCATGTTTTTTTTTCCCATGGTGGAACGCACTAGACATTATTCACTGAGGTAGCAACACACTCAGTTTCTCAACCGAGACGGGGCCGCGACCTGCCAGCATGTTCCAAACTGGAACGCTAGCAATCTTTAACTTAGCTGTTGGGTGCACCACCTAGTTCTCAGTTCGAGAAGGGGCTCGGCCTACAGCTGTTCCACTGCAGGAACTCTACATTAGTGGTTTTACCTTGGCTTTGGGAGGGAGCAAAACCTAGCCTCTCAACGCGCGGGTGCCTCGACCTGCAGCATGATTTTGAAAATCAAGGGTAAGCCATACTGGCCGTCTGAGCCAGACTCTCATTCCATGTCCCCCTTTGATAAAGGGGAGCAGTGTCCCCTCATACTACACGAGGAACAGCCACCCCCTGGAGCGAGGATCTAACTCCTCAGAGAGGTTAACGCTCGAGAAACATCATACTACACTAACCCTTCAAAATGGTGAGGGGGGTATGCCTCAGCAAGGGGGGATATCCTGGTGATCGGGAAACCCATCAGGGCAACCCAGATACGGTAGACCAGTCAGGTTAGCATGAAAGCGTAACCCCAGCCCTGACGTCCAGGAAATTTTTGCAGTGACACCGGGGGCCTGATAAACACAAAACTCCCGCAGAAGCCTGTGTTACGGCCGCATGATCCAGGAAGTTTAAACCGAACTTACTTACCTTCTGGACTAATCTCGCCGGGTGACATAAACCACTGCAAGTCGAGCACCACCCGGTTTCCTGAAACCCAGCACGGGGAAACACTGCAAAGAAACTATGCAAAGGGTACACACAACCACCCATTTTTTTCATCAGCACATACTATAGTTATATACATAATTTTAGACAATGGTCTACTCACCCCCACGGCTCCCCGCGTTGAGCCTCGTCCGGAAAGCCCCCTAACCGGACCTTCAGTAAGGTGTTCACTAATGATTAACCATAGAACCACCAAACCATAGTTCAGAATGAGACTTTATGCAGAGATAAATGGTGGTTACAGGGGAATTAAGGAAGGGAAAAGGGTAAGTTACACCCCCTGAGAGAAAGAGTGTCCTAAGTATTACACCTGATCCGGACGAAAAGCGCTGACCGCCTTGTCTGGTCACTCCTCACGTCCCTGCCTCCTCCCTTCGACCCCCGATACTTACTACCCCTACCGCAGCGAGGAGTAGCGCGTTCGCGACACCTCAGCCTTCTGAGCTAGTCTCTGATCCTCAAACCGAGACGGCCAGGACCCCTGGTTTGTTTGGGCTCAGACCTGGGCCTTCGTGGTATAAAGGATTTGAACGCTGCTGAGCGCGACTCCGCCTCCCTGAATTTGTCGACCACCATCTCAAAGGAGGTGCCAAACAGTTCAGAGGGCGAAAACGGGGCATAGAGAAGAAAGCCCCTTTCTTTCTTCCGCTGTCCCTGCCCAGGTTTTACCCACAGCTGCTCTCCGTTACTATACATCGCCGCCATAGATTCTGCCTGGCAGAAGGCAGCCTGCTTAGTAACACCGCAATAAGCATATCCGTTGGTGCGGCGTAACGTCAGCCATTCTCATCAGAAGAACGGCCCCCGCCTTCTATACCAGGTTCCCTTTTAGCAGGTCAGCCTGGTATGCCTGAAGCACCGCCATGGTGTGCAACGAAGCTGCAGCCTGACCTGCTTCTGCGTATGCCTTGCCATTCATTTTATATGTAGCTTGAAGAGGCATGGATGGCAGGGAGGGAGTTTTGAGAGATGATGTCTCGCCCATAGAGAGATAGCTGGCCAGCGTTTCTTCTACAGGGGGCATCTTCTCATAGTCGTTTTCGCGCATCGCCTCGATGTTCCCATAACTGGTATGCTGAAACCGATGGATGCATGAGGAAAACAGCCTCTTCCATTCCTTCTCAATCCCCGTATGGAGATCAGGAAGAAAAGGAAGACTCACCTGAGCTGGAAGGCTATGGTCAGACAGATAACGCTCGTCAAGACGACCTCGCGGCGCCACCTTCCTGGCCCGCTTCCACGGCAAGTCAAGCCTTGCCGTGGCGCGATCCATAACCTCTAAGAGCTCATCATACGCAGGGTAGGAGGATTGAGAAGGCTCAGCCTCAGTTTCTTCGCTCTCTTCATCCATTTCCTGTTCTTCCTGGGCTGAACCCAGCAGAGCTCTGGCCCCTGGATCAGATGATGTTAAAGTGAGAACATCATCCTCCAGTGGCTGTCCCTCGCCCCCCGCCGATGAGCGCGAGAAGGAAAGGCCCTCTCTAAACTCATCGGCCAGGTCAACCTGAGATCCCCACGAGCTCATTCTCCTCCATGCCTCAGCAGCGGAGGGTCCCGAACCGCGGGAAGCAGATGGCTTCCCCTCTTTACTTGAAAAGAGAGACAGACGAGAACGGAGTTTTTTCATTGGAACAAACTCGCAGTGCACGCAGATTGCCCCCCTCGAGGACATCGCGTGCGTGCTCCTCGCCCAAACAACCAACACATAGATCGTGTGTGTCATCTAGTGTCAAATAGCGATGACACGGATGCACACAATTTCTAAATGCTCTGCTAGTGCTCGCCATAATAAATAGATAGCTCGTACTTTTTCCTTGAATGCACACTTCAAACAGAACAGTCAATGAAGACGAAGAAGAGATTGATGTGTGCTCCTGGTGCCTATTTATACTATATTCGCACTGGTAGTGACGTCATGGCTGCCGCCGGCCAACGAGTTGGTGTTTTTTCAATGTAGGCTTCAGACACGGGTCACGACGAGGCGTTCCCATAGCGACCCCTAGAGGACCGCAGTGTTCGAAGTTCCCATGAAGTGACAGAACAAAAAAAACTTTTTATATCAATTAAATGGTATACGACATTTAAAGAAAAGTGGGAATATATTTAATTATCTTTATAATTAACCTTTTACTATGCTCGGCTGACAAAACAAAGGTGTTATTATAGGTTTTTAATCAAAGCATTTAAAAATATATCTTTCATAAATGTTTTGCTTAATTTTTATTATAATACCAGATGAAAACTTCGAAAATCATCCTTCATCTTGAAGGTCCAGTTTTTGCATTTCATATGTACTGATAAGTTTATTTATGTCTTTTTTTATATTTATTTATTGCTGGGAGGTGTTCTTTCTTTCTTTCTTTCAGCCTGTTTTGCCCCCTTACTCAAGAATCAATTTAAGTCATCTTAAGGTTATCTAAAGCAAATGTGGTCTCCTTGTAGTTCAATAAAAGACTAAAAGATAGAAAACAGATTGAAGATGGAGGAATATGAAATGAAACAGGACTAAAAGGGGGTAGGGAATGCTTAGGTGTGGGAAAAGTACTAAAACAGCCTAAAAAGCATTTAAAATGGAGAGGGTTTGATATGAAGACCACAGTTTCAAATGAGAGCTGTTAAAAGACTGAAAAATCCAGGAGATTGGAGTGAAAATTAGTATAAAGACACAAGAAAAAATAAATCAGACTGTTTATTCTCCTCACGATCATATGTATTTAGATGTAGCATTTGTATGAATACACAGCAAACACCTAAACGCAGGAGGACGGTTGAAGCGCACGTCTAAGCGGAGGGCTGACCCCCTGTGTGATGCCACATCAACATCCACCATTTCACACAAATGAGCTCCCGCCGCGCCGGGCAAGATGGCCACACAGAATTAGCATTGGGAACACATCGGGGAGAAAGCGTGCTAAATTTGAGCTCACAGACTGAATATGGATTTGGATATTATGTTGTCCATCTCCCATGCCAAATATTATGACCGTTTATTTTTCCCACAGTGGGTGTCTTGGCATATTATTAATGTAATAAAAACAGGCTTTTATATTCATCGACCAAACCAATGACATGGGGAGAGAGATAGAGAGTGAGAGAGAGGGACTGAGAGGGAGATGATTGCTCATTAGTAGTATTTGTGTTCTGGATCCTTTGGGCTTCTATCTGTTCCAGGAGCTGATGTTCTTCTAATGAGTTAAATACTATCTGCTGCAAGAGGGCATCAACCTATTACACATGCACACACACTTACACAATCACGGACATACACTAGAGGTTTAGGAGTTTATAGTGTAGAGTTTGCTCTCCATCAGAACTGCTTTCCAGTAATGAGGTATGAACCCCGGCAATGAGAAGGAACAGTGCAGCTGCTGTCCTTTCACTATCAATATCGCCATATTAGGGAAAAACATAGAAAACAACTCTGCACTTCAGGTCTGCCTTAACAGTGAGCACTACAGTGAGCACTACAGAGCATGACAAAGACCAACGCAACCAGGGGTGGGCTGCAAAAGGATTGATTTTAAACTTGCGACTTTAGAAAAAAACCAAATTGCCAAACAGTTTGTTAACTAAGGCTACAACGAAACATTAAAATAGTAAAAAAATAAATAGACAAAAAAGAAACTTAAAGTTTTTTAAGCACTATACTGAAACCAAAAAAAATCTACATAGGAAAATAAAAATAATGACGACAATCCTGAAGAACATTAATAATTAATATATAATATTAATCCTAACACATAGTGCATACACTTACCTCAGCATTGCAGACACTACATCTTAGTCTCTTCTCTCGTCCAAGACCCTAAACAAAAACACAAAATATGTATGATGTTCATTACATTGTATTAAATTTAGTACACTAAATTACAGAGAATAATACTCATTTGCATTTAATCTTTAAACAGATATTTTTGCTGTAATTTATTTAAAAACTGTATTATGATTTATATTTCTGATTGGATGTTAACTGTATTTTATTGGCTTTGTAACACAATGACTTTGTGACAAAGTTTAATAAAATCTAAATGAGCAAAATCAAATCATTCTAAGCTAAATATCTAATAAAATTTAAAGTTTCAGCGCTTGTCCAGAGATGCTGTTACCTTAATGTGTTATTTTCACCTGTTCAAATTATTCAAACTTACTTACTTACATTCATGTAAACTGATGTAATGATTCAGATTAAACACTATTATTTTTTTTTTTTGACTTGTGTTTGTTACCCAAACAGTTTTTTTGGTTCGACTTCTATTACTGGACCAAAACAGCACTAAACATCATATATGTTACTAATCTCAAATTATATATTTTATGTTAAATTATGAAGAATTTTCACTTGAAACAACTTTTTTAAATAAAAAAAGAAAAAAGAATATCGCCCAGTTGATGATCCCATTTTTTATTTAGGTTTCCTTTTTACCAGTGTGTAACACCTTTTTACAGCGTGGTTAACTAGATTTAGCAATCCTTTAGTATCTGTTAAAGATGTTTGTTTAAAAAAGATGAACACTAACGGAACAACAGATGTTCTCAATGCTGAACGGCCTACTATTCATAATCAACACGTTATGTATCATGCATTTGATATAGCTCAGCTATACCATATATGATAATTAAGTGTGCTTGGTTCATAAAATGGGGAACAACTAGAATTAATTATCTAAATAATTAAGGAGCCCATCGTACAAATATTACACATTAGCAATTAGCCTATTTTATCCCAGTGGATGCTGGTCTCCGTAATGGAAAGATGTAGAGAGTGGGGGAACACAGTTGCTAAATCCAGAGCTTATATGCATGACATGTGGGAGCTCATTTTGAAAGATGTTAATGGCATATAATTATAGAACAGTGCTATTAAGCGATGTGATTTTACAAGAGGCCTGGTGCCCCTGGCGCTATGGCCTGATTGCTAAGAGTGTTTGGCTAATGAATGGAAATGCATGTCTGTTTGCAATGATGGGAATTATCAAACCATGAGAGAGAGAGCGGGATAGAGAGAGAAATGGTATCTAAACTCAACCACTTAAAATTACTTTCACACACACAGAACCCACTTAACTGCACTCATATGTCACACACAAGAAACAGGCAAGTCCTTGAATAGCGATGTTACACATCAACCTTATTGGATTTGATAATAAATCGGACCCAAATCTTGTTAACAAGTTTTTGCCTTATAATTGCTCATAATACTGTCTCTTTCTGATTATAACTCAAAATGAATGCAGCCCTCCATTCACTTGTTTAATTTGCATGTCTATATATATATATATCTTATATTATATATATTTATATATATATTGATTTTTATCAAGAAACATACGAAAAAAACATATCATTTTATAATATTCGATGTCAGTTAGTTTTCTTGATCCTCCATTTAGAAAAAGCATGTTAATGTGTCTCAAATTATAATCGGCTTTTTTGCGGGCGGTTGCTTTGTGCATCTCTCAATCATATTTTACCCACAGTTATACAGTAATTTTTCAAAGCGCTACCGAGCTTTGATTAGAAAAATTACACATTTAACATATCATTTTACTAATTATATCTGGAGATATAGAATGACAACCTAGCGTTTTATGGTAATAGTCCTGCTAACTGTTTAAGATCCACCTGATTTCAGACTTACTTCCATCTTACTTTTTCGGGACATAACATAACAACATCTGCTATTTTTTGCTTCAGTTTTTGGCTTGAGTGTGAGTTCCAATTCTTTACTATATTGTAGTCTTAACAAAAAACCACAATGCCAAACTTTTGTTAAATTTTATTATTTTTTATATATATTTATATAATATATCACTGTTTCATATGCCAGGCTTTATAGGGTTTATGATGTACCCAAATATAACAGCTTTTATCACTAAAAAGTAGTCTTTTTTTCTTAAAGCCATATTTCAACCTGCACTGTGAACGGTCTAAAAGCAGCTAGTTGTTAGTATTTTAAAGACTCTCTGTAAACCATAATCATATCTACTTTCTCCTGTCATTTGCTCCACAACTCTTAGGGTTATTTCATATGGATCAGATTACATATTTGGAAAGCGTATTATTTTTTTTTGTGCAAGATCATTTCCATTAACTGCAATAGACTGAAACCAGATGGCGGCCTTTCATAAAAAAAATAGAAAACATATTTATGTGGGTATATGGAGCGAGTGATTGCGGTGGTTTTGACATGAGTTCTGTGCAGAGCAGTAATAAATGACATTGTCCTTGATCTGTGGTATCTCAATAGCCACTTTCTTCCACTGTTCTCTCTCTCTCTCTCTCTCTCTCTTTCTCGTGGGGTAAGAGCTGTGAGTAACAACGTGCTCTGTTCTGGTGCTGGGCTGGTCTGATGTGGTCGTTCCGATTCCTATTACGCCCTTGTACACCACTGAGGGCCTCATCTTACCAGAAATGCCCTCTGCCTAATGAGGGTCAAAGGTCAGAGAGCGGTGTGCCTTGAGGGGGCAGGATCTCCCAGGCACACTCAGTCACTGACTCTGGCCCTATATTTAAATCAAGCCTCGGGCTCCCGGCTTCCTCTCTCAAAGGCCATTCTCTTAACTAGTTCCCGCTCGCTAATTAGTTTTTGTGCAATGTTATTTGTCTCTCTGAGCTTGAACAGAGGAAGAGGGCAGTGTTAAAGATTGCTGTCCTGAAAAGCCTCTTCTCTGCCTTGTCATGGACAATAAGCGCAGCTGGCATTGCTACAAACCAGACAGTATTTGAAGTATATATTAGCCAGGAAGAGAAAATGAATTATGAGCATTTAGTTTTCTTCGGCCACTGCAGTTGCACTGTAAATGCTCTTCCTGAAATTAGATAAAGACCTGGAATTTGCCTTTGTTCTCTTTTCTTTCCCTTTTTTACCTAAGCTGCTTTTAAGAGCAGTATCGTTCCCAGCCGCCAAGCGTAAAGCACTCATGAGTCAAACGGTTATTGGATTACATTTTCTGGCTTCATAAAATGTGGTTAAGAAGCACTTTAGGCATATGTGCCTGACCTTCTTTCAGGGAGATGGCAATCAGACAAGAAGTGACAGGTCGATCACTGATTTCAGCTCCACTGTCAGAGGCACACCGTCTCACCACGTCTCCTCTCCTCTTTTCTTTTCTTCTCTCCTCTCCTTCTATTTAAAAGAAGTGTGAGTCACTGTTTGTGTGTGTGGGTTTTTACCCCCATCTTGTCAAAAAAGTTGTGGCAGCAGGTAAACTTGCTCTTTTTTAGAGAGTAAAAATCTTATCAAAACAGAATTCAGTATTTACATCAATACAGCATACCAAAAAGGAGGAGTAAAATCCTTGTCCCATACAGGGGCACATAATTTCCAGGCCCAAATTGAGATTTACTCGAATGTTTAGCCTTACAATAAATAGCAAGTTAAGTTGTTATGAAGAAAAATTAATATAAGGATTTCGTTTTACTTTTGTTTTTACTATGTTTTTATTTTACACACATAGATGTTCTTGCTTCCAATGAAGCACAAGATGCTCTTTGAATCATTAAATTATGCAAGGTAACATGATTTATGGGTTTCATGCAGCTTGAGTTCTATTGTCATTAAAGAAAAAGAAACACCAAATACTAAGAAATTCTAAATTAATGTAAATTTTTCAGTGAAATTACTATGCATTTTATTTATAATGCAATAAAATGCATACATTTATCTAATTGGAATATCAGAATGTTTTGTGGAATTTAATCTCTAAGGAATGCATTGCTTAATCAAGCTTACATGTGCTTTTAGATGTATAGGAAAATGGAGAGCTAAAACAAGACACGATCAGACTTCCAGCGTGGAGTAACTGAACTGTAAAATGAAGACAAATCCTTCAGCAGTCTTTGTCACATTTAAAAAATGCGTCTTTTGATCACTATAATCTCACTGCGGATTTGGACTCTCTATTTTTGGAATACTTTAGGCATGATGGCAGGGGAAATCTGCTGGTTTCAATTTCATCCTGGAAAACAATAAGCTTGGCTTCTGTGTGTTTGCATGCGTGTATGTGTTTTCATGTGTATGTGCATATGTCTGTAGTCGTCTTGGTACAGTGTGCTGTTTTGGAAAAGTGCGGTGGGGTCTGTGGTGGACTTAGAGAGCCTGTGTTTATGGAAAGGCCGCTGAATAAACAGGGTTTAGTGGGACTTTCAGTGCATCCAGCATGAGAAGACAAAAACAGCATTAACTGTTGGGGCAAGTGAGCACACTGCTGGCAGCTCGCAGTTGTAGTCTAAACAGCACAAAACAGAGACAGACACAATCAAAATTAGCTTTGCTGTTGTGTTGCTTCTTGCTGGGAGGTCCAGCTAATTATGACCATTACTTTGAAATACAGTGGGATTTGTTAGTATTTATTCCAGAAATTATTAGGGACAAAACAACAATTTTGTCATCATTTACTCACCATCATGTCATTACAAATCCCCTATTAATTTCCCTCTCTTGATGTTAGAGAGGGAGACGTTTAAGCGACGCTCTCACTTTTTTTTTTACTTTTTTTTTTTTTTCCATAGCATTAAAGTGGATGGTGACCAGTGCTGTCCAAGTTCTCAAATGACAACAGCACCATAAAAACCCCTTACAGAGTCATGATTTTGTGCTCTAATATGCAAGCTTTTTGAAGGTTATATGATACTTTTGCTGAGGAACAAACCAAAATGGAAGTAATTTTCCCTGAAAGTTTTTTCGCCCGCCATAAGCTCTTCAAATCTCATTCTGTGCATATTAAATTTGGATTCTTTGTCTCATTACATAATTTTTACTTATGCATATTTAATTACTTAAAAATGAATTGTTATGTATGTCAGTATATCTCAGTTAAAATTATGTTATCTCCTTTTTGTATCATAATATCATCAGTTTTTTTATCAACATTTTTATTTTATCTTTATATATAAATATACATTTTGTAATCATTATTTGATATATTTAATATATTTTCTATATTATACTCATTTATCGCATAATATCCCCGTCAATTCTTGTTCGATAACATGTACATCAAATATACACCATTTTTATGGACCTATGGTCCTTATGGAAAAATAATGGTCCTAATGACAATTTCCAAAGTAGTGTTACACCTATGACAAATTTGATATATATTTTAAATCAGTGTTATAATTCATTCATTCATTATTTAGGGAGGCTACTATCCCTTTAATGGGTGATAGCATAAACTCTAAGAATGTTTCCTTTCCTCTGCTGTAGAATCCATTTGTGCTTGCACAAAGCATGGTTTAATTAAAAAGAACTAACTACAGGAAGTATCGGCTGTTATTAATCATTCCAGTGGCCTATTGATATCTGGAGTGTAGTGATGATGTACGACGAGCCGTGTGTATTTATCACTTTGCCCACTCACACTGTGTCTGCCCTGGGAGGCTGGGGTTAGGGAGGCCCCCTACCACCTCCACCTCCAGGACTTAATGTAGCGCAAAGCCAGAGGAGGGCACATGCATAGTTCGGGCTATAAGACAAAAGACGTCCAGCAACACCCCTGCAAGAGACAGAACACTCACCCAACCAGGCCATCTGACGTCTTAATTAACAAGAAAAATTGTGAAGATGCAACAGAACAACATTCTGCATAGTGTGGGTCCATGGCCCTGCACTAGGGAAGGGAGGAGAACAGCCCCAGTGGTGGAATGAATGAGAAGGACAGCGATTTTGGTTATATTGATTTAAACACATCTAGGCAGGCACATGCTTCAAGTTGGCTACAGTCTGAGGCCTTTTGTCCAGATTAGTCACAGAATGACAACTTGAAAGGGTGACGAGCCAAGGTTTTGTAGTGTATGGTTGGCTTAAAATGCGGATGGTACCTTTTTTATCCAGGTTAGCAGACAGCTGTGGTGAGCTACAAGGTTCTTACAGTCGCAGAAGGTTCGCAGAGGATCTTCACCCACCAGGCCAACATCTCTGCAAATGAAGCACTCAGACTCCTCTGCCAAAAGAAGAAGTGAGCGAGTTTTAACACCGAGTATAAGAGCAGAGAGTTGCTCTGTGAGCTTTAGATAAGACAAATATATATGTTTGCATAGTACTTTTGAATGATTAAAAACTACTGGTAAGTTATAACCAGAAATGACTGACCAGAAGTCTTGCACAAAAAGTATCATGCTGACATTGATAATAAGGTGGATACTTTAAAATGTACTTGAATAAATATTACAATGTATTCTACTTTGAGATAGATACTTGACAATATTGTAGATAATAAACAATTCTAAGGTAAATGCACTTCATTGTTAGAGCTTTAAGGTCTACCTGCTTCAATCAACTAATGTGTACTGCTGTATTTGCTTTCACCACAAAATCTATTCCAGTGTAGGATGTCATCTAATGGGGGAGATTATATTAAAGGGACACTCCACCCAAAAATGAAAATTATGTCCATCATTTGACTCACCCTCATGTTGTTTTCCATAACTATGACTTTCCCTTCTGTGGATAATAAAAGAAAGAAATCTTGAAAAAGTGGTCTTTTTTGGTCCCATAATGGAAAGTTTAATAGGTGAAGTCCCACTGTTGTTTAGTTTTCCAATGTTCATCCAGAATATATTTTATGTTTCTCAGAAGAAAGAACCACATAATGGTGAGCAAGTGATGATATAATTCTCACTTCTGGGTGGAGTAACCCATTAAGATCACATGATATTTGCTTTTACATGATACTTCATCCACGCCACTAGGTGTCAGTAAACATACAAGATGACAATAATATTGACCAGCGCAACATTAAAAAAATTCCTAGGGCACCTTGACACTTGATTGGAACATATAGAGACTCACCACCTTGCAAAGTGTGACATGAGAACCTCTAGTGCTTAATGGTGTGCTGTGAAACAATTTAGATATCGAGTGTATGCCCATTACTGAATTTGTGTGGGCGTAATAACACATTTCCATAACATTAGGCATGCACTGGATAATTATTTGATGATGACAAGAGAGAAATCAAGGTGTTTGTCTTTAATGCCTCACCTAACGCTAGCTGCTTATTTACTTGTCACTTTGACATTTTGTCACACCTAACAGTGATTGACAGAATTAGTTTTTGCCAAGTCAATGCGCTCATTCTCTCAAAGTGCTGCCGCAGATACAATCTGAACAGAAAATTACTCACAACTTCCATAAAGAGGGAACAAAACGGAGGCAAAACAAGCAATCACGTCAAACAATAGTTAACCCGTAATGAAGACTTAATCAACCATTAACACCTAAGTGCTTGCAGGGAAAATAATTATCTCAGCTTAATTTGTTGTGCAAAGTATTTATTAATAAATTAATTATGAGCCATAGGAAGGATAAGTCTCGGTACTTCTAAAGTAATATTTATTCCAGACTTCCCATGAGCCATTATCTGAAGGCTCAGCCCAGATATCATCATGCTTAATTTTACTAAATATATATGTATCTCATAATGTTTTCCTCAATTTTTATTCTTTGCTTTGTCTGCAGGGTATCTGTGGGTAAAGAGGAAAGTTCCTCCAGTATCTGCAGTGGAGGAGTGTGTGTCTGGATGTCTGCTGTTTGTCACGCTAGCAGACACTTCTTCATCCATCCACAGACTGCTCGCCTGCCCAGTATTCGCTGCCATATACATCAAAGTTCTGCAATATGCTGGAGGTTAACATCCAAGAAAAATGCAATTAGAAGATGTCTATAAGATCCAGTCAGGCTATAGAGTGAACTTAATGCAAGTACAGAAAGCAAAAGGTTTCGTCATGAAAACGACTATGTAGCCATTATTTCATTTGTTTCAATGCAGCATTCCTCAGCCATCTGTCAAATAGGATTTAAATGGGGAAACGAAACATCCCATGGCATCCAGAGTTATTCATGAAGGGGAAAGTCATCCTGTCTGTTTTATCAGAACATAAGTGATAGTCTTATCTTTACAGGGCTTGTACAGGGCAGGAGAACATATGGTTCTAATCATCCACCATTACAACCCCGAATCTATGAGAAGAAGGGAAGTCAGATTACTAAAGCTTTAATCTTTGGCGAAGACACCGACAATTGAAGAGGACATTTGTAAAGTTGAGAAGTCAAATCTATCTGTGATTCCATAGTGGACAATCACAATGTACACTGTGAGTCACTGTACACTTAAAAGTCCCTTGAAACAAGTTTTTCAAATGTTGTGATAATGTAGATCAGCAATCTTTTGTTTTCTTGTTATTTACTGGACCACATCGCCCACCATAATATATCTTATTTAAGTGATTTCATTCATTTCAGAACAGAGTTAAATTAAAATGGTAGCTACATTAGGCCTATATAGGGAAACGCAGAACATGTCATCCAAATTAGGAAATCAGAATAATGCAACCAAAGATTAATAATGAAAAACAGAAGTGATTACTTTACCATTCCAGTAGAAGACATAGAATGGACTCGAGATGAAAAATGAGTTGTTACATGACCTATACTGCTTTCACATGACAAATGAACGAAAGACATGGACTCGGGAGGTAAATGAATCATATCTGTTTCATAGTCTACAAACGAAAGGATGTTGTGTATATAATGGCAAAATAATCAAATCACTCTGAGACATTTTATCAAAATGAACGAATAGTTCTGAGCGACACATCACTGAAATCACTAAAACGTGTATGTTTTAAAATTGATTGCGATCTCAGTTATAAAAAAATGTTAAAGAAAAAAAAAGGGGGAAAATGTATTTCGCAAGCAGCTTTACTGATCAGGACATAATTGAATGCACTGTCCTAACTGTCTCCCAGAGGTGGACAGTAATGAAGTACATTTACTTGAGTATTGTACTAAAGTACACTTTTCAAGTATCTAGTCTGTACAACCCCCTTATGATTTTAACTTCACTACATTTGAAAGACAAATCTTGTACTTTTCACTCCACTACATTTCAATCAAGGTCGGTATGAGATCATACCATTCTGTTTTTGTTGGTAATATATTGTAGTTATTATATAATAGTTAAAATATTGTATATACAGATAATAAGTTACTTACAAAGTTAGCTATTTAAAAATATATTTTCTGTGTCCAAATATACCTACTTCCGTACTATATGGTAGATAAAAAAAACAGTATGTGAAAAGAGTCTGAATTCATAGTATTCATATTGTAAAACAGTTGGCAAAAAGTACCTGGATGACCTACTACGTCTGTCGACAGTCTGAAGTGTCATCTATGGAATGAGGCAATCAAAGTTGGATGTTGTGGTGGCTGGCAGGTAACAATACAACTGACACCCTAAGTCCTGTTCAAATGGCAACCTGTTATTGTAGATTTATGTCTGTAATTTCATTCATGCTACAGTATACTACTATCTACTTTTCAACCGTTCTTGTCATCAAATGTATACCTATTCAGAGAGATGCACTTTCGATGTAACTATTTCTTCCCCTTCATCATGTACGTTTGTTAAATCTTGTCAGTGGACTAACAAAATGATTTTCCCCTTCGCTGCCCAAGGTGGCATGTATTGAGACTGTACTACTGTTGACTTCTATCATTGTAGAGATACTTAAACACTTTCTTTTTACAACAGTCACAGTGTTTTTTTCAATCGGAAAGTTGTTATCTGTCAAAAAAAAGTTAATGTGCTCTACCTTGACAGTAATGGGAGTGAGTGTGTGTGGGTGTGTGTGTGTGTGGTGTGTGTTGTGTGTGGGTGTGTGTGTGTGTGTGTGTGTGTGTGTTTGTGTGTTGTGGGCGGGCTCACATTGCAGCGAGAGAAGGAAGTGTGTGCCACCAAGCTGGGCAGTAATGAGAAGACTAACCGCACGTCGCATCCATGACTGAGAAATGACCCTTCCCTCCCTCTCTCTTCCTCTTTCCCTCTCATCAGATCCTCCCTCGCTCAGTGAGGTGTTTATTTAATGCCACTGTGACTGAAGCTTTTCTTAATTATGTTAAATACTGTCAGCCTTGATCAGACTCCACACTTAGCAATCACAGGTCCTCCCCTTACCCCCATCAGAGAGGGGCCGCACACACACACGCTAATGAATACAGACACAGTAGTGCTAATGAAGGCACTCGTATGTTAATTGTGGAGACACACAAGCGCTGACAGATTCGCTTAGTCTAACTAACCCAAAAACATTATGAATGTATAACAAAATAAAACAAATTTAAATTCACCTTACTATTACTCGATAAAGAAGAGATGAGAAAGTCATTCAGGTCAGACCTGGACTTATTTCATTATTGGGACATTTTTTCACTCCTGCCCATCCCCCCCAAAAAACCTTACGTCATGCTGTCAAACGTTATCGCATCCAAATAAGTTTGTGTTTCCTATAGATGTTGTGTACTTTTTTAATTTTATTTTCTGTTTTATAAATGATCCATCCCGTATAATCTTACAGTTATATACAGTATACTTTGCTTTATATTCTAACTAGTATAATATTTATATAATATATTATATTTTCTTAATATCATGCATTGTGTGTCTTTTTACGATATACAAAATAATGTACCCTACCCCCCATATTATGTACAAACTTTTAGTTGGGATGTATGACACGATTAATCGTTTAAGAGACCTAAACTTAAGTGGCATTAATAAATGGCAGCACTATGACTGCTAAATTCAAGAAAGAGATTTAATAATTATTAGACTATAGTCACAGGTGTGTGTTTTATCATCAATTTACAACAGCTTTGAACTTAAATAATTAGAAATTGTCTAGAAAGATAATAAATTATTATAGGTTTTTGCATATTACATTAAACAAAAACTAAATAAAAAAATAAAGTAGGCTAAATTAATAGCTCTTCAGAAGCCCAAAAATCTGGGAGGATCAAAGGCCCCCAACTGTTGTTACTATTACGTAGCCAATCAGTTGTGTTAAAAAAGTAAAATGGATTCATCCCACCGACTTCTGTCAGCCTTGGCTTGACATAAAAGAAAATGTAAATGCAAAGAAATCCCAATTCAAGACTTATCTTTCCTCAGTAAATACGCCAAGAAACACAGTTGCTTCCAAAATATTATAATATCTACAACTCTGACAGACTGGTGGAATGATAAAATCACAGAATTCACCCTGGCACCATGCGTACACACCCATCTGTTACAATCCTGACTTTTTAATCAACAAATTACAGATAAAAGGAAATATATTGAAAGTAAAAAGTATCACTCACTTGCAGCACCTCTTTGAAATGGATAAATTACTTTTACTATTTGAGCCAAAAGTTCAGTGTTGCAGCAGTATCTACAATACATTCAAATAAGAAGTTCAATAAAAACCGAAAGCCAAAACCAATATATCAAATAACCACAGATTTGGGAGTTAACCTCAACAAATTGGCAAATTCACTCAAACCTTTTACAAAAATATACAGAATCTTGGAATCTTTTGACCCTTCCATATCACTTCCCATCAATAAATGGGACAGTGTCTCAACCAATGCCAACTTTGGAAACAAATAAGCAAACCTTCACATATGCCACCAATACTAATTGAACAGTATTACATACATCCAATAAGATTTATAATAGATCCAGACTGCAATTTCCCAATTACTCTTTCAAATGTTACATGTGAAACTAAATCATGCACGTCCGTTAGATAGATAATAGATAATAATAGATAGATCGAGAGATAGATCGATAGATATCAGTAGATGATTATAATAATAATATATAGATAGATAGATATCAAAATTATTTGCACCTATATATCATTTATACAGATTATATAAATCTATCTCCCAAGAATATGTGTCTTCTGCATACGGTATATGTTAGATATACTTTCACAGAGCGCATCATCTAACCGCCCTGACAATTCATGCCCTTCTAAAACTCAATTAATATGGTCTTGAGTGATGACTTCCGCTGTATTAATCTATCATGTGCTCCCATAACCTGCTCCTTGCTGTGGACAGCATCATTTAGGCCACTATTAAGTTGCTGTTGTTTTAAAAATAAAATGTTAAATTACGCTTGTGGCGAATTATTTGCCGTTAAACACATTACTATAATCTGAAGGATATGTGCAAAAAGAGGAATCCTTATAAGATTGTTTATAGCTCCGATAGAATGTCTCCTCCTGCTAATATTACGTAGTGTTTGAGGGAAGCAGACGGGTTCATTCTCCACAGGCATTTTCAGCCCTGGGGGGGGGGGGGGCTCTTCCTTGATTGCGAATCTCCCTTCCCCCCTCCTCCCCACGCCCGCCCTTAACTGATCTCATCATGTCTCTGAGAAGTTCCTAACACTACCTCTGACACGACTGGCAAACTGCTGCTTTTTAGCACTCTTTTTTTTTCTTCCTCATCTCTCTTCATGTTTCCTGTCCTCACTGATTGCAGAAAAACCTGTGCTTCTTTATTGGCTCTCACTCACCAATTCACTCCCAAATTTGGTCTATACAACAACAAGGCCAGTAGAGCTATAGGTGTTCACAGGAATTTCTTAGCCTTTCAGCAAACAACAGCCAAACACCGAGCGAGACAGACGGAGAAGGAGATAGAGAGAGAGAGAGAAGGCCCTTGCAAAGCCCATTCCATGTCTCACAAATTCCATGTGTGTTGTGGCACAGATTAAGTAACACAGAAGATTGAGTGTGTGGTGTGTGTTGGTGTGTGTGTGTGTGTTGTGTGTTTGTTGTGTGTGTGTGTTGTGTGGTGTGTGTGTGTGTGTGTGAGAGAGAACACTATAGAGAAAATAACATAGTGTCCAAGAGTATAAGGCAAGATGTCCCTCAAGGGAATCAGGGTTGTGTGCGACCAATATGCTCTCATATTTCTTCTTTGCTGTCTTCTATCGATCACTTTATCCCCAAAATTCCACAAAGCCTTTCTGAATGTGAGTGTATTTTCCATCTTTATATCTATAATACTACGGCGAGACGAAATGAACATGCTGAGATCAGGACATATTTATTTTTGTTTTTGTCAGCTTTTTTTATAACACGATTGTGGGGGGGTAAAAAAACCCCCCCCCCCTGAGATGGACAAATTTGGGGCTAAATGGAGTCCTGTGGGTCCCTATCATAATCGACGAGCAAATCTAAATTTGTAAATTACTTTCCTCACACAGTGATGGGGTGTCGAATATGTCCTTTTGAACAAATTACGGGTATGGAGTGAAAACGAATGCTATTGAAGGTGTTTAGGCTTTCTTTTTTTTTTCCTTGTAATTTTCTATTGTTTGAAACACTACTTCAATACACCTTTATATATATATACTATATATGATAATACAGTGGTAAAGTATTCAGACCCCCTTACATTTTCACTCTTTGTTATATTGCAGCAATTTGCTAAAATAATTTAAGTTAATTTTTTTTTCCTCATTATGTACACACAGCACCCCATATTGTCTTAAAAACACAGAATTGTTGACATTTTGGCAGATTTATTAAAAAAAGAAAAACTGAATATCACATGGTCCTAAGCTTCGACCCCTCTTGCTCTATGTATAACACCCTTTTGGGTCTAATACAGCCTGAGATCTTATTTGGGAAAGCACTGCACCATTTTCACACGGGATTGGGATCCTCTGCCAGTCCTCATTGCAGATCCGCTCCATTTCTGGCAGGTTGGAGGTAACGTTGTGCATCCTTTTTTTTTTATTTTTTTTTTTTTGCTTTTTTATTTTTTTTTTTTTTTTTTTTTTTTTTTTTTTTTTTTTTTTTTTTTGTTTTTTTTTTTTTTTTTTTTTTTTTTTTTTTTTTTTGTTTTTTTTTCTTTGTTTTTTTTTTTTTTTTTTTTTTTTTTTTTTTTTTTTTTTTGTTTTTTTGTTTTTTTTTTTTATTTTAGGTCTCTCCCGAGATGCTCAATTGGGTTTAAGTCAGGGCTCTGGCTGGGCCATTCAAGAAAAGTCACAGAGTTTTTGTGAAGCCACTCCTTCGTTATTTTTGCTGTGTGCTTAGGGTAATTGTCATGTTGGAAGGTGAACCTTCGGCTCAGTCTGAGGTCCTGAGCATTCTGGAGAAGGTTTTCGTTCAGGATATCCCTTTACTTGGCCACATTCATTCATCTTTCCCTTGATTGCAACCGGTCGTCCTGTCCCTGCAGCTGAAACACCCCCACAGCATGATGCTGCCACCACCTTGCTTCACTGTTGGGACTGTATTGGAGAGGTTATGAGCAGTGCCTGGTTTTCTACACACATACCGCTTAGAGTTAAGGCCAAAAAGTTATATCTTGGTCTTATCAGACCAGAGAATCTTATTTCTCAACCATCTTGGAGTCCCTCCTGCTGGCTTTCATGTGTCCTTCGCACTGCGTAAGGCGTCACGTCGGCCACTCTGCCATAAACCCTGACTGTTGAGGGCTTGCAGTGATGGTTGACTATTTCACACTTTCTCCGCCCATCTCCCGACTGCATCTCTGGGCTCAGCCCATGATCTTTGGGTTCTTCTTTTCTCTCGCACCAAGGCTTTTCTCCCCCATAGCTCATTTTGGCGGACGCCAACTCGTAGGAAGGGTTCGGTCGCCCCAACTTTTCCATTTAAGGATTGGGAGCCACTGCTCTAGGAACCCTCATGCCGCAGAAATTTTTTGTAACCTGGCCAGAACTGTGCCTTCACAATCGTCTCGAGCTCTTCGGCGGTCCGTTGACCTCATAATGCTCATTTGCTTCTGGACTGCAC
Source organism: Sinocyclocheilus anophthalmus (assembly GCA_018155175.1). Classification (NCBI taxonomy): domain Eukaryota; kingdom Metazoa; phylum Chordata; class Actinopteri; order Cypriniformes; family Cyprinidae; genus Sinocyclocheilus; species Sinocyclocheilus anophthalmus. The sequence continues at coordinate 559,202 of JADLZN010009007.1, forward strand.
TGTGAGCGGTAGGGTCTTATCTAGACATGTGTGTGGCCTTTCCGAATCAGTCCAATCCTATAATCAAACCCAGCTGGGATCAATGAAGGTGTAGAACCACTCAGATGAGAAGAAGAATGGACAGCACCTATTACTATATTAAGTGTCCCACAGTCAAAGGGTCTGCCCTACTTAGACCTTTGAATTGCAGTTTTTTCTTTTTAATCAAATCTGCAAAAATGCACAATCTGTGTTTTTTTCTGCTCAGAGAATGGGGTGGCTGTTTACATTAGCGGAAAAAAAACGTTAACTTGAAAGTTTTACAGCAAATGCTGCAATTTGGGTTATATTGAAACTTTATAGGTGGTCTGAAATACTTTTTTCCGTACCCACTTGTATTAGATATATATAATAATCATAGATATATTATAGATATATATAGATATATAATATATCTATATTATATGCACCCACACACACACCCCACACACGTTACAATATGCCGATAGCGGTGCTCACGAACTTTTTTTATCATGCTGAAACTGTCATGCTTTTTTATTTTTGTGAGAACAGTAATTGACTATTTTTGTAAAGTGTAAAATTTCTTTACTGGCACTTATTTTGATATTTGCTGATTAAAAGTATTAATTTCTTTCAAAACACAATTTTGAATGGTAGTGTAAATGAATGTAATGTAAATTTGGAATGTAATGTAAATGCATTATACAGTATAATGAATGCAAATGACTTTGTTTATATTTAATGCTTTCCTTTTAAGATATCCCCTTTTTTCTTTTCACATTTCCACACACTTATCACTTCATAAGCACATCCAACATTTGAAACAACACACACACACACACACATATCGCCCAGGAGTGTTCACCACAATGACTGCCCACAGCCCTGACTCTGATGTAACTGAACATCTAATGGGCATAAAAGGTGTCAGAAAGCAAGCTACCATCATCTTCACCTCTAGCCTGAAGGGCCTCTGCTATAATAGTAATCAAGTCTTTGATTCAGCCGTACATTTTCCAGCTCACATGCCTTTCGATTATCAGCTTAAACCAGGAGCTTTGAAGCCCAAACCTGAACCCATGGCTCTGTTTCCTCCGTGGGAGACAACCTGTCATCAGAACACTCGTCACAAGCTCTCATAAAGTGCTGTCTCAGGGCCTGCTGTCTCTCTCAGCTCAGTTCGAGATGAATACTGTAGCCTCAGGTCCTGCAGACAGACCCTCGCTGGGCACCAAATCCATTTAATTACACGTACAGGCTTTGATTGGGATCTTCTCGTGCTTTTGTAAGCAGTTATTGTTACTGACCAGGCAAACGTGGCTATCTGTGCTTCTTTAGATGTCATAAGACATATAAGACATATTACGGGTTCCTCACAATGCTTCCTTTCATCCTAATTCTGTCAAACCGGGGTTGAACCAGACTTATAATAAGGCAAGAGTGCTTTGTCGCTACAGGCCAGAGACTGTGAAATTTAAGCTCTTCAAGAAGATTTTAGACAGTTATTTCCCTTACAGGCATGGTGGTTATTTGTGGTTGATTGTGTGTACAGTATATGTGTTTGTGTTTGTGTGTGTTTGTGTATGTGTGTGTGTTTGTGTGTGTTGTGATGTGTTACAACCTGAATGCCCAGAAGCCTTATAAGGATGAGAAATTATAAGTGTGTGACAGTCCTGAGCGGAGGAGATTTGACAAGACTTATATGTCCCTGTTAGGCATTGTTTTATTTCCTCTGTGTATTTTAGCACACCATTGACTAAATGAATTATGAAAATCAGCTAACAGCACAAACATGCCCATAAAACCAAAAAATTTTCATTTAAATGTAAAACTTTAAGCAACATAAATCCTTTAGAGGAATCTGCCAACTACCACAATATGCCATATAATACTGGGACTGTACATAAAGTGTCTTGACTATATTGTCATATGGATACAAATACATTTACAATATCACCACATTAATTTTGCCAAGCAAATAGCAAAGTGTTTTGTGAATAACATACAGTCTATACGTAATAATTCACACAGAAAGGAGGGATGTCTGTGCTGAAAAGAATGGCAAAGACATGATTTAAATATGCACAGAGGAGTGCAATACCAGAACAGATAGCTCCTGGTTAAACTGGATTGCCACTAATTAATGAATAAGAGTTTTATTTTTTTAATTTTTTTAAATCAATATATACGGTGGATTCAGTATTTAGATCATGTTGCATTTATATTACGTTGCAAAATGTATATTTTTCCCCACATCAATCTACATTCCACTCTAGAATGTATAAATATATAACATACTACACACGCAAAACCAGGGGAGATGATCCCAAAACAAATATGGTTGCACGTTCCGAACTTGCGACCAGTTGGCTTTTGGAAAATGCAAACCAGAACTGTAATAACACTAAAATATCATATTGCATACATATTCAGACTCAGTATTTAGTTGAAGCACATTTGGCAGCAGTTACAGCCTCTAATATCACTGTATATCAATGTATACAGATTAATGTGCTTATTCTACACTATACCATACATTTAAAAAAAAAAAAAACCTAAACACAATGATTTAATAAAAGTTAATATAAATAAATAGAAACTATTTACATTTAAAATGAGTTTGTATTAAAATAAAAACCCTGTTTTTAATTTAAAACATTATATAATGGTTATATATCCATATATAATCCAAATTATGTCCAAGTGAAGTTCTTAGCAATGCATAT